>OU015745.1:78942152-78967870 GCA_907169655.1 Acomys percivali | reverse complement strand
TCTTCTTCTTCTTCTTCTTCTTCTTCTTCTTCTTCTTCTTCTTCTTCTTCTTCTTCTTCTTCTCCTTCTTCTCCTTCCTCTTCTTTTCCCTCCTCCTCCCTCTCCTCTCTTCTCCCTCTCCCTTTCCCCCTCTCTCCCTCCTCTCTCTCTCCCTCCCCCTTCTCTCCCTGCCCCCTCTCTCTTCAAACACACACACACACACACACACACACACACACACACACTAATAAAGGTTTGGAAGGACTAAGAACAACTCTGTTCTGAGTTTGAATCGCTGCACATCATACTCCAGGCACTGTTCCCCATGGTCCTCATGGCTCCTCATCACTGTAGTGACTGTAAATTCAATTTATGCTGGCAGTTTTGGTTGATGTACCCACCAACAACAACTCTTCAGAGTATCTTCAGTGGGATAATACGCAAAATGGTCAAGGCTGATGATGTCTCATTCACTTGGTACACGCAAAGCTCAAATATACTCAGCTACTGATGCAAGGGCTCCAGAGAGTTAAGAATTGTGATTACAGCTGCTCCAAGAAATTAGCATCAGGTTCAGAATTTAGGACTTCCTACTCCAGAATAGAGAGATGGCTCAGAAGTTAAGAACACTGGGTATTCTTCCAGAGAAATGAGACACAATTCCCAGCGCCCCCATGGCATCTCACAAGCATCTCTTACTCCAGTCCCTGAGGATCCAACACCTTCTTCTGGCTCCTGTAAGCACTGTACTTGGGTGGTGAACAGACATCGCTCAGGACTGAAATCTCAAAAACTCAATTTAAAAAAAGGAAAGAATGGAGAGTAAAGTTCCACTCATGCAGAAGGAATCCAAAGAACACAAACTGTAATCTACCCCTGGCTCCTGAGACTCTTTCCTAGACTAACAAGTGCCATGTGCTACAAAGATAGCTGGCACACTCCAGCCGCCTTTGTATCACCCTTACTCCCCATGTCCTATACTACCGGGAACTATAATATTTATTTTGTCTTAAGTATTGCAAGAAGTTTACCTGGATCTTACTTCAGAACATAGAAACGAGCACCTACCATGTGTTTAAAGCAACTCAGTAGGCGACAGAAGCAATGGGAGCGGAATTGCTAACCATTTTTTTTTTTCACGTTTCCAAATCAGTGTTAAGGAAGCATAAAAGAAGAAGTCAGAGTAATTCTTTACAGGCCAACAGGTCATCTTTAGTTAATATGTTTTACATAAACTTTTATTTGATTTCCATTGCAAACTCTAAGCATGCATTTAAGGCTACGGAAGGAACAGTGCACAACTGAAAACCCAGAGTGGGAACCTGGCAACCTTTGCTTGTGACAGACCTCACTCAGACGCAATGTCCATGGTTACAATACTGTGGGTCTCCCTCTAGTACTTTCCAAAATGTTGAAACTAAAACAGTTTTGAGGACTCTCCCTTCTTACGGTCTTTATTTCATCAACAGGAATTCCCCAAAGGGTTCCCCTAAAGTAGGCTGTTATATAATAAATGACACTGACAAGCTGAGACTTAATAGAACCCTCTATTTGAGTGTTGACTACACATTCGAGCCATACAAAACTTAGTAAAATCCCTCAGACTAACTGTGATGGAGAGTGAGTCAGAACTCACACATGCCACACAGCACAGTGGCTGCACTGTTGGTGGGTACGTACTATAAAAGAAATTCTGGCAAAATACATGCACTGCCTTGAGATGTGGAAGATCGGGGGAAGGAGGAGGATGGCAGAGACCATGTCTTGTGGCTCTGCCTGTTTCCTGCTGGAAGCCCTAGTGGAAGGGCAAGGGGATCTTGTGCACTGTCATCCTCTTATTCATTCTTCAGCATGCAGTTGTGACAGAGGGCACCTGGATATCCTGTCTCAGAGGGCAGTGACCTGTTTCTGATCACTTCTCTTATAAAGTACAATGGAACATTTTTACCTCAACAGTTGAGAGGAAAAACAAAACAAAACCAAGGCGGGGGGAGAGAGAATAAATAAAATAAAAATAAAAATATAAAGAACAGTAGAGAGAAACCTGATAATTTTTCTCTTTCTTGGCTATAAAGAGCATAGGGTTAATTGTAGTTCTCAGGTTCAACTCTAGATAATCATTCCAGCATCTACTTCATATAGTCCTTCTAGTGTTTCTGAGCTAAAACTCTCTATTGGTTCTTTTCTATTAAATACCCTATAGCAGCTGGTTTCTTATAGCAAACCCTGATTTTATTTTATTTTATGTTATTTATTTATTTATTATGTATACAGTACTCTGCCTGCATGTACACCTGCAGGCCAGAAGAGGGCACCAGATCACATTATAGATGGTTGTGAGCCACCATGTGGTTGCCAGGAATTGAACTCAGGTCCTTTGAAAGAGCAGCCAATGCTGAGCCATCTCTCCAGCCCCACAAACCCTGATTTTAAAGGGGGAAAACTTTCAAGGTTCTAAACATTTCATTCACAAATGCACAACACTATCTTATGAGCAAGAGATGTGTCCAGATAATGCATGATGCCTGTACAGAGCAACAGAGCCATGCAAGGGAACCAGAGGCACACATAGAACATCCAGGCCTTTTTCAGAACATCCAGGCCTTTTTCTCAGAATCTGTAGATTCTGGGAAGGCTTGCGCTCAACCCACAGAGCACTCAGTGCTGAAGATGAAACCAATAGGCGCCCCCCAAAAACATCTATTTCCAGCATTCTGTTCTGGGCCCATCACTAACTGGCTGCTTCTCCAACGAAGACAGCAGGCAGGGGAAGTCCCTTGTTTCCAGTATTCACAACTCGTGTCTTCATGCTCATGAGGGAATTTACTTGGATTCCAGTTGTAACAGCGCTTCCTAACCTTTCAGTTCTCCAAAAGATGAAGGGGAAGAAACAAAGGTCACAAAAAGGCATGACACACCTTTTAGGTCCAAAGGAATTCCTGACCTCAAATGTTGGGACCTGACCCCAAATGCATGGACTGTGACAATCTACAGCTGCAACGCCTTAGGAAGGAAAACGCCAAGGAATGGCTGTGGGACTGTAAGAATACCAGGCAAGAACCAACCTCTCGGAATCCATTGTGGGAAATGCCTCAACATCTTACGTGAAGGGGAGATGCTTGTACAGCCTGGAAGCTCTTAAGGTACAGAGAACAACATAAACCCGGAGAGAGACATGAGGCCAACACAGTAACATTCAGGTTCCTCAAGAGAAATCACTAAGCCATTCATGCCCCAAAGAAGAAAACTCCAGAAACTTGTAAGATTGATGGAGTTTGGTAAACACGATGAAAAATGGCAAGAAGGCATAGGAAGGTGCAGCTGAGCCAGCTCCGACACTGGGCTCAGGCCAGCGATTTCAGGTCACACAGGTCTCAGTTTCCTCAGCTCTGAAGGAATACAATATTCTATGTTTGGCTCAACAAAATGAAGTGAAATATTGAGTGCATGAGCATTTAAATATATGTGTGTATGGATATATATATATACATACATACATACATACATAATGTGTGTAAGTATGTCTATATATACAGAAAAGAAAAATTATTAACAAAGGCATTTCAAAGGAAAGTTATAAATGAATATTCTTAAGCCAAGGTCTCAAAAGGAAATTACATACAGCAGTAATCTTAAAATTTTATAGATGGGGAAAGAATGGCCATCAGAATTGTTGCAAACAGTGATGTCTAAACGAGAAGAGAAACCAGCCGAGGCTGTCACAACCCTCTCAGTTCCTGTAGCACATGCAACAATGGAAAGATTGCAGGGACCCGCGGCATAAACATTTCAAGTATGACACACCAAGGACGTGGGACACAGCCCTGAGAAAATTACACTTCTATCTAGTAATAATCACCTTAGCATGGGTGCTCTAAAGAGTATCAAAGGCTTGGGAGCATGTTCAGTGGTGCAGGGCTTGTCATGCTAGCACAAGGACAGGTGTTGGATCCCTAGAATTCAGATGAAAGTGCCAAGCCTGGTGTTACGTACTTGTAACCTCAGTTACAGGAAGGTGGAGGCAGAAAAGAGGCAGGCCAGCCATCTTAACCTAAGCAGAGAATCCCAAAGCAAATGGAGAGAGACCCTACCTCAAAGAACAAGGTGGTCAGTCCCAGAGGGATGACACTCAGGTGACCTTTGACCTCAATATGCAGGTGCTCACATGTGCCTGCATTTTTAAACACACACTTAACACCCAACACACATAGTCAAACACAAATCGGGTTAGAGACATGGCTTGTTGTGAACTGCTGCTAGAAAGAGCTGAGTTCGGATCACAGCTCCCATGTCAGGTGGTTTACAGTGACCCCCAACTTTCCTCCAAGGGATCCATTATCTCCTCAGGACTCTACAGATTACCTGAGCACACATGAAATTATGCACATACATACAAGGAAACACACACAAAAAAGTTTTAAATGATTATTTTTATTTTTAAAGAAGTCTTGCATGCATGAGTTTTCAGATTGACCACTTTGTATTAGGTAAGCAACTGGGGGAGTCCCCCCGGGACATGGTGCATCTCCCCCTCTCAGCCACCGCATTTGTCTAGGGGTGGGACAAGTGGGATTTCCCCTTTCCACATTAGCATGTTTCCTAGTAGCATTACTCAGGTCTTGTTTAGCCACATTCAATGGATACAGGAGGCTATATGCATATAGTTATCCATTTTATACATGGATGTATCAATAATAATCAAGAAGAAGCAGTCAATTTGAGGGGGGACATGAGAGGGGCTGTTGGTAGAATGGTTCATACTGATTCTAGTAACCCATGAACATGGGAGGTCTTTCCTGCTTTTAGTATCTTAGTCAGGGACTTAAAGTGTCCAGTGCAGAGGTCTCCGCCCGATGATGAAGCTTACTCTAGATAATTTTCTGAAGCTATGGTGAATGGGAGTATTTGCATAAACTCTTTCTCCTTGTGTTTGTCGTTGGTACATAAAACATTTTTTAATTTGATTTTGTACCCTGCCTCTTTGCTAAAGGTGCTGATCATTTCTAGACGTTGGCTAGTAGAATTTTGGGGATCTCTAATACATAATATGATATCATATGGGGTCTTTATTAGACAAGGCTTATTCAGTTTGCAAATGTTTTACTCAGAATGTTTGCAACTATGTTCATCGGGGGCATTTGACCTGTAATGTTCTTTTGGTTGATGCTGATCTGATGGGTCTTTACCTGGTTTGGGTCTGAGTGTGTACTGCTGGCTTCAGTGAAGGAATGAAAGGCTGGTAGAATTCTGCTGTGACTCCATCTGGGCCCACAATAAATTAATCATGAAATGGCTGGAATTCCAGAATATTATAATGAGTGAGGTCACCCAGGCTGAGGAAGACAAAACACTGCATATTCTCTCCTCTTTGTGGATCCCAGCTCTAAATCATTATGAGTACGCAACCTGGAGTAACTGCAGAAAACAGGTAAGGAAAAGGGAACCATGGTTGAAGCAAGAACTCTAGGGGGCAAGAGAGACACTATTGCTATGAAGGGAAAAATGGGTAAGGGGAAAACTTCAAAATACATTATATATAAATATATGATGGTATAATATATATATATATATATATATATATATATATATATATATATATATATGGTTTAAATTAAATGTAGTTATACCTCTTGGGGTGATAATGCCCTCCAAGACCCCAAATACTAGCTAACAAAAACAAAAGCCCCGTAACAAACATGAGAAACCACCTTTCAAGCTCTTGGTCAAGAGACTCCCCCTAAAATTATAGGCTAGTGCCATTGCCCTGGATTGCCTCACAGAGCTTAAAGATAAGACCATCTTTATGAAGACACGACATGCATTGGACACAGAACTTGGAGGAATCCACCTGGAAGACCCTCCTTGAAGAGTAGCCAAGGAATAAGACAACCAATAGCCTGCAAGCTGTGAAGTCCAGGAACCGCAACAATGCCGCGCCCATTGTATCCCCAAGGGTAGAACGGTGGCACTAACACGCTGAGGACACTCAACATCCACTGAACTCAACAGAAGCTCAACGGCCAGCTCAACAGAAGAGAACTCTACCTGGTACTATAAAGCTAGTCAACTACCTACAGCTTGTGAAGTCATGGTCCCCTAAGAAGAACTTACTACTGCCACTTTCCAAAGCTGTTATCATTTCTAACTGCATTCCAATTAGCTATCCCTGTACCATCAGACGAATGTAGCTCCCATCCTTAATCAAAGAGATGCCTTTTTTTTTTTTTTTACAGCAGATGGATACAATTACAGAAACCCATAGCTGGTCAAAACCCAGAGTAAAATGGGCCATGGAATGTCAAGCCCCAACTGATACATCTAAAATGCAACTCCCTATACCTATGGCTCCGAGAACATTGCACAAAAGCGGGCAGAAAAAGTCTAAGAACCAGAAGAGCAGACCATCCACTTCATGATGGTCTTGTATATGTATGACACTGCAATCATGAAGTCTCAAATAATACGGCTGCCTAAGTAAGACCAGCATGGGGACAACATCTGCTAGCTTGCCAAGAGAAATGGGGGAAATCTCACCAAGTTCTACTCCTATAGGAAGAGCTAGAGGCAATCAATGAACCCATCATCCCCAGAGATGAACTCCTTATTGGTTAATCACAAGTAGTCACCCCAAAGCTACATATACAAGCAACATTAATAACTCAGGATAAAAAAACATATAAATGTGTATGCATATATACATACACACGCTGTGTGTCCTTGTGAGTGAGTGAGTGAGTGTGTGTGTGTGTGTGTGTGTGTGTGTGTGTGTGTATACACATGTGAAGTTATTACCACTACCCTTGGTTGCCTCCTAGCACTTGAAGGTAAAAACCTGTTGCTGAAGACATCACATACTTCAGATGCACACTGGAGGAATCAGCCAGGAACCAGCCTTGAGGACTGATCACACATACACATGTGTTTATATAAACAATCATAATTGAAGGAGATGAGGTCATGGATTAAAGAGGAAGTGTGGAAATTAGGGAGGACAGGCGAAGGAGAAGGATAAGTGAAAGTGATGTAAATATAGTATTTATGTATGAAATTCTCAGTACATGAAAAAATTAAGATAAATTTTAAAAAATTCAAGAACACTTGACTCGAAAATATGCTGAGATTAAAGGAACTGCAGGAGTAAATGACCACACACCAATCTCTACATTTCCATTTCAAAATAAAGCCTTCTTCTCAATGTATTCAAAAGGCATTTTGCGTGAACAAAGAGTTCTAGAACTTCTTTTTAAAGGAACTCACAATGCTTATTAAAAAGGTTACTTTTTGGTTTGCTATGAATGGAATCCTAACATCATCAACTATTCAGTTTCAAATGAGATATGGAATTTAGAATAAGCATGCTAAGTATGGAGACATATTTAACCTTACAATAAACAGAAAACTCCATACAAAAACAATGTATTTCATGTGAGAATACACTGAGACTCACACATTCCTGTGGAAGTCACAGAAATAACATATAGAGAAAAACATCATCAATAGATATTAATAAAATATAAAATGTTAGCCTCTGACATCTCAACCTCCAGATCTCAAATTTGAGATTTGAGAACTAAGCTGTATGTATGCACAAAGTTGATCTGAGCAAAATTTTAAAATCAATAAAATGCTTAGCTAACACATATAAAACCACTCGATGAAATATTAATCAGATATTAAAATTATAATTATTCAATAAAGTGCAATAGGTGAGATCTTCAATGCACCGAGTTGAGATATATAATACCGCATAATTTAGGCTAACAATAAGACCCCAGAAAGGCAGTGGCAAAAGTGACAGGTTGTACCAACCCAGGAGTGGATTTATGGACAATCAGTATCATCCATAGGCTCCAAGTCTGAATGAGATACAGTGCTGAACTTAATTCTATTAAGTGACATACATATAGTTATATATTCAATATACCATATGATTAATATATGTATTAATTGGTATATAACTAATAAATGATATATTGTATGACATAAACTAATTTATAATATATAAAATATAGAAGGCACCAATTCATAGGTACGTACTAGATAAAACCACATAAATTCAAGGAAGGCATGTGGCTTATCCTGTACACTCAGGACTCTGGAGGTTGAAACAGGTAGGCTCCTCTGAATGAAAGGCCACCCTGTATTATATAAGTTACAGGACAGCCTAGCCTACCAAAAGAAAGTCTATCTCCAAAAAAAAAAAAAAAAAAAAAAAAAAAAAAAAAAAAAAAAAAAAAAAACCTGCAATTTCAGTGTTAATGGAAAGTGTGAAAATGAGTTAGCTGATAGAAAGGGTCTCTCCTGAGACCCTTAGAACAGAAATAAGACACAATCCACATCACCAGGTTAAAGGCATAGCATTTTTTTTTCCTACATAGGATTGTGTTTCCTTGTTTCTCTACAGTAAGCGGACTCAGCTGAGTGTGATGTTTTCATATCCTGTACATACGTAATTGAAAATAGCAGTGTTCAGTTACATGCCAATGACGGCAATTGCTTTTAAAATCCCAGAAAACTCTAGGATGAGCAGGGGTGTGAACTGAACTTCTCTTCAAGTGTGGCTATCCAACAACACAGCCAGCATGGAAGAATGGGTTTTCTACAAAAGCTTGTCTTTTATATTCTGAGAAATGACACTTTCCTAAAATGTTGGTGCTCTCTGAAACACTCATGGAAAAGTAAAGGTGAGGTTAGGCCCTGGGTGTTTACTTCAGAATCTGAAGTCAATTTCTGCACTATTATCATCCTTGGGGAAAAATTTTACACAAAACGCAAATGTGAGTGAGGAGTTCCCTGACTGCTCCCCACTGCAATGTGACAACAAGCTCAGAAGAATTTCTATACCTGTAGATGCAATGGATGTCTATAATTAGTGCCTAATGCTTTGTGAGAGCTAAAGATGACACTGGGAATTCGCAAGCATTCCGATGTTCTGTACACTCTGAACAGCTGTAATTAGGTCCCAGTGGAGGTAATATTTAGGATGGAACAAGGAAAAGAAATCATCAGATGAAAGATGGTAAGAAATGGTTGGTGAGGCCAGGAGATGCCTCCCTGGGCATGTTTGTGTGCATGTAGGTGCGTAATGGGAAAAAAAAAAAAAAGCACACTAAGAGTCCAAGTCACCCTCTCCAGCCACTGGTGACACAAGTCCTAGTGCCTCACAAGTTCCTAATTCCTATTGTTTCTCCAATGTTTAAATTCAAAACATCCATTTCTCATACTTTTTTAAAATTTTGTTTTTCCTCACTGTGTTAAAATAGAATTAATCTTATATTCTCTCACAATATTCTTCAAGCCATGATAAAAATAATAGCCAGGCGACTGGAAGTCAAAATTGGAAACACAAAAGCATTAGCTCAGCAGGCAGACAGCATTTTGGATTAAATACACCATAAGCAAGGAGCACACTGGCAGCTTTGTACAAGTCTCCACTTAGGTTTTGACTCATATCAACTTCCTGTCCGTGGAGATGGTACACTCATCCCAGCTGGCATTTGAATCTCCACATTAAAATGGCTGTCTCCTCTAGGAGATATGCACCTTAGTAATTTCTGTTGATGTGTAGAAATACGCAGCAAGCCTTCCACTGCATGGCCACTGTGTGTATACCAGCCCGTGGGCTATGGGTCGTGTAGGAAGAGTTCACCCTGACCCATAACAGGTCTGCTCTGGGGAGTATATGATTAAACTCTGCCTTCCTCCCACACCTCTTCCCATGCTTACTCAATTATCCAAGTCCCATATTCTAAGAATATAAGAGCAATACTCAAGCCTAGGACTGATCCACAACAGGTAGGTAAGGAGTTCAAGGGAAGACTCGTACCTCTCCATATCTGTGTAATACAGACAGAAAGACATCAGAGTAAGGAGAGGCTGATTTTATAGCTACCTGGGTGGATCAAATTACACCCGCAGGCCTGGCGTGGTGGCGCATGCCTATAATCCCAGCACTCGGGAGCCAGGGGCAGGTGGATCGTTGTGAGTTCGAGGCCAGCCTGGTCTACAAAGCGGGTCCAGGACAGCCAAGGCTACACAGAGAAACCCTGTCTCAAAAAACCAAAAAAACAAAAACAAAAACAAATTACACCCACAAAGTCACATCACTCACGTCTCTCATCCAAGTGTGCCTCAGAACGTTAAAAACTCTAGGTAACATCTAGGATCTGCCTCTCGTATACTGCCAAGTTCGTCTGTCATGGCATGACATGGGCTCTTCGCTGTAAGCCGATGATTCTACTTCAACCATTCCAGTGCAACCCACGGCTTCTCCTGAAGCTCATTCTCAGAGCTTGTGCTAATGTACCATTTTGAGGTGAAACTCCCATGGTTTGGATATGATCTGAGTCAACCCCAAGGCACTCTGTGCTTAAATTTTATCACTACTATAAACAAGCAGAAACACAGAAATTTATCACAAAGAGTGTTCTGAGGTTAAGAACATTAAAAAGTGGCTGGAATTAGAGGGGTCAGCAAGACTCAGGATTGAACCCCTGGTGTTCTGAGGGAAGAGGAAGAGAGAAGCACACTGGTGTGTCCCATCAAGGCCACCTGCTGCCTACATCCTCTGCCAGCAAGAATTCATCACCACATACCATTCCCTGCCCGCCTCAACCCCCAAGTTAAATAAACTGCTTTTCTTTATAAATTTAGCCAGTTTCAGATTCTTTATTGTAATAATGCCGACTACCACAACTTCTATTCCTCACCCTCAAAAGCCATCACAGGAGGAACAGCTCAGCAGTTAAGAACACCGGCTGCTCTTCCAAAAGACCCAGGTTTGGTTCCCAGCATCCACATGGTGGCTCGCAACTCTGTAACTCCAGATCTAGGGGATCCTATGCCTTCTTGGGGTCCCATGGGTACTGTTGGGGTACACTGCGTGAAGGTCCTCTCTGCATATTCAGATGTTGACTGTTGTACCAGCAGGGAGCTGACTCCTAGCCAGATCTTGATATTGTTCTTCTTATGGCTCATCACTGCCCTCACATTTTGTAAACATTCATCCTCCTCACTTGCCTATTGGCTAAAACAAAGAGCTGGAGGCAGTGGCTGGACAAGACGGGGAAGGTGAAAAGAAAAAGGGACTCTGGCGGGTAGAAGGCAGGAGATGTGCCACCAGGACACAGAGGTATTGGGTGTGAACAGATGCAGAGAGACAAAGAACTAACCACACGGCAGGTCTTATACTAGAAGAGTTGGGTTAATTCAGACCTAGCTGAGACTCTACCAAGCTACAGGCCTAAGCATTTAAATATTAATAAGTCCTTGTGTCATTATTTAACTGCTGGTGGGTCAAAGAGTGTCCAGCTATAGAGGGCCCAGGAAGCATGTGCTACATAGACATACATGCACGCAATACATGCACATGTGTGTGTGCACACACGCATACACACACACACACATACACACACACACACACACACACACACACACACACACACACAAAGTGTAATAAGTTTTATTTTCAAAAAGCCATCTCAGGATACTACAATATAAATGAGCCTGAAAATGCACTAAGTGATAGGACTGGAGAGATGATTCAGCTGTTAAAAGCAGTTGGTGCTCTTCTAGAATGCCAGAGCTCCATTTCCAGCACCACCATGGCAGCTCCCAGCAGGCTGTAACTCCTGGTTCAGGAGATCTGACACCCTCTTCTGGCCTCTGCCAATACCAGGCATGCATGAGGGGCACAGACAGACATGCAAACAGAATACCCACATATACAAAGTTAAAAGAAAATACATTATGGTTTTTTTTTAAAAAGCCAACCACAAAGAATCACAACTGGTTGGTTGTATTTAGCCAGACAGAAAGCATCACAACACAGAGTGTAGACTGGCAGGATTTAGTATGGGGTGATAGCAGGTTTGGGGAAGATGAGCGACAGGCTGTGAGTATAGCATTTAATTTAAGGTGATAAATCATTTCTGAAAGTGATACTGGTGATTGTACAACTTTGGAAATACACAAAAACCCAGTGAGTTAAATCACTACTTTCAGTTAGTCTAATTATACCTTAATAAAGCGACCTAAGAAACTTTGGCCCTCTAGGCACTTCACATGGTGTTTAACTTGATTCTCCCCATTCTGCTAGCATCCCTACAAAGAGAGCTTATACGCCTAGTTAGCATATGCCATCCTAGCCAGCAAATAATTGTGTGTGGCTATTTCTGTGTCTAGTTGCACAAATAGCCCATGTATGCTTTCAGTGAAATAAAACAAGTTACAAATTGTCCTGCCCAGTCCTCTGATAAGGGTTAAGCATTTACCTGAAAACTAAGAAAACAAAACATCATCAAACATAGTAAATGAAGACCATGATTTTTAGCCAACTTATAAGGCACAACTATAATAGCTATAGCAGTAGCCCTGGCCCTACCCACCTCTTCTCTACTTCAACAGTCCAAAACCAACTATGTGGGACATAAGAAAGGAAGTCACACCAAAGAAAATGAGTAGTCTGAAAATATTTCTTATAAGAAGGCATCCCCTCGATGAACAGGAATTCAGCGTGTGTTCCCTCCCTCCTTCTCTCTCTCCCCCCTTCCCTCCTTCTTCTCCTTCTCTTCTCTCTCTCTCTCTCTCTCTCTTTCTCCTCTCTCTCTCTCTCTCTCTCTCTCTCTCTCTCTCTCTCTCTCTCTCTCCCTCTGTCCCCCGCTCTCTCCCTCCATCTCTCTCTCTCTCTGTCTCTCACACACACACACAGACACAACACACACATATTCTTTTAAAAGCTGATCAATTCTTGTTATGTAAAAATATCATAAGAAGTGCTCTTTTTACTAATTTGATTCAAAGAGTTTTGAACATATGAAATGTGGCAAATAGTTTTAACATATCTCGGTAATAAAAACAAGACATTTTTCTTGCCTTGTTACAGTGACTACCAAAGTTATATGCTACTAGCCCAACTATTTATACAGCAGCTGAGACAGGAAGGGACTAAGCTGACAAAAGCTTTATTCACAAGTACGTTTGTGTATGTGTAGTGGATCTATAAATTGTGCTCTCTTTCTACATTAATGAACGGAAAATAATTTGATATATTTATTTCCATGGACGTATGTATGTGAATCTGCACATGTGCCTGTGGTGGTCAGAAGTCAGCACCAGGTACCTTCCTCAGTTGCTTCCCCACCTCAGTTTGGGAGACTTTGTCTTTACTGAACCTGGAGCTCACAGACTTGGGTAGGCTGGTGTCAAGCGGACCCAGGGAGTGTGCCTGTCTCCAAACTCCCATGCTGGGGTCACATACACATAGCACCACACTCAGCTTTTATGTGGGTGCCAGGGATCCACACTCAGGTCCTCATGATTAGCAGGCACACATTCCCCTAGTCCACAATCAAATCTGTTCCTGTTTTTATTTTTTGCCATTCATAAATATTAAAAATTATTTGCACTTCTATATTATAGAAAGACCGTGTTGCTTTTCCTATCAAAATGCTCAGAGCATGCCAAGTTATTCAAATACTTCTTTACCTAGACTAAAGAAAATAGTTTAAGAGAGGATATACCAAGGAGCGCTCACAAATTCAAAAGGCTCTTCCTCTTTAAACCTGAGAAGCACCTTGGGGTCCACTCCCTGCCTTCCCTGAGAGGACATGTCCTCCTCCCTCAATGAGGTGAGAGCAAACAATGCCTGCTGGCCCAGCAGTGCTTGGTGTCATTCCACTCCAGCACTTAGGATTACTGAACCATTTGCAAGCCTGGGAAAGACAACCCTAACTCCTAAATGAGATGCGAAACTCCGACTCCAATACTTTGCCGCATAGACCACAGCTTGTGATAAAAGTGTTTTCATCTGCCTGTCATCTTTGCCATGGGTACTGGAGGCCATGACTCCCCTTCAGAGCATTGGTCTCTAAACACATAGGGACTGGGTCTAACCCATGTTAGCCTTCTTTAAGGTAGGCTCAGTACTCAGCTCGTAGATATCAAAAAATTATTTTCTAGATGATTAATAATTCCGGCAGAGACCATTTAAGTGGCTTTAAAGGCTATTTCTGAGGTGTTCTTGGTGAAACAAAGATATTGAGTGAGTTAAAAATAAGAAAGGGTGCTAAAAGGTAACTTCAAATAGGCCCCATGCGGAGAAACAAAGCTCTGAGCTAATATTTACACCAGCTTCCTGGTGTCCAAAAGTAAACTCTCTCCTGGTGTCTACAGGTATGACTCTCTGTTGGATGCAATTCTCATCAACAATCCTGCGTTGTATCTGGTCAGTGCCTTAAAAAAAAAAAAAAATCAGATCCTCGGGAAAGCACAATAAAACAAGGCTGAAGCACCCAGAAGAAGACATTGGTTGAGTTACACTGAGAAAAAGCTCAGGGTCCACCTAACATGCCATGAGGAAAACACACAGGCCACAACCTGAAACTGTGTTGCCCCTGGGGAGAGCCTAGTTGAGGCTCATGCCAGAACAGCCTCCTCCAGTGCCCTTCCCCACCCTGCACAGGGCAACATGAAACTCAACTCTGCCAACCTCAGTCTCCCTGAGGGCTTCAAAGAATCGAAAAGACAGGTAAAAAACACACTGTGTTCATCCAGCAGGACGCGACCTCTTAGCAGCCGCTAGCAACACTGGGAGTACACATTCCAGGACAGAGACCCTGCAATCAAGACGCTGGAAAGCTGACCATAAAGTTAGAGCACATGGCCAACTGAAAACCCAAAGAGCTGGCTGACAATCACGCTGCTGATTAGATGTGGACAGACTCTAATGATTATCACACAACCTGCATCACCTGCAAGTCATAGGCATCTACCTAGTGGCCATCAAGAGCCAGGTTTGGATGCTGGTGCGGCTACTTGCTGGTTGTACATTCTTAGAGAGCTGGGAAGAGCACTCTGAGTTTCTGGAATCCCTTATCTGTGAAAAGATGATCAGGCTGTGCGGTTAAACACGAACTCTGCTTAATAACTAGTGACTAAGCCTGTAAGTCCCAAAGGCATCATTGGAAATAGTCACAAGCGTCAGAAGAAGCCTCACAGTCAACAGGAGCCTAGTGTTTCATCTACAAAGGAGTGCTCAGCCTGGAAAGAGAAGGGCCCTGCCTAAAAACATGCAGGAAGCCAGGCACAGAGACACAGATGAGGTGACAGCCTCTGTTTCACAAGCTTTGGACCCATTTGCTGATGAGAACTGCTGTCAGAATCACATCACGTGCTAACCAGCAGCAGTGTGTGCTTGCTATTCCTGGTAATAATGTGCCTTGCATATAGGGCGTTTTCCATACCCACTGCCGTATTGAATCCCTGCAACTACCCAGGAGACAACGAAGACCAGGGTCACAACTGCTGGAGCCGAGACAAAGAACCTGGGCCAAGCAGAGCTGAGATTGTTCTTGCCTTCGTCATGTCCCACTGCTTTTTCCAGAGATGTGCAGCCCCTTTTACTGAGAGTGGTGCCCTTCCCTTCACGGCATGCTCTGCTGGACTAGACTCCAAACCAACTTGTTTAATGAAGTTTTTTTTTAAGATTTATTTATTTAATGTATAAGTGCTCCATCTGCATGTACACCTGCAGGCCAGAAGAGGGCACCAGATCTCACTATAGATCGTTATGATCCACCATGTGGTTGCTGGGAATTGAACTCAGGTCCTCTGGAAGAGCAGTCAGGGCTCTTAACTTCTGAGCCATCTCTCCAGCCCCTATTAAAGAAGAATTTAAACAGCAGACCTTGACCATGATCCCTTGCTCATCAAATCCTGAGTCTGTAGTAAGAAAACCAGGCCATGTGCTGACTATATTTTCGTTTTGCTCTGACTTGATTGAACTTAGCAGAACAAAATCTTTCCTAGACCTTACCCTCCTTGTCTGTCTATGGAGACTTGGGCCCCATCCTTCCACAAAAACAACAGAGTTGGTGCTGGGAAGGAGGAGCCACGAGATACATAAGCAAGCACTGGGCCAGCACACCGCCACTTAGCAAGTATCAAATTCTTATGGCACAAGTTAAAAATGACAAGTTGCTAAAGGAAGACACACAGAGAAAATGCAGGGTATGACCCACTTCTTTTAAAATGGCTCTGTTTCTCAAGCGAACAGGAGCCTGCTGTCAGGGCAATCCTTTTAAAAAAGGAACAGCAGAGATCCCATGGAGACTCTTCTCCGGGCTATGGAACTCTCCAAACACAGGCTATTACCTCTCTACCTACCTCCTATTTACGTATCTACCACCTAACCAAAGCACCAGTTGTTGACTCGGTTTTGGTTCTGTCTTGGTTTAAGGTGCATAAAAGGTGAACAGCACGGAAGTGCAAGGTGAGGGCTTCCACACTCGCCTTGCACAGCAAGGACAGACTCAGGGAAGGTTATTAACTAGCCTCAGTTTCTTCAACTCTATGTATGGGGTTTTGAGAGATCTCCAACAATCTTTCCACCTAACTAAAGAACTAAAACTCCAAACAAGCAAAGAGAAAATGCCACAATGGTCAAACCAACTATTTCCAAATAGTTAAATAAAAACTCTAATTCTGCACAAGCTCTGAATCTGAATACAAAAGCCAGCCAATAAAAAAAAAAAAATCTCCAAAGCTTGCGTGTTTTGTTGGGTTGGTTTTGGCTTTTCTGGGAGTGTTTTTGTTAGGGGGAAGGCTAGCACCAATAAATAACCAAGTTTTGCTGAAAACCATCCAGGTTAAAGGTCAAAGTCACATTCTGGTGCAGACAGTGCAGTGCTGTCTTTTCCCTGATATTACCCAGACTCTACACAGTCTTTTCCTCCTAACACTTCATACCCTATGGAGAGGGAAGGCAGGTAGAGGTCTACAGTTTAGCTAATATGACTTCATGATTTCATGCAAGACTACAATAACACAGGGTGAAGCTTAAGGATTTTCATAGTGAAGTCAGGTTGGCCAAAGAATATCTAGAGTTTGGATGTTATGGACAAAGCTCTTCCAATATAATATTGATTTGGCAAAATCCACACTGAGCATAGCAGGAAGGAAAGTTAGGTCTGTCCGTTCGTTTGTCGGAACCTCAAGCTTAAACTTGCTAAAAATGCAAGGACAATCCTCAAAATGAATGGACTAAGGAGTATGGGTTCTGGAAATGATATGGACTTTGTGGAGCCGGCAATTCTGCAGCACAAGTTAGGAAAGACTGGTCAAACATGCAAAGTGACTATAACAAAAATATAGCTTTATGTTGGCAGCATGCTTATCCCAATAATCAAGCTAAACCATATAATTGAGAACTCATACATTTAACTATTTTTACCAGCATTATATTTACTATTACATTATATTCACTATCAAGTGTTACATTTAATGCTATTTCTATCTATAACAAATCTGCCACATAGTAATAAATGGACAACATATGCTACAACTTTTCTGAGTCAAAAATATTTCTGTTTCTTGGGATATAAAAGCAATTTCAACCTAGAAAGACTGGTTCTTCATGACTAATGACGTACTATGTGTTACTAGGTAATGTCAACCAAACTCTCTCTCTCTCTCTCTTTCTGCCTCCTCCTCCTCCTCTTCTTCTCCCTCTCCCTCCTACTTCTCCCCTTCTCTCCCTATACAGTTTACTAAAAATAAATCCATTTTCCTTATGTCAGAAAGACAACATAACAATATCAAGCAGAGAACTAGCAAGGGAACAGAACTAATATAGGCCTACCTAACTGAAAGGCCCTGCAGTACTTGTCAGTATTTGTCTTGGGGCCTCTGTTCTCACACACACACATGGGATACATTCTCATATGACACCTCTCTATGACTTTGAGGAATGCCACCTGCTATCAGTTCAAAGGGAGAACATCATCAGAAAGAAAACGAAGAAGGCATGGCTTGCCCTTGCCAGAAAGACAGTCTGCAGAAGTGAAGTGTCCCTATGCACAAATACATGTAGAAGAGTTGAGGCAACCAGGGAAAGATTAGAGCACACAGATAGAGTGCAGAAGAAGAAAAGATGTATAGAAGAAAGTGAGGAAACCACTTCCATCACCTGTTTCACCCTTCCCTCAAAGTCTGCAAAACACAGGGCCAAAAGAGGTGGCTCCCAGGTGAGCATCTGCCATCCCCAGCACCACAGCTGTTCTTATAGCAAAAACAAGTTCTCAAAGACACCCTGTAGTATTCACGATGAATGGACACAGAACAACCCACTGCCCACTGACAGATTTAGAAATACAGGATAGATATAGCTATATGGATGGATATAGATGCACACACAATTAAAATATTTCAGCCTTCAAGTAAATAGAAAGCAGTTATGGTTGATTTCATCTCAAAATTAAATATATAAATACAATATATTTTTAAAAGTTGGTTTCTGCCACTTCTGACAATATGGATGGAGAAATCATGTCCACTAAAATAAGCTGAGAACAGCAGGAAAAACCGAGAATGGTAATGCATGGTGTTAGGTACATATGGGTCTTGACATAATTAGCCAAGGAAACATAGGGAATACAGGTTACCAGGGACTGAGGAAGGGGAAGAAGCCACTGGGGACAAGATACAACACTCAGTGACTCAAGGTGAGACATTCTCCAGTCCAGTGCCCAGCAAGAGGGCAGCGGTTGACACTGCTGCTACACATGGGATTTGCTAAGGGACACCTTAACTGCTATTATCCCCACTTTCAAAAAACCTAACTATGTGGAGCTACAAACTCTTCACTCACTTGACAGCGCCATTTTTCAGTGTACCATATATTAAAATACACTGCCCATTTTGAACATGTAAACTTCTCCTATGCCAATTATATAAGAATCAGGCTGGAAAAACTTTTCAGAGAAGGGGCGGGGGAGAGGGAGAGAATGAGAATAATATATTCCAGGGATGTTTAGAACAAGGGCAGCAACTCAGGGGTTAGTGTTCCCTGTGTCTGCATTCCGCCCACGGAGAAACTGCTGCCTGCTTACTTCCAACACTTGCTGGTACATGTTCTGGGGTGTTGGCCACAACTGCAGCCTTGTGATTTCGCAGCTATGGTATAGAGTATTTGGCCAGCTACATGCACTTTTTGGGGCCTCATAGGGCCCTTGCTAAAAGTGACAGTAAATATAAAACCTCCTTTAACTGCAGAGAGGAGAAATGCATCAAGGACAGCACTAAGCGGTACTGGCCACCCAGTGCAGGGCTGCTGGTAGCACCACCAGGATCTCCTATAGGAAAGGCACTCTGACATCCAGATCTGCTGTCCAGCACAAGGGCATTCCAGGAACTACTCTCTTGCCTACACTCCACCCAAGCTCACTTTTTAATGGCAAAGAAAGTAAATGTTGGCACCCAAGAAATTAAAGACATAGGGAATGAAATTTGATGTTTTAATGTACATTTCATTTTTGATCACATATTTACATTATGCTTTAAACTCACAAAAAACAAAGTAAATAAATAAATAAATAAATAAGACTTGGGTCTCTGTAGCATTCCTTTATTAGTTGATTTAATAAAGAGTGCTCTCTCTTCCTCTCTCTCTGTCTCTCTCTGTCTCTCTCTCTCTCTCTCTCTCTCTCTCTCTCTCTCTCTCTCACACACACACACACACACACATACACACCTTGTACAGACTTCCATTTTCAGCCTTTGTCCCTTCTATTCAAGTTCATCTCTCATAGAAAACGGGCCAGCCCTTTTTAGGGAACACCCACTAGGCTGTGCCAGTGGCTCCTTCCTGGCTCACTGTAGTCGTGGGACATGGAGGAGGCATCCAGCTGCCAATCGTGTATTTGAACCCCTGATCCTCAGATAGGAGAGCAGTTTTGGGGGGGGGGACTGGAACCGTTAGGATATGAGCTGAGCTGATATGCATAGGCTACTATGAGCAGGACTTTGAAAGTGCTAAGTCACCACTATAGCTCTCTGCTTTCTGCCTACAGCTGCAATGTGACAGATATCTCCCAGGTCCCACTGTCATGGCCTGAACCATCCTACCGCCATGTGGTCGCGGTGATGAAGGACTGAAATTGTCCGGAACAAGCTTTTCCTCTCTCACACTGCTTCTGCCTGATATTCTGTCCCACTGACACCCAGTCACATACCCCCGGATGCGAAAGCCTTGGTGTCAGCAACAGTAACACCCTTCCTCAAAGCTGACCACGGCAACAGAGAGGAAATAAGAAAAACAAACAAAACAAAACAAACAAACAGGCATAGCTTACACCCTTCACAGCCGAGAAACATACCAAATTCTGCCCAGTGGGCTGGTGACACTTCAAACTGCTTTTCCTTCTAGAAAGCTCTATTTGTCTGCACTTGTCTCAGATACCAACAAAAATTGTTGGTTTTGTCCTCTGATAACCACAAATTCCATAAAAATGTATCTAAATGGCTTTCGTGTCTGTCTCCAAGAGAAGCTCCCTGCATTAATTGCCGCAAAACCCATTTCCCCCAAATGTCAACCCTTTAAAGGAAGGAGCTAGGTATGTTTAATCTAGCAAGTATAAAGGTAGAGCTGGAGCTGGCGATGTGGCTCAGTGAGTAGCAGTGCTTCCCACAACACCAAATGAATGATCACCAATCCCCAGGGCCTGCACAGCAACTCCCACAAGTTGTCCTCTGACCCCCACATGCATGCAGTAGTGTTTGTACACACATGCATGCCCATGCTAAAGCACTCACGCACAGCTAAATGTAATCAAAATGTCTCTTTAAACAAGAAAATTTGTGTAAAGAATAACGCCAGTAAGCATCATACAGGAGAGACTCTGTTAAAGGTGGTAAGACAAAAGGAACTGAGGAGTTCCAGGTTGGAGCCTGAGCAAATGCACCATGCAACCCTTAGGAAGCGCCTTCAGATACAGAACAATGTATTTCATGTATGAATAGCTGGAGGTGGGGCTTAGGATGGACGTCCAGTGGTCCAGCACATGCATGTGTAATGGGTTTTATTTCCCAACAGCACAAGAGAGGAGGAAGGCAGAAGGGAAGGCTGGAGAGGAAGGGAAAGGGAAAAGGAAGGGAAAGAAAGGAAAGGAAAGGAAGAGGTAGCTAACATTCCCTGCGTGTGAACCATGAAGCCGAGTGTCAAACAGCTGAATGTTTTCCAGGATTCACTCTGTCACTCCCCATAGCAACCCTTAGGAGACACTGTTTTTACCTAAATTCGGTAAGAAGGTGATGAGGCATGAGATGCATAAAATTCATGCAGTTGGAGAAGAAAATAAAATTCTCTTCAACCCTGGGTTAAGACATTCTGCTAGCATGTTTGGCTTCTTCAGAAGGTTGCCAACTCAATGGAAGGGTGGAGTATTTTCTAGAAGAAGACTGAAATGACCCGTAGGTAAAGGGCTATAGAAGTGAAGGACACAGAGATGAGCAAGCTTGCCTAGCAGCTTAGTCTGCCTCTGTGGACACAAACTGCCACTGGGCTGCAATCTTTGCTAACTTGGCTAATCTTCAAACTAGAACTTGCACATTCTTCACTGAAGCTGAACTGCTGGCATGCTACATGCCAAGCTCAACCCCCATGGCTGTTCCCTTGTCTCTCGCCATCATTACAGCTGATGCTGCCTTCCTGAAGTGTCCACAAGCAAGTCCCAGTGGAGGAGGCTAAAGGGCTCTTAGCAAAGAAGTGGGTGTGGCGATCAAACTTGAATGGTGAGAGGGAACATCTTGTGGCCAATCTTAATGACACTTAATTCTCCGATGAGAAATTCTGTAGTAAACACGTTCTTGATTCTATGCAAAACATTTTTAATTTCATGGCCTGCTAATCACACAGCTGTTACATTTCTCTTCCCATCAGTTGTTAAAAAAATAAATAGATAATAATTGTAATAATAATTTAAAAACAGTTGGGCCTCAAACAAAACTTTAGCCCTAATGAATTTTCCCATCTGGAATTAATAACGTGGTGGATAGTGAAACTGCCTTGCTCCAGTTGATATAATGTATCTTACATTATTATAAGCATCACAGTATAAAGTTGAGCGAGCCAAGGGCGTGCTGATGGGGCCACAGAATGCAGTCTTTGACAAGCCCAGTCCTAATGGTTGAGACTCTGTGACAGAGACTAACAGCATGTTTCCTGTGCTGTGTCTTCATGTCCTCCCATTCACATCAGGCACAATTCATACCCTGCTGACTACACACATGCCATTGTGAACAGCGTGACCCAGACACAGAGAGCAAATCAATGTGTTCACAACACACACACACACACACACACACACACACACACACATCTGCTAAGGCTGCAAATCAAGAAGAGCAGAACAGCACAAGATGGAGGGTCATTTAAAAAATTATCTGGATGGAGAGGTAAAACCAAAGAAGCATGGCAGCAAAGAGAGCATGCCCTCTACCCAGGGCAGAGATGAAGGACCAGGGAAGAAGGCAATGAATAGAAAGGCGCCAAAGAAATAGTCTACAAAGAAGCAAACACGTGCACAAAGACAATCATCATCATCATCATCATCATCATCATCATCATCATCGTCAAGTAGCCCAGAGTATCAACAGAGGATCTTCAAAGGAGATGCTCCCATGTTCCTTTCCCCATAATTTTGTCTGGAAAAAAACTCAGAAGTGCTCAGAGAACCAGCATGCTGTCCATCTCTCTAGCACATCCTTAGCCTCAAGTTCATCTGCCGAAAGGGAATTCAAATGTCATCACTTCCGGCAGCCCCTTGCCCAAGTCCAATGTGGGTTCCCACAGCCTTCCCTCCTGACCTACCCTTTGTCTCCCTAGTAAACTGTGCTTTATACAATAGCTGGTTAATTTCTTTTAAACTGAGATCTCCAACAGGGAAGTTAACTTCTCTGAGCCAAAAATGTCCTCCACAGCAGTGCCATGCCTTTATTATGCAGAGTGGTATTTGTCATTACTATTACTGTCAGGTAGACTGGGCTCTAGTGTCCTCTAGGAGATGAGCCATTGGCCATACCTGTGAAGGACTGACTAGATGAGGCTAACTAAAAAGGGAAGGCCTACATTAATTGGGTGCAGCACCATTACCTGGGCTGAGGAAAAAAGGAATGCCAACATTCACCACTCAGCTTCCTGGCTGCCAATGCATATGACAACACCCCTCAAGGCCCTGACATCCTGACTACCCTGCTGTGATGTGCTGCTAGCTGTAAACAGAAGCCAGAACAGACCTTTCCTTCCTTCCTTAAAGTGCTCCTGTGATGTTTTCCCCTCAGAAATAAAAAGAGTAACCAATACCTTTCTGGAAGAAAGGGTGTGCTTTCTAACAAAAATCCGGAGGGCACTTCCTCATGATGTATTCTGACAGCAGACAATGTTATTTTAGGAATTCATAAATTTACCCACAGCCATCAATGTACAAACCTATGCATGGCAACCCCCAGGCTCGTATGAAGAGTCCACGAACTACTTCAGCATTAGCTAGGCGCTTAATAGAAATGCCACTACTTCACACTGCCTGAGGACTACTAAACCAAGTCAGCAGAGGGCGGGAGTCACAGATCTGAAGGATGGGTGTGTGGAAAGGAAGGGCTCAAGGCTCAGGTAGAGCCAAGGCAAATACAAAGGAGCAGGCGGCTCACACTAGGAAGGAGTGAGCTGATCATAAAAATGAGATGCTGAGGGGAGAAAGGAATGACCTATCAGGTGTGCCTCCAAGGCTGCAGGGGATTTTGTAACGAGTGCTTGAAAGATGTCCCTCAGCTGCTGCTTTGGGCTCACACAGTTATAGACATGTGGTATTATTAGAGTGTTATACTACAAGAAAGAATTCAGCATTCATTCAAAAACAATATGTGGTCATTCTCTCACATGTGAACGTCAGCCATTAAAATAGCTATACTTACCTCATTCCCCAATTTCATTGTTTAAGAAATTTAGGAATGAGATTTCAGTATCTGGGAAACAGGCATTCATTTTCAACCCCATAGTCGGGATACATTATTTTATCCTTGAGAAACTTGGTTTTATTGAAACTTTTGACAGTTCTTACAAATGCACGCCTATGACCAACCGCCTGTTGTGCTGACAGTGCCCGGCCTCATCTATACTTCAGAGCTTTACCTCGGGTTATTCTGCCATATCTGGGGATGTGTGCAGGCAAACAGCAAAGGAAAGAGGCTCATGGTGGTGATGAGTGTGTGTGCAGGGGAGAACGGAAGAGAATAGAGTAGAAATCAACAAATGAAATGGCCAAGGAGTAATCAGTAACAAAAATTTTGAGTTTGGAGTGTCTTTCCTTCTCCCAAAACAGAGAGGAGCTTGTTAAGAATAAAATTCACATTTGCCACCAGAGCAGATGAGATACTTGACAGGCTTACAGGTTTATCCAACATTCCTTGTACTATGGTGGGGGGGGATCGGATCGGGGGGAGCATACATTTATGAACAGTAACAGTTCATAACCAACACAGCTGAGCAGCAGAGAGCTCACCTACCAGGTCCAAGGCACTGGATTGCATCCTCAGCAGCACAAAATGAAAAGGAAGTTAAGAGCGGAAATGGGGTAAGGACTAAAGTCAGACACAGAAGGTGAACTCTCAGAAGTCTCTCGATCAGCTCTCAGTGGGGAGAACTGCAACTTCTGAGCAGACTTACATAAGGACCAGAACAGGCAGGAGCATTTGGCAGCGCTGTCCACTAACAACCTGAGGGCAGAAGCCACAGAAGTCAGAGAACATTCTACCCTAAGACTAAACTGTATGACTGGTGCTAACAGTACACAGCTCCAACCTCAGTGCAATTGCATAAGAGAGGAAACATTAACAGTCAAGAGCATCCAAATTTGCTTGACCTAGACACTCCACCGTTCATTCTCCATCTTTAAAAGCTTTGCTTCTCCAATCTTTACTGTCCTTAGAGGATACTTTGTTTGTCTCTTTTGAGACAAGGTTTCTCTGTGTAGCTTTGGCTCTCCTGGACTCTCTTTGTAGACCAGGCTGGCCTCCAACAGTCACCCACTTGCTTCTGCCTCCCCAAGTACTGGGATTACAGGCATGCACCACCATGCCTATCAAGGATACATTTTGAAAAGAAAAAACTGGTACTATCAAATTTCACCCTCAATGACTCATCAGAAGAAACTGAGGCACACAGAGTAAGAGTGGCCCGTGGGCACAGAAGTAGGTAAAGTTCAGATGTCAGTTTGTTGTTTTTTGTTTTGTTTTGTTTTTAAGGAATCAGGTTGTCTTTTCCAAACTCAGCCCCTGTAGAAGGATGACTCAGTTGACATAAACAATGTGCCAAGCAAAATTCACAACTCTATCCAAGGTCAAAGAGAAACCAATAACAAGCACAGATAGCTAAGGAGACCTTGGAGAGAGCAGCTGGGGAACACTCTACACTACCCATTCTATATGCGCCAGTTCCACGGAAGGTTCTGCAGTGAAAATAGAAAGTTACAGTAAAGTAAAAGAAAAAAAAGTTACTATTCATAGATGTGTCAAACACAAAATCAAACTTCTGAAATGATGTGAAATCCATTCATTTTTAACTACAGAAAAACATAGCAGCCCTTGCATGAGGCACAGGAGACACACAACCCAAAATGGGCTTCACCGCTTAGTCTTGAACCAGGAATTTACCGAGACAGTATGAGGGGCCCACACGACAAGAGTGCTGAACAGAAAAGGCTTTGTGAGGCACATTTGATGTAACAGTCATATGATTAGCAAACTGTCACATCAAACTTCTCTGCAACGTGGGAACACTTTGACACTTTGTATTTTTAAAGCTGACATTTTGATTCATTACTGTAAATAGCACTTTGGGTTAAATATTGTGACAGGGAACAGATCATGTACATATATATATATATATATATATATATATATATATATAT
>OU015745.1:78882769-78934009 GCA_907169655.1 Acomys percivali | reverse complement strand
ACACACACACACACACACACACACACACACACACACACACACACACACATACACACAATATGCAACTATAAAATTAAACGGCATTTTGGTCTAGCATTGGCACCAACACTTTAGACCAATTAGATTCCCGCCATGATCCCAAAGTTTCCCAACTCTTCAGTTAGAAATGTTGGGTAGATTGAATCTGAAAATGCCCTCGGGTTTTGACACACTGACTTGTCCTAACAAGACTGATGATTCACCCTGGAAAAAAATCAAGCAAAAGAGAAGTCCGCCTTTCGTTAACGGTGTTAATAGTGGGTAAGTTCACCAGACCCTCTAAAATGAGACACAGGATCTTGTTTATGCACCCATTCAGTTACTCTGTGTCTTTTTATTGGAGAATTGAGACCATTGATGTTGAGAGATATTAACGACCAGTGACTGTTAAGAGTCTTAATTTTGATGTTGTTTCCAATCGGGTGTTTGTGTAGCTGTGTTTTTGCCATGGTATAGTTACCTATTTCCTGAGTAGTTTTGGTTGTAGCTTGACCCTTTGGGATGGAGTTTTCCTTCTAGTACCTTCTGTAAAGCTGGATTTGTGGATAGGTACTGTTTGAATTTGTTTTTGTCATGGAATATTTTGTTTTCTCCATCAATGGTTATTGATAGTTTTGCTGGGTAAAGTAGTCTGGCCTGGCATCTGTGGTCTCTCAGGGTTTGCAGGATCAAATGATCATAATGAGTAAGTTAACCCAGAAGCAGAAAGACTCAAATGGTATATACTCACTTATATCTGCATACTAGCCCAATGGACATGTCCCACGAAAGCCTTCCCTTACCAGGACAGAGGGGAGGACATCCTATTGGGACTCTAGATGAGAGAACCATGTGAGAATAGCAATGTAGAAGGATCCAGTGGGTCCTAGAAACCTACAAGTAGAACTTTATGATAGGCAGATTTGGGCCAAGGGGTCCCGCTCAAACTAAGGCACTAGCCAAGGACAATACAGGCGGTAAACTTTAAACCACTACCCAGATCTAGCCAATGCACAGGACAGTCTCCACACTTGAGTGGAAAGAGGGATATGACTTTCTCATGTACTCTGGTGCCTCACATTTGACTATGTCCCCTGGAGGGGGAGACCTAGTGGCACTCAGAGGAAGGACAGCAGGTCACTGAGAAGAGACTTGATACCCTATGAGCATATACAGGGGGAGGTAATCCCTCTCAGGAACAGTCATAGGGGAGAGGAATAAGGGGAATATGGGAGGGAGGGGAGAATGGGAGGATACAAGGGATGGGATAACCCTAGAGATGTAACAAGAATAAATTAATAAAAAATAAATTAATTAATTAATTTTAAAAAATGAGACACAGGACAATGTTATCACACAGAGCAGCAGTTCTCAACCTGTGGGTGGCATCCCCTTTGGCAAACTCTTATCTCCAAAAATTTCTACACTACGGTTCATAATAGTAGCAAAATTACAGTTATGAAGTAGCAAGGAAATACTTTTACAGATGGGTCACCACAACATAAGGAACTGTGTCAAAGGGTCACAACATTAGGAAGCTGAGAACCACTGGTCTAGAGGAATGCTGATTCCTTCTCTTTCTAACTTGAAATTATATGTCTCTGGAGCTTGGGGCAGCCGGGAGTCCACTACCCAACTGTAGGATACATAGACTATAAAACCCCAGCAGTAACTGTTCTCTGTTAAGTCAAGGACTTAAGAGCTACACAGAGTACTAATTCTCCACACAAGGCTCTGTGATGAAGGCAGAGAATTCTGGAAACATGTCAGGAGGAAGAAGGATAATATTCTAGCTACTGGACCATTTAACAGATGAAAAACCATGATCAACTGGTATGCCACGTCTATTAGCAAATGCTGAAATGGACTCAGGGAGGGGCGAGGCCTTGCCCTAGGTGACACTGCCAGCTGACATGTGGACTGGGATAGTTGTAATCTCGTTGCTTCCAGCCCACACGACACGCAGAGTGCATTGCTTCACTCCCCAGAGCAATGAGAATCTATCCAGGTAATAAAGAAGAAATCACACATGATTACTGTTTCTAACACTACTTCAAAACAAAAGGAGAACAAAAAACAAAACACTGGCTGATCCATTTTATTTAAGGCAGACCAGGCCAAATTTACAAAAATGAAAATGGACATTTCATATGGGCATTATAAATAAGTCCATGAGAAGTAATTTGGTATTATTCCTCTAATGAGTCACCATGCAGAAAATGGAGATGGCCAATGATTTGCAGGAGGCCAGAAGTCAGCACTTGTTCTAGTGCAGAGTCCAGCTATTTGGAAATGATACCTCATGTTCTTTAAGAGTAAACAGGGTGTTGGATTTCAAATCCCATGAAGTGCAGCTTCAAATAGATTTGGTTTGGAAACGGGACAAGGAACACACCACAGTTGGTGGATCAACATCAAAAGTAGGAAAAACAATGATTACACTTACTGATATCTGCTGACATGTATGCTGTCGAGTCTAATTATGGATTTAAACTGTTATTCTTCATTATTCCCACTAATACCCACTTTTACCACAAGACTGTTTTACATGTATATACCATGCTCCCAAAATTTAGCTCTCCATCTACCAAAGGTTGAGACCATTCTACCCCTTAGTCACCACCAACTTATGAATAAAAAAGATGGGGATTACATTGCTGGATAGATAGATGACTGACAGACAACTGATGCATAGATAGATAGATAGATAGATAGATAGATAGATAGATAGATAGATAAAGAGATAGGTAGGTAGGTAGGTGGGTAGGTAGGTAGGTAGGTAGGTAGGTGGGTAGGTAGGTAGGTAGGTAGGTGGGTAGGTAGGTGGGTAGGTAGGTGGGTAGGTAGGTGGGTAGGTAGGTCGGTCAGTCGGTCAGAAGGTAGATAGGCAGGGAGGGAGGGAGATGATATTTCCCATTTTAAAGAGCAATCTTTGTAACTTTTCAAGGTCTAATTCAAAATCTCTTTTAGTCTTGAGCCAAATGTCAATAGGGAAAGTGCATGTAGCTAACTAAACAATCCTCAAAGCTTATTCTATCAGCATTTAATAAGCAGAAACTAAGGGAATAAATGTGTGATAACTGCAGTCGCTAGACAAGCAAATCTCTAAAGTAGGAAATTCCCCTCTGGTTTTGGCATCCTGACCTGTCCTAGTTGGTCTGATGATTCACCATGGATTAGTCCAAGGACAGAAGAGGAATTTAGCTCTCTGTTATGGTGCTGGTGGGGGTGAGCTGGCCAGATCCTCAGAAAGTTAGACCTATATCCACGTCAGAGAACAGAGGACGGTAGACTCTCGCCCTTTCTAACTTAAAGGTATATGTCACAGGGGCTATCCAAAATGTAACAGGAGACGCCTTCCTAAAGTTGTCTTTTGATACATTTGTCCGTGAAAACGTTATGTTAGAAACAAGTTTTTGTGGAGACATTTTGTACAACATAGTAGAAATAAAAGAAAAAACTGTCTTGCATTTTTTTGAATACACGTCTCTTTATAAATTTTCTTTTGTATGACTAATAAAAGAGCCAACTAGGCTCATGGTGGAGTTAATTCGAGAAGTTTATCAATTCATGTCATTCACCTGTTTCATCGTTAGTATATTTGCTAAATATTAGCTTTGAAAATCATATTAGCCTAAAACGAAAATTTCCACTTGATTCTAAATTGGTAATTCCTGTGATTATAGGGCAGTACCAACCAGTTTCAGGGTGTTGTTGTTGTTCTTGTTGTTGTTGTTGTTGTTGTTTTGTTTTTTTAAAGAACCTTGTGAAGTCATGTTTGCAGTTCATCATCACTGGATTAGTACACTGAAGTTATTAACAAAACGTTCTATGGAATAAACATTTTTAGCATTGTAAGTCATATGGCCCCGTGTCTTAAACAGCTTTCTACTCCAGGTTAGGAACATCACAATGAAAACTTCACCTCCAGGTAAAGAAGCCTGAAAGGTCATACTGAAACACAGCAACCTCACCAGGAGGTGCAAATACCAGCAGGCTATCTATAAAGAAAAAAATTATTTGAACTAAAGATGCTCCTCTCCTCGTCTCTAGCCCTCCATTTCCTCTGCAGTGACCGCTTTGTCCACTGTAGTGGTCCACCAACAGAGGCACAAAAGACTAACCCACTCTCTGGGATCTTTTTTCACGTCAGCCTTACAATCTGTAATGTATGGGGGATAGATGGTTATCAGTCAGATAAGACACAATGACAACCCGGAAAAGTATTCTTTGGTTCATTCAGAGCCAAACAATTCCAGCAGTATAGTATAGTAAAAAGAATATGCAAAGAAGGAACGCTGAGGAAGCAAGAGCGAAAGCCTGCCTGCCATACATTAGCCAATGGCATGATAAAACAGTAGGGAAGACTATCCTAATGGATAGCCCCACTGCAGATTCTCAAATGTCCATTAAATGCTAATTTTCCATATTGTCCAGATTTTTTCCATCTTAGGTGCTAAAAGGATAGAAATTAAAAGGAAAATTAAATCAAGAAGACATAAAGAGAGGGCAGGCTGGCATCTTAGATATTTTTCATGATTCTCTTGGACATAAAGTACTATTGTATTTTTCCCATTGGGAGCCAACGTAGAGCATCGCAGGTTCGGAGGCCCACTAGCACTGTGTAACTTTGAAGACTCCAATCCTCTCTTACCTCTGGCAGCTTCTGGGTTAGGAATGGACAATGGACTCAGGCTGAGCCGGATGATATGCTCGTCTCTGTAAATCAAACAGGTAGTAGTTACTAGTGGGCACTGGGCAAGGAGCCTACTTTAACCCCTCTGTTAATAACAACCTTATATCTATGCAGCAGTTGACTTAGTTGACTTTGCAAGATATTTCTATGTTCATTATCTCATTTCACCCCAAACAGGAAGAGATTATTCCACTCCTACAGGAGGGAGGTGGAAGTTCACAGAGCGACAGGGAAAGATGAGAACTGGTGACTCGAATGAGGAATTTCACCAACACAGCATGAAAAACGGTCATTACTGTTCAGAAATGACGACTTCCGCAGGAATAAACAGTACGGAGAAGGAGAAGGAGAAGGAGAAGGAGGAGAAGAAGAAGAAGAAAGACCAGAAAGGCTAACACAACAAATGAGCAGTAAGACAAAGCTTCCTAGGAAAAACAATTCTGCTGATAACTGTGTAGCCCATCATCCCAGACACCTTTATACCTGGGAAAAAAGACCCTAAGCAAAGACTCTGAAAGCAGAGAGCTGATTACTGGAGTTGGGTCCACAGCCTAAGGCTTGGGCTTGTATGGGAAGCTACAGCTTTGAGATTTTCTTTCAGAAGTCTGAACTACAACTCCCTATAAACCATTTAGAGAAGACCAAAAATTATTTCGTCTACATTTTTTGTACACTCATAAATTTCAAATGGCAAAAAAGATTACTTATAATGAGATTTATTTAAAGTAAATGATGTCATGATGTTAAATGTGGAACTCTGTCCCCAGAAGTAACTGAAATGTTGGATTAGGAAAATGCATTCGATGACAACTATGAGCCGCCCCGAGCTCTGACCATCAAAACCCAAGTGATTCTTAACTGCGCTGTCTGGCTCACCATTCGAAGATACTTGTCAAGAATACAACGTATCCCACAGCTTACAAATGATCTGGGTGTCTCATTAAGGAATGTTTGCCTGTATTTAATTGCTTCCCTCCCTGATTTTAATTTCCTCACCTGTCAGCATCGATCAGAAACAGTGAAGTCATCTGACATACTGGTTGATTATGTTCAAGTTAATCAAGTTTTTTTTTTTAAGTAAAATTGCTTTGGCCTACAGGTAATGCACGACTTCATAGTATGATATTTAGGAGAGGCCTACAATGGACCAATGTAGACATTAAATGGGAGGTGTTAGGAATCTTGAGGAGAAATGTTAATTATTTTTAAACCTACAGCACTGGACATTAAAAGGCCAAGACTTTAAAAAAAAAAAAAAAAAGAGTTAATCAACTAGTGTTCTCAGAACAATGATGGAGAGTCAGAAAGAGGTGCAGCTATCTCAGATAGTTTAGAGACACAATAGGAAGAAACATTGCCTTAAATTATATAACCTAAATGCAATATATAATATTACAATGTAAAACAAAAGGTATGTTATAATGAAATAATAATCTGGCTACTTGAAAGTTGTGCTCAGCATTGATAAATTTCAACAGCTAGATATATTATGTTTCCAGGCAGATTATTCAGAGCAACTGAGGGGGTGAGATTGGTGGTATTCCTAATGGTAGCCATGCTTCCATGTGGCAAGAGGAAAAGCTGAGGCACAGAACGACGAAGGAATTTCTACTTTTCTCATCATTATTTTTCCTATTGTATGTAGGTGGGTTTGACTGCACATATACCTGTGCACCATGTGTGTGACGGATGCCCAGAGGCCAGAAGAGGGCATCAGACCCCTTGGAACTGGAGTTACAGACAGCTGTGAGATGCCACATGGGTGCAAGGAATCTAATCCAGGTCCTCTGGATGAGCAGCAAGGGCCATGCCATCTCTCCAGATCCAGAAAAAGAACTAGACACTAGTACGGACAAGCCTGGTCTCCTGATCCATGTGAACTAAGCAATGCACCACAATTACTCAGAAGAGAGGGGAAACGACGGTGTAAATCCTCCAGACATAATTATTCAGTGCTAATATCTATCAGAAACAGTGTTTCAAACACACTTAGGAAACCTTCAAGCACTAAACTCCTTTAGAGGAAGTCAAGGAAATGACAGGAAAACACTTTGCAAGGCATTCTGGCATGAGACTATGCTAATACGCTAATGTTATTCCTACCTCGAAATAGGCACATACACTGATGTAATAATAATTGGGTCCCAAAGAGAGCACATAACAGTGGCAAACCCCCATGTGAGGTCCCCATCTGTAGAGTCCTGAACTGAACAGAAGGAAGCCATGCTGCATGCAATGCAGGGAGAGAAAGGGGCTGGGGTAACAAACAGGGATCAGGTGTTAAAACAAAACAAAACAAAACAAAACAAAACAAAACAAAACAAAACAAAAAAAAACAGCTTTAGAACCAAACTTAACCAACCCTTGGTATACAATGTGTCCTGTCATTCTAGCAGACTGTGGCTGTACTGGACTCCAAGTGCTCCCTTAATGTAGAGCTTTTCTGCAGAGCTCATGGAGTCAGGTCTTTGTAATTTATCATTACTACTTATTTAGCACTCACAGTGTGTCTCACAATGGCATCTCCAAACAAAACTTGCTTTTCTTAATCCTCCCCAGTCTTCTCCCTTTCCTTTCTACTCCTCCTCCTCTGCTTTCCACTCTCATGTCCTTGTGTCCTGTAGCCCCTCCCTTTCCTCAACCCCTCACTCACCATCCCCCTTCTTTGCAGTTCCACACGCACTACCCACTCTGCCCTCTACTGCAAACAAACACATAAAAACTACAGGCTGGGGTCCACATGTCTATAGATAGTCTAAAGATAAACTAAGATAAAAACTTCTGATTTTTATCTTTGAGTCTTGAGTTACCGTGTTTAATATCGTATTGTCCATATCCATCCAATTTCTCGCAAAATTATTTCATTTTTCTTCTGAAGCAAAGGCTCTGCTTTTTTTCTTGAGGTTTAATAGACCACATTAACCTAAAACTGAGGACCTTGCTGCTTCAGTCCCTCAAGAACTGGCATAAGAGGATGATGTCACTATACCAGTCATTAGATAGAAGGCTACTGCAGTAGCCAGTTTCACAAGCAGACCACTAAAATTGCATTGGTCAACCGCCTTTGATTTATCACACATCTCCAGTCACATCTTTACTAAGGAAACAGAGGGTCAGGAAAAAGAGGGGAAGATTTTTATTGGAAAACGATAAACAAATTAATACCTATGCCTAATTCAATCCATATTCTATACAATGTACTTAGACAATGTATGGATTAAAATCTGTAGGACATGATAGCACACAGCTTGAATGCCAGCCCTCAGGAAGCAGAGTCAGGCATATCGCTGAGTTTGGGGGCAGCCTGGTCTACATGGCAAGCACCTCAAGACCAGCCAAAGCTACATAGTGAGGCCCTGTCTCAAAAATGATAATAGCTGAATATTTAACTTTTAAAACAGTGATGGGAAATGATTCTAAAACCTTAGGGTTAGGTTCAGGTTCTATTGGGAATAAAGAAAGATGCAATGAGACAGAGTCACCACTGACCCCCTAGGAAGGAGTGAACATGTACTTTCTTCCATAAAGACCATTATAGGGTAGATCTATAATGTCATACTATATATTATATATTGCAGATATAACATATATGTGAGCCATTGAGAAATTTCATGATTAGGAAAACAGTATTTGTGGAGGGAAAAAAAAGTTCTAAGTGAAAACTGTAAAAGGAAGTAACTCTAGAGAAGGTGGGAGTTTTAGCAAGTTTTTCATACCTGTGTGTGTAAAGTCCAGGACAGAAGGGAACAGAGGAGACATAAAAGGAGAGGGATTCTTGAAATAATACATTCTAAAAATCAAATGTATGTTTTTAAAAAGGCAGAACTGTTACAAAGCTCAACGGCAAAACAATTAATGTAGATTAAAATAATGTGTATAATACTTATGGTTAGCAGGGTTAGGGTACTAGGGCCTAGGGTGGGAAATGGGGGTACATAGTTTAAAAAAATACAATGTAGCAAATATGCAGAATGAACAAATCAATGACATAATATAAAGTATAAGGACTCTTGATAGAAACGAGACTGGTAACAGGTTTTTTTCTAAACAAATTATAATTGCCTTTGTCACATAAGAATGGGAGATGATGGATTTGATAATGTATCAGACTACAATAGTCATTTGTGCAGCTGATGTTATGGATACAAAATGTACCCAATATCTTCTTGACATAGTATACATGTATGATAATATAAATATATATGTAAAATACTAAAAATATTTAATAAAAAAAGGAAAAATATTCTCAGAACCAGAAAAGAATATACCTAATAATTGTTAAATTTCAAGGTAAATTTGATGAGGTAAATATGATTTAAGAAAAGTTTCAGAGAAAGACCTGGTGGCGCACACCTTTAATCTAAGCAGTTAGGAGACAGAGACAGAGGCAGCAGCAACAGGATCCCTGAGTTTAAGGCCAGCCTGGTCTATAGAGTAAGTTCCAGGACAGTCAAGGCTACATAACGAAACCCTGTCTCAAAAGGAAAAAGAATGGGGGGAGGGGGAACAAGAAGGAAAAAGAGAAACAGGAGGAGGAGAAATTGTCGTTGTTGTTGTTGTTGTTGTTGTTGTTGCTGCTGCTGCTGCTGCTGCTCCTGCTCTTGCTGTTTCAGAACAGTATTAGATTTGGGGATAGAGACAGGGTTTCTCCGTATAGCTCTGGCTATCCTGGAACTCCTCTATAGACCATGCTGGCCGAGTTACATATTTTAAATACATTTATCATTTAAAATATTTTGGGGAGTCACTACTAAATCTGCTTTACATCTGGGGACACTGGAGCTTAGAAAGATTAATAGGTATGTGTAAAGATGGCTCAGAGGTAAAGAGCACTTGTAGCTCTTCCAAAAGGACCTGACTTTGCTTTCCAGGACCAACTGTGAGGTTCACAATCATCTGTAACTTCAGTCCCAGGGGATCCAACTCCCTCTTCTGATATCCCCAAGGCCCTAAGCATGCATGTGCCGCACATACGGGCACACTAGGTATGCCTATGGTGCATACACAGGCAAACATTCATAAATATAAAATAAAAATAAAGTCTTCAAAAATAAAGATTAAATAACTTACTTAAGCTCACATATGCTTGGGAAGTGTAGGGCAAGAAACGACACTCCAGTCTTTAGATTTACAAGCTCCTACTGTACCCAGTGTGTTATCAGAACAAAGAGACGAGAGCCTGCAGGAGGCCCTAGGTTTGGACAGCATGAAGAAGTGCAGGGAAGTACAGAGAAAAGGTGAAAGCAGTGCTTATCCAACTAAAGGAAAATGCTGGTGACAGGGATGCCCTGGAAGAGATGACCAGGGGGACTGAAGCTGTCCCTTGGGGGTATGCCCTGTGTAAGTCATAGTGCTTTTCTCCATAATATGAACACTAAGACTGAAATAGTAGAAAACTCGGTTTCAGAACACTACAGTGGACAGCTCAAATGCCAAGCCATCCACCAGGGAACAGAACTGCTGCACCTACACGCTTTTGGGGGTTTGCCATGGGGGGGGGGGCAGTCAGCCATCTGTAAGGGACTACAAGTGCGCTATCATCAGGGCCACCGCAGGGAAGGTGCAGTGAAGGATGGCCACTGACTGTCTGTGTCACAAAGACTCAGCAGCTCGATCGTGGGGGAAAACCAGGAGCACAGATAAATCTCTGGATAAAACTCTGAAAGATGGCTTGTAAGGAGAAGTCTCTGGGATAAAACCATTCACGACAGCCACAGACTCCTCTGAGTCATCAAGAAGCAGCGCACTCCGCTGCCCTTCCTCATTTTTCACGTGAACAGTGCAGGGTGCTACCCAATTGCCGAGAGGCAGGAGAAGGTGCTAGAGTTCAACCAGCAACTGCCAGGCAATGTAAGAAGTCAGCCAAAGCCATAGAACTGGAGAAGGTAACCAGAAGTCCAATCAGATCATACATCAGGGTGACCAAGAAAGGGGCGGAAGAATCAAGACAAAACTCACAGTGCTTAACTCCAAAGGCTCATGAGTGGATGGGAGTAAGCAAGTGGCAGATGCAATGAGAACCTGTGAAAGAACACCCAGTTCCTACACATTTAAGAAGCTGCAAGCATCCTTACACTTCACAAAATCCAGCCCTGTGCATTCCCGCAGAGCGCCACGAGCAAGGACCACTGCTCCTCGTTGCTATCCTAAAGCGGAAGCGACATAAGGGGACATGTGCGGTGACTGGGCCTAGTTCTACCACCTTCCCCGCTTCCTACAGTTCCACAGTCAAGTTTTCTCTACACCGAAGAGATCACAGAAAATAGTAACCATAGATAAAAGAGAAAGAAAGGGGAAAAAAATTTGGGACAGCTTTCCTCCCAAAAGGAAGTGAGGAGAGAAAGTGAGAGGGGTAGAAGCAGGGGGCGGGGGGATGAAAAGAAGGGGAGAGTGAGAATTATAAATGCTATATGCCAAGGAAAGTGGAGCTATTGAGGGAGCAGAAGCACAATTGGCCTCACTCGATCATACCATATACGTGTCAAAACATGGCACTCCATCCCATAATTCTGCACAATTATCCTATGCCCATTAGAAGCAAAATTAAACATACTAGAACACGCTCAGTGGTAGAGTACTTTCCTAGCATGTAAAGCCGCTTGTTCTGCCTCAAACATTGGAGGAGTCAGTAAGCAAATAGAAGGTTCTGCCAGTTACTCAAAAGAAGAGCCTATGACCCTGTAGGAGTCTCTAAGACCTTAGCAGTAGTCTCCTAGTTCTAAACTGTTTCAAGAATAGCTCTAAGATATAGTGAACGTGTCTCACTGTCTTAACTGTGCACCACTTGCATATAGATGGTCATGGGTGAACATGCCAACAATTACTGGATTTTACAATGAACCAAGGCAGTGACAACAAATGGTACTATAGTCATCGTACTTAACACTTTTGTTTTTTTGTCACTGACAGTTAAATTGGGCACGAAAGCTATTTTACTTAAGACTTTCCCTGATACATAGTATCGATGTTGTTATCTCCAAATCCTTGAGTACAAACCTATTTAACACTCTGAGGAAATGTGAGGTACCAACAAAGCATCCATGCTAAAAACCAAGCAATAATAGTTATTTCTAGACTTCACGTGTGTGCCTCAGTGGCGCTGTTGGACAAGCTGTATGTTCCCAGCCTGGTACCCACGGCTTATTAGCAATCTGTGACTTGGTCTCAGTCTCGTTCTTTAGGCACTGCCTTCTGCCTACTTGGCTCCTCAAGTTGATCACGGGGCAGCACCTGCAAGTTGCTGTGCCCTTTGTGAAGTAGGGTTACATACACACAGGCCCAGATGTGGTCACCAGCGCTGCTTCTCATTCACAGCATGGAAAACTTTGTCACTGGGTGGCCTCATCCAAGATCAAGTGGCAGGTCTGTGATGATTTTGATCTGGATGACTAGCAAGTCTTCTTGAAGTGGCTTCTGAGCCAAGGATAGGGAGACTTGCCTCTATGCTCTGGGAAATTTTCTTAGAATCTGACCTGATAAGTAAATGACTGTGTCTTGGGAGACAGTGGGAATCAGTTTTGTTCCACAGTGGGGACTCTTACTTTCTTGTGCCTTAAACTGTGTAGTGTAGAAGCCTCCTCTTCCCCTCTTTGCTTTATCATCTTGGAATGGGATGCTACAGATGGAAATTTGAGTTCAGTTTTGTTTCTGCTTTACATTTTTTAATAAAATGCTAAGACTTGACCGTGAAGTGTTCACTCCCTCACTTAAAGAACTCTTTTCCTAATACAAAAAAAAAAAAAAAAAAATAGTCCTGGTCACCTTGTTAAGTGCAAAAACAAATAAACAAAAAGTTATTTCTAAATGTATCCCAGTGTGGCTGCCTGGAAAGATGCTAGCTGATCATGCCACGGAACATGAAAGACTGATAAGCAAACTCAGTTTCTTTAAGCGCATGTTTTGATAGACGCTTTCTAAAAGATACACCAACAGATCCTATCACTTCAAGGAAACAAACAAGGAACATTTGTTATTAACAGCAATTCAAGGCCTAAAGTGAAAAAAAAAAAAATCACAATTCTGAAAGTCTGAAACAGACCATGACGTACCTAATTCTTCACATATGTTTTCAATATAATTGTTGGTGAAATGTGTAAGGATAACTTTTGTTATATAGAATGAAACATGCAACCTTTGGTAGATCTGCATAACTCTGTGAAGCTGCATTTTCCAGATTATGGGCACATGATGTTATGAAATCCCCAGAGACCCAAGGACCCAGTGAGTTTCAGTCCTGACAGTCTTACTATGATGCTTTCAGATTCCATGTCAAAACTAACCCTTAAGAAATTACCAAATTTCAGTGACTATCAATTTTATATTTTGGTAGAGGACCAAAGAAGAAAAGAAAACCCACAATTCCTTTTTGTTTTGTTTTCTTTTCCTTTTTTTTTTTTTTTTCCTTCTTTCTTTTTTCTTTCTCCTTCCTCTTCCAACTAGATAGCTGTTTTTGAGTCTGGTTTTTCTTTGTAATCAAACAAACAAACAAATCCTAACAGTGAAATGTAGAATCCAGACCCTGCTTTTTTCACTTTTTGCTTCATTCTGTTGGGGCTGGGGAGGTGGAGCAGCAGTTAAAATGTCTGCTCCACCAGCAAGAAGTCTCAAGCTTAGTTCCCAGACCCCATGTAAAATGCCAGGTGGGTAGAGCCACCAACCAGTTGTGCCTGCCTTGGGAGGCAGGAAATGAGGGATCTCATGAGCAAGCTGCTGAACTAGACTTACCTTAAGGGGGAGCCCTGGGTGTGACTGGAAAGACCCTGCCTCAAAAATATAAAATGGAAAAGTAATGAAGGAAGATTCCCAATATCAACCTAGGGCCTGCACAACATGTGCACACATGCATGAGCACTCAAAGATGTACACTTGTAAGCAAATACACACAAACCACATACATGGGAAAGCGGGAAGATGAAATATACCTCTCATGTTTGCGTTGACAGGACATAAACTAAAGCGCACTTTTCACGCAAATGTTTTTATTGAAGTTATCTTTTCTCGTTTTAAATTTCTAATACAAGAGATGTTAGCTATCACACAGTTGAATAGAATTTCACTTTGTATATGTTTAAAGGAACTCAGAGGTGAAATCATTCAACTGGATGAGATTTAAGCTCTCTCCCTGCTCAGTGCATCTCCTTAGATTCTAAAGCCAGGAGGAGAGAAATACTTGCTTTCTGTTCATCCTTGGGGAAATGCTATGTCACAGGGCCTCTACAACAACACTATATAGCCTCAGCACACAGTAGATCATTGCTTAGAGAAACGAATCATCACACACTGTTTATGCTCCTTGAAGAACTGGTTACAAGTCCGGCCTGCATCAGGACTCAGCTGCAACCATGACTTCAGCTCTCCTCTTGTTTACAATTCTGAGGCTGCTTCCTTAATGTAAAGTAAGAATGATGGGGATACCTGGTAAGAAGCAATGCAGACCTGCAGAACAACTCATGAGACCCAATATGCCCAGCATCCATGATCCAGTGAACACTCAGCATCTCTCACCCATTGCTACTTTACCTAAGATAGTTCTTACCAGGAAAGCACATGGGCAATGCTCATAAAACAGCTAAGTACTCTACCCATCAAGAATCAGAGGGGCTAAATGTATCCCAATTGTAGGCTCACTAAGTTAGACATAGAAAAGAAACCTATTACTTTGCACAGAGATTTATACACAGAGTATCGGGATGATTGAGGAGCATTGCTCCTCGCTTCAAGAACAGAAGACTTGAACTTTGGCCAGGAAGGAAATCAGGATTGTGATCGTGACCCAGCATCTATGTGTGCTCTGAAGCGTATGTGGTCTAGTGAGCATGGCCATGGTCACTCTCAACAGCACACTGACAAAACAAAGGAAGAAAAGGAAGTGAGGATTCCAACCAGCTTCATAGTTAGAGAAGATAGAACATTTCCCCTTTTCCTTTGACTGAACAAAACACCTTGTTCAACAATATCCCTATGCTTCATTTTAAATCCAAAAGAATTAAGAGTGGGGAAAGTAAAAATGCTCATCTACCCAAGGTCAGAGCCAAAGACAAAGAGATGCTCTCATTTTTCTAAGAATAGATTAGAAGCAGAAAAGTGAGGAAGAGAACTCTGATAAATTCCCTAGATTAAATATATAATGCTGGGGAACAGACACACAAATTTCACACAGAATTCATAGATAAATACATAAAGGAGGTAATCATTAAAGTAATTACATTAGTCAGATGTAATTTCACATGTGGGGGGAAAAAGCACAGCGACCTCTTTATTTGACTTTTCCTTGTTAACTTAAAGTAGAGTCACTTCAAGTAGCATTATCTGCACAGTGTGATGGGGCTTCAAGGGCTGATTTAACAGGATGATACATTATACGTGTAGACTAATGTATAGAAACGATCATCCCCCTTAACAGCACTTGGATCTTCAATCAGGAAATTCAATTTTAGCTGCAAAACTATGTTTTGGCAAAAGTGCAATTGAACTCAGTGTACTTGTCACATTTCTAAATATACTCCGGTCACCATGACAACAAGGGAGACTGATGGATTGCTTAAAAGAGTACGGTATATTTAATTGTCAGCATTTTAAACTGACTCAGAAAAAAATGCTGTGTGATAGGTCTACTCACCATGGTTACTGCAGGCTGAGTCCATAATAATAAAAGGTTCATATACACACATCACCAATGTGTGCAAAACGAAGGTAGAAGTCAGAAGGTCTGACATTTCCAGCCACACCAAACACCAAACTGGAGGTTTAGAAAGAGTTGTTCCCATTCAAGAACCACTCAAGCACCTCTCTCCGAGAACAGTCAGGTGAAGCTAGAATCTTCATCTGTACCCAGAGCCAGAAAAAGAAGTCCTAGGTCACACCCCAGAACACATTCCCTTTTTGTAGACTAAAAGAAGAACAAAATTGATATTTTCTCCAAGGACGTACCTAGAATCAGTGATGATAGAGAGTCTGTGTTCATGTAGACTGCTGTCAAGTGGCATTCGCTTGGATCCAACCTTTTCCTAATCTAACACTTCCTGAGAGAAGGCAACTATGGCAGGGGATTTTCTACAAGTAAGGGGGTATAGCTGTAATATGCAGACCTAGGCCCTACCCTCAAGGAGCTGACATCTGAAGACTAGAGGAAGACAAAAATGTAGATTAGCAATCCATTAATGAGAACGAAGCAACCAAGTTCACTGATGATCTCTTTACTGCCCAGAGCATAACATACATATTAGAAGATCCTTCTTGCGATAAAAGGTACCTCCCACAAAAGTCTGCAAAGTCAATAAAGCAAACAGAAGCATCCAAATACTAATCATGTAGTCAGAGAACTGTATGCATGTTACAGAACATAAAAACAAGGCAAAGCAGGAAACATCCAGGGAATTCCTGCTGTAATAGCTCAAGGTTAGGGATGCCTCTGTAAGGATACAGCATGAGGCCCTTACATCATAACTCCATGCGTTTGGTGTGAAATAGGAGGACCATCAGGTGAACACAACCTTGGTCTGTACACTGCGTCAAGTTCAAACCTATATGCCTAGAGCTCACTGAGTAAAATTAAGGGCTGTAAGAGGGAGCATATCTCCTAGGTTCACATAGGCCCTGGAAACCTCCCTTAAATGTTTCTAGGCATAAGAAAACCCATTATGTGTTTTCCAAGGGAAAGCTGTGTTAATATGATGCACTCGAAACATTTAGGAGATCTCTCCGTGAGGTACAGAAAAGGACCACAGCACATGTACTGTCACAGCCCAAATGGTTTGGATGAACTGTAAAGGCCAGGGAGACCACTCAGTACCTGGAAACACTCAGGAGCGAGGAGAAACACATACTGGCAAGCATGTGGTGAAACGGGTGAGACAAAGGCCCTGCACCTGTGAGGAAGCATGGCCCAGGGTCCAGCCAGCAGGTCTGGGTGAGGATTGGTGTGCGGCCCGCCTGGTGAGCTCTCAGATTTTACTACTACTCTGCAGACCATACCCAGAGAACTACTGAGGGGAGTGCAGAGGCTAGAGCACATTAGAGTAGTAAGGGAAGAAGAGTCTGGGTCAGAGTATCAACAGGCAGACTATGAAGAAGGAGAGATAATATCAAGAATATCAAGAAATATCAAGAAAATAACAGTCCAAAGCTAAAGGAAAAACAAGGTGAGTAGAAATTACTAAACTGTGGAAATACTGAGTCTGAACTTTAATGACACTTCATTACTATAAAACTATGTCACTTCTATCTATTACGCGCAGAATGTTCTCACCACGACCATTTCATCCAGCTTAGAGTCTAGAGCCATGGGAAATGATTATGGTTGTAGATAGTAATAAAAACAACAGTCATTTGCCGAGACCTTATCTTCTGCCAGTTTCACTTGCTGTCTTCTAATCTGACAATAACTTTACTTTTATTCAACACTAGTCAGACGGATGCCCACAGACACTAGATAACATTTGCGATCACGTCTGCAGCAGTCAGACCCTTCACACAGTGGACAATGAGGTCACCAGCCTATCTTTCACTCTGCCTAAGGCACTGACTTTAGGGGCCGATGACATGCTCACTTGGGGTACTGAGCTTCCAAGTCGGGCTTCCTTTTTACTGTGTAACTCAGATTCTTCAAGACCGCGCCTGACAAAGTCTTATGCACAGACTCTGATAGCCGTGGAGTAAAGGGCTGATGGCAAAGCGGCCTTGCAGGGGGAGGCTGTGGTTTGTGTCATACACAGAGCGCGGCTTGAGGACTGCACAGGCCATTCTCCATATTCATCGAAGCTGCAGAAGCCTCCATTCTCCTAGTGTGGGGTTCTTCCAGACCCCCACAGTTAACTTCAAGTTTTGTAACATTTTCTGCCCGGAAAGTAATTGCGCCTCTATATGGTGGTGTGTCTGCTGCACGGATGTGAGAAACAGGCCCTCGTCTTTTGAAGATGCACAGTGAATGGTAAGAGAGATGGACAAGATATCAATCAGTACATGAGAAGGATGAGTTTAAATGCTTCTCCCAGCATAGGAAGTGGGTAAGAAATGAGCTGCAAAATCTACCTTCTAGTCTCCCACACTGTGCTTTCCCAAGATGATTCAAAGGTATGGCTCCACAGATCTAACCAAAGAAACACCTCAGGAAGATGATGTCTTTATGGCCCTCTCTGTCTCTCTGTCTCTCTCTGTCTGTCTCTGTCTCTCTGTCTCTGCCTCTGTCTCTCTCTCTCTCTCCCTCCCTCCCTTCCTCCCTTCCCTTCTCAAGTAATAACTATTAATTGTGCTATGCGGGCAGTACTGAGATGAGTCTACCGGGAAGCCAGCACAAAGCCATCAAGTGCTTTTAGTCCAAGCTTTTTAGAAGCAATTGCTCACCACATTTTCAGCTGTTCTTTTTCTCACAGCTAGAATTAAAGTGGATCTTACCACACAACCACTTCAGTGCCCTCTCTCCCTCCTCCAAAGTGAGGGCAGAAGAGAATTACTGGCCTATGTGTGCCCAGCAAAAATCAGACATATGTAGTGAAAAAAAAAATCTATTAATTTAGTGTTTATAAATCCCAAATATCAGCATGACACAGGCATCCTACATACATCAGGGAATTACAATGGGTTTTTAGGGCAGAAGACACAGGCCAGTGTGGACAGATGGAGTGAATGCTCAGTGGGAATGAACAGTCTGTGCCCAGCGATACAACCAGAGCCTAGAGGAAACAGGGGTCATCAGTGCTGCACCTCCCAGGAGCACCCACTATCTTTCCTTCTGTTCTACAGGCTTTGAATACTGGTAAAAAGAGGTTGTGTAGAAGTAGAATTAGGAAGCAATGGGCTATGGCAGATCCTGGAAGCTTGGCATCTAAACAAGACCACACTGTCTAGCTTCAGGGTACCCTTAGCTGTCCTGAAATCCCGGTAGCCCTTGAATTTATTCTAACAAAATAAACATCACACAAAACCCGATCCCTTGCCAAGTACTAGTCTGCACACTACGTGAGGAAGAGTCAAGTAAACGGTACATAATGAAAGATTGAGGCCCTCTAGTTCAGAGAACGCTTGGCTCATCATAACATATAATAAAGATAAAACAGCAAGAGGAAAAGTCAACTTAGTCTAAGATGAAACCCGCTCTCCCACTATTATCCCCACGTCCTCCGAAGGATAGGCATAGGAAAAGATCAAAGAACAGGAGAAGAGAGAATAATCTAGACTCCAGGCACCCCGACAGAATATCTGAGCAGACATGAGCACTGACATGGTGAGCGGCATGCTTTTCTGTCTCCCTCACCCAGAGGGGGTGTGAGGTTAAGTATTTTGAAAGATTCTGTATCAGGAGCTGAGCTGACAGGGATACCTAATGAGAACAGTAATTAAATCAAGAAGTAAATAAACACTTCATCCATGTCCTTTATTTTTGGAGGCTGTCTTAAGAAAATGAGTTGCTTTCCCTGTAGGTAGGCATTTCTCTTCCCCAATAAATATCGGGTAGCTCCACAAAATGTTCTCATTTTCAAAGCATTTTAATTATCGACATGCCAGCTGATAATCTTGTGTGTATGTGTGTGGACTTCTGAGCAGTGACAAGGATGCTAGCAAGAGAAAAAACTCGACCCCCACTTTCATGAAGCCAAAATCAGATCCCTGTGGCCAAGCACAAAATGTTGTAATTTTTTTTAAGTCAGCAAGTTATGTTCTCAATTATGAAAATACCAAATGCCAGATTCTCCTCCAGTCCAAGCAACAATATAAAAGCAGCCAATTCTCCTAAATCAGAATATTTTTAATGAAAATTATGACTGCTGCAGCTTTTCCTTCCAACACAAACACTGTTCGAACTCAGAATAAGAGCACAGTTCACTTCCCCGTGCTTTACCCGCTCCCCAGGGTCTGTCCTAGCGCTGCTCCACAGACACAGAATACAATCCAAATGCATGATTTTGAGTTTTCTAGTAATTTTTTAAAATGTTAAATTTTTATTTCTCAAATATATCCAAAACACCACCCTTTCAACACATGGCACTAGCCACATCTCAAGTACTCAGGAACTGCACATGGTAACCGTGACCATCACACTGGACAGCACATCTCCAACTCTCTCCCACCTTCACCCTCCCGGCCTACCAGAAGAACACAGCATCTGCTGACGATGAAGAGATAAACATAAACATTGTCATGATTCAGATATGGTTTTCCTCATTGTACATCTTAGGACCAAAAGCCTGGAAGACATTGTGATGGCAAATCGCCACGGTTACAAAATGGTGAAGATGAGGAAAGCAAGCGGGGCTCAGGGGCACTGACAAAGAGGCAGTCAACCCACAGGTACAGACAGCATCACTTGGGAGACTTGGGATTTTACCCTCAGGCCTTTTGTAGCTTGAAACCATGTTACTGATCTAGCTCTAAACACCAATATCTCTTCTTTCCAACCCTCTCTGCATCCTTGGAAAGCAGCACAAAGTATGAAAAGTTCAAGGAAAGTACAAAGGTTCAACGCATAAAGATATTCAAAGTATTGAGAAAACCTCTTTTATCCATGCCTTTGATGGGGGCCCATGGATGAAGAACTGTCTATACCCTTGTCAAATGAAATAGCACTCTCCTTATCACCCTCCATCACTTCTTCCTGTCTCATGGATGAACGGCGGGGACCCATTAAGCTATAATTACCAAGGAATGGATGGTTACAGAGGTCAGTGTGAAAAGGAGATCTCTCTCTTTACTACATGCCCTGGCATATGCCTTTCCACTGAGACTCACTTTTTACCAGACCCCAATCCCTGCATTACTCACTAAGTAGCTATATACAAACACAAAACTATAATTCATCTCATCCATCTGTTGGGCTCAGGGTTGAGGCTGGAAGGTCATGAACACAAAGTTCCAACATGGTTTTTAGGTATAAACCGTATTGACATAGATATAAACCGTTTAGGTATCAACCATTGAGGTTGAGGGCCATGTGCTTTTCAATCTAGGCTCTCCATTATAAGTCAGTTAGAACACCAGCCAGTCATTTGCAAAGGTGTCAAAATGTTAACAGTACAAAATGACCAGTCTTCCACTATAACATAAAATAAAACAAAAGCAGCACTGGCCATTAATACAACTGATATCACCAGCCAAAGGTCACACAGAACTGATAGATCGACTGACGTGACACAGTAAAAAAGCATTTTTTTTTAACTCAAAACTATACAACTCCAGTTTAAGAATGGGAAAGCATTAAGCAAACAATAATCAATAGAGACTCTATGATGTGCCAGACCTTGGAGCTCGGCACTTCTCAACTATCAAGGTTATGAAACACGGGAAAGGCCTGAAATTAGCTAAAGACACGATGAAAAAGTACAGAAGAATTCTTAATTGGATCATAGTGCATAAAATGCACTAGTAGAAACTGTGAATAAAATGTGTAATTCCAAGTGTCACCTTACACTAAGATTGATTTGTTAGCTGTGATGAGCACACCCTGCTCAAGTGAGCTATTAATACGAGAGGAGGCTGAGGAGGTCTCTGTACTTTGCTTATAACTCATCAACATCAAGTGGGAAATATTATGGGGAGTTGAACACACTCAAACCACCTCCAGACCAATGAAAATTCCATCAGGAAAACAGCCAGTCAATTACACAAGGTCAACTTGGGTTTTGTTTTATTTATAAAAATTAAAAGTATTTCAGTGATTTATTGAAAGTAAAAATAAATAAAAAATGATAGGTAGATAGACAAATGGATGGATGGACGGACGGACGGAAGGATGGATGGATGGATGGATGGATGGGTGATACCTGAGTTAAACCATTTCGAAAATAAATAAATGGATGGAAAATGTCAACATTGCCCCCATCACCATAAGAGGAATTGATCATTGGAAGAGCCCCCTATCTGTTAATCAGTAAAACAGCTAATTTTCTATTTGGGCTGTTACCAACCAAGAAGTCATCTTTCCATAGGTAAGCACACTGGTACACACCTGTAACCCCAGATCTCAGAGGGGTTCCTCTGAAGCCAGATCCCATTAACAATCAGTGTCTGTCTGGGAAAACAAACCTCCTCAGAAGGTTTCAAAGAGTAACTAGTCCTTCACAATAAACAAATGTCTGAACAGAGAGAAAGACACTTCCGGCAACATACTGATAGATTTGCTGTGATTCACTGTGCCCAGTTGTTTTTTGTCTCCAGTGGAGAGAGAGGCTGTGAAACTATGTCGTCCTGCTTAGGAAAAGGCCTTTTGAATGAATTATGAAAATTTGTCTTCCAAAAATTTCCATGACAATTCACATTTTTATTTTTAAATTCAATTTACTTAACTCATCAAGTCAACCAAAAAAGAAAGAAAAAAAATGAATGAAAGAAAGAGTGGGGTGGGGAGGTGGTGGCTGGCAATGAAAAGGCCACTATAGTCTGCATGTCAATAGATAGGAAGAATAAAAACTAAACTCATTGGAGTTGAGACTACAAGCTGAACTGTTCCAATAAATACAAGACTTTAGAAAACAGTCTATTTTCTAGATCCTACAGAACTATAACCAAAATATCTACCCATGTACCAAATGATTTTTTTAATCCTACCATTAGAAAACTATTTTCTCTTAGACAGAGGGATTGAGTGTCATGGAGCCCAAAGCCTTCCAGATGAGCAGAGGAAGGCAGAATTTCTTCTAGCTAGCTCTTTCTATTAAGAGTAGGGCTTTGAGTAACCAGACCTTGAATAAAGAGGTAGCCCCAAAATGTATGTAGATATGGGAAGCAAAGTACTATGCAAACAGCAGGCTCAAAGAAGACTCGATGAGGAGGCTCTCCAAGAGTCTGGAACCCGCTCCTGCCCTGCTTGGACAGAGTTCTTGGAGAGGGATCTTTTCTGAGGATGCTGTTTTCCCCACAGTCGCCCTGTGTGTGTCTGCCTGTCCTCCCACACTCCAGATACACAGGTCCAGAGACAGTGCTGCCATTTCTTCTAATTGCCTATTTGCTCTTGTTGCCTCCAGATCTTCACGCCACTGATACATCCCCACACCCCAGCCACCTGCTCTGCTCCCGCCTCTTTTTCTTCTTCATTGAGACTCTTCGTTCCTCAGATCCTCTTTTCTCCCTAAGTAACAGCTCCTTGTGGCTTCATCTCCCCCGCCACCCCCGCCCAGTTCAAGATGGCAGTTCAGTGAAGAGCCCTTTAAAAGAAGCACTGTGCATATTTCTTTGGGTCTTTACCTACCTTGACCCTCCTCAGCATTGGTTTCCTCTATCAGCCAGCCTCTCAGTTCTCACAACTACACTCCTTGATTGTACTTCACTAAATATAACCTTAATTGGCTAAGCTGGCAATAATGCAAAAATAGCACTAATAACAATCCTCCCCATTAACAGTATAGACTTAATGACGCATTCCTTGCTTAAACTTCGTTTGATTCTTAAATCCTAATACATTGAGTACAACAGAACTGGAAGTCCAATGGGACAAGAGGAGGCACAGTTACAGAGTCTGGAAGGAGCCTTACCAAAATCTCACCAGGCGTATTTGGCACTACTGTAGCCTGGAGCCAGATATTTTCTTTTGTGGTACAGTGTATTCTCATCAGACCACATGTTCAGAGAAGTACAATCATCTACATGAAACAAGACATGCTAATCATGGTAATCACTAATCTTTAGTCTATACCAGAATTACACCAGCATCTTTGGTAGATTTAGAAAGGGAGAGAAAACATAAAAAGAGAAGGGAAAAAAAATTCCTCCAACTGATTGTGGTAGAGATGATTAGTGAAAATATCTTGGGAAAAAAAAAACCGTGGGTGTCCTGGAAGACTCATCGTCGTCATCATTACAATTTCTAATCATACTGTGTGGGCAGGTGTCCCTGTAGAAAAAAACACCATTGGCACCCAGATTAGCAGCAGCATCAGGAGACTAGAATGGAAGTCTGCAATTCTTAGACCTCAGAACCTACATCACAGATTCCCCACTGCGATCAGCAAGCACTCAGCCTGTGCCTTAATGAAGATCTTGGGTTGGCCAAAAGATGTAATCAATGTCAAGCCCATGTGAAAGTGCACAGTGAGGCAAGGTGCAGAAAGGCTCCTCAGGAAATTGGAAATAACACTGGCTGCAGAGGCAGAAAAACCAGTGTTGGGAGTCTCCCATGACAGTTCTAGTTGACTCACTGTCTTGCAGTCTGCAGTTTTCTTTGCAATTTTCTTTCCACTCTTATCTGACACTTGAGTTTTGAATTAAAGGTGGGTTTTGAAAGAACCCTGGGTGAAGAGCAGGAAGAAAACTGGCCAGCAGCTGAGCTTCTGTTCTTCCCCACCTCTGTACCATTCCCTCCCTATCACAGATCTGCCTTTACCATCCTCTGCGCTGGAGTTGGGCCCCTGGAAAGACGTAGGTAAAGTGTCCAGATACAGGTAATGTGTCCAGGGTCACAAGAATTAGCAGCAGCGATGGTCCCTGTCATCCCACCAGATCCAGCATCCTGATTCTACTCAAGTACTTTTCCCTCATGGGTTACTCTTTTAGATAGACTATCCAGGTTTAATTTGACGTCAGAGAAATTGTATTAGTGGAATTTAAAAATAAGTCTATTAATATACTTTGAATGAGTAATGTGGAGCATGCCTCATATTACCTTATGCCCCCACATTAGCAGACACCTAGAGAGAAAACCTACAAAAGCAAGGGTGTCCACACGCAATACAAGGGAAGCAGCCCAATTCCAGCTGTGCCTTAAGGATATTTACTTTCGTGCAGGAAAAATATTTCCTTGTCCTTGTCCTTTTCCTTTACATGTATCGGTTTACAAGGAAAGCTATCTCATCCTGGGGGGAAGCTCTGGGGAACGAGCAAGCCCCCCCGACTCTCTAGGCATGCCGACTCCTAGTCACTCCCACACGACCAACTGTCCTGAAACATCACATATGAAGTGTTGAGCTTGTTGTTTGCTTTTGTGTGTGATTCCTGGGGGTGCTTGGGCCACAACATGCACATGGAGGTCATAGGGCAATTTTGCAGTTCTGTCCCTCCACCATTCTCTGGGTTCTGGGTATCAAATGCAGGTTATAAGGATTGTTCACCATAGTCTTGACCTACTGACCCATCTCACTAGCCTAAGAAATTCCAAATATATTTTAGCACTTGAATAAATGAAGGTACATGAAGAACATGAGAAACACTATGGTAGGCATAAGTGCAACAGTAAAAGTCCCTGTACTGATGTCATGGGAACTGTATACCACTGAGCTGTCCATAGCCAAGTAGCAAATCAGAAAACACAAACTACTAAACAATACTTGTACACTTAACCACTCTAAGGAGGATTTTAGAGGAAAATTTACACTATATTAATATTAGTTTAAAAATCAGAAATAAGGCTGGAGAGGTTATTCAATTGGTAAAGTGACAATCATGAGGACCTACGGTTGGATACTCAGAATGACACAGTGCCCGTAGCCCAGCACTGGGTAGTGTTGGGAGTAAGGGCCAAGGCAGGTAGGTTCCTGAAGCTTACTGGGCAGACAGTACCACTGAATGAGTGAGTCCAGATTCACCAAGAGACCTTGTCTCCCAACGCAAGGTGGCATGGTAAGAAGAAAAGATACCCTACATTAACCTCTGCCTTCCAGAAGCACACGTACACTCCCACACTAACAAACACACACACTGTGCACACATGGCACAACATACACAACCAAAGTACCAAGAACAAGAGATAAAATATGTGAAGTGAGAATCAAACTCAAACAAAATACACTGGACAATAAAATCAGGCAAAACAGGAGTTATTAAGATTTTTAAAAAAGAATATATACATCTAAGCCAATAAAAAAGAAGTAGAAAAAACAAAAAGCAAAAACAAAATTTGATTTTTTTAGAAAATGAATAATTAACTTTGGCTACATCAATCAGAAGGGGAAAGAGATGAAAACAAAAAGCTGCAAATTATACATTGTAAGATGAAGATAAACAAATGCTGAGGAAGCAAGAATCAGACTGAAGTAATGAAAGTCTATATAAATAAATTTGAAATAGATGGGTTTCCTAAAATCTAACAAGAGGGCAAGAGAAAATATACATACTAAGTCTATCATAAAAAAGATTAAAATTTTAAAGAGAATAATCCTACACACACACACACACACACACACACACACACACACACACACACAAATTAAGGTAGCTTTGAGGAAATTCTATAACATGTTTAAGGAATATGTTGCATAGAAACTATTTAAATTGGTTTTAAAAACAAAACCCTTCATTAGCTTACACTATTTTGGTTCAACATCGATGTTCAAACTTGAAAATGCTAATAAATATAAATATACTGTATGCAGAAGAAACTTCCAAGCAATCTGACATAAAAATTGAGTTAAAAAATCATTTGAAAATTACTAACTCCTTCATGCACACACATGCAATATTTCTGAACAAATATGAATATATCATATTTGAAATTTTATTTATATATCACGGCAAATATACATAAGGAAAAAAGTATCCATTTCCTTAAAATGTATGGTTTTCCATTTTTAAAGGGAAAAACCTAAAAAAGATTTAGATAGGCATTTAAGATCAGCTTCAATTTTAAAATAAAAACTCTCAAAACGAGGATGCACGCTTTTTAACATGAGCTATAGGATAGCAGAAGCCACCACCACAATTCATAACATTGCCATTAAAGTCAAGAGCAGTAGGACATTTACTTTCACTGTTAACACAAGCCTGGAGCACACTCGTCTAAGACAGCAGCACAATTAGGAGGAGGCCTGGCAGCACTCGGAGGAAGGGGAAGCAGGCTACCCAGATGAGACCTGATAGGCTGTGATCATGATCATATAGTGGGGAGGAGGTCCCCTTCTGTCACAGGCCTAGGGGAAAAGGAAAGGGTGAAAGGGGGAGGGGGGAAAGGGAAGATACAAGTGAAAAGACAACAATCGAGATGTAATCTGAATAAATTATTTAAATAAAAATAAATAAGTAAATATAAATTAAAATTTAAAAGAAAAAGAAGAAGTCCGTGGCACTCTAAAACTACAAAGAGAAAGTAAATTAAGGGTTTGAGGTAGATGAAACAATGACAACTACAACATAAAGAGATCTAACTAAAAGTATTCAAGTAAAGTAAAAATTTCATAAAGTGGCTGAGAAGTCAGTATACAGAATTCAAGACTTTAAGCATACATACATACATACATACATACATACATACATACATACAATTAAACTGAATACATAATTTAATTATAACATGGAAAAAAGATACCTAGGAAGGTAAACATGTAAGAAACACGGAAGGTCTATATGAAGAAACATGGAACATACCTGATTTCATGGGGACATAGCTCAGCTGGTAACACTTGCCTAGCAATCATGTGACTGAGTCTCATGATACCTAGCATCACAAAGAAAGGTTTCAACAACAGAGAAATAATTAACATATTATAATGCATGGTGTGTATGGTTACTGAATAAGTGGAAAGTAATTCCCATCAAAATATCAGTGGAGAATTATTTCTAGAACCAGACAAATTCACTCTAAAGTTCATGGAAAAATAAGTGTGGAGTGAGAGTGCAGAAATTCCTGGAAAATAACCAAAGAGTTATTTATCTGACCACATCAGATAATAGAGTACACATCGGTAATAAGTGGAAGTGTAGTGATGATGCAAATAGTGACAGATGCCTGCAACCAAACATTTAAAAAGTCGTGAATATTTCTAAGCATTAAAAGAGTAAATACTTGGCTCTGGAGAGACGGCTCTGTGGTTAAGAGCTCGAGCTGCAATTCCAGAGGACTGGATCAATTCCCAGCACCCACATGACAGCTCACATCCATAACTCCAGTTCCAGAGGATCAAATAAAGTGAAAGAGCTTTAAGGGGAATGTCTTTAATAAGAAGAAAATAGAACAGACATTTCTGAGTGGACTCCAATACTCAAAAGCACCAAGTCAAAAGATTGGATTGAATATACTATTTTTTTTTTTAATCTGAAAGTAAAAATGCAAACTAATGGAGTGTTGTTCCTGCCCCCTTGATAAAGATGGCGCGGTTTGCTGGTGAGCTGGAAGGTTTTCGCATTTCATCTCATCTCACAAGGAAGGGCTCCAGCCCACAACTTCAGGCATGCTAAGCAAACAGGATCCCACTGTGGAGCCACAGCCACAGACCCCCAGATTTTTAATTACAATAAATCAAAAGCAAATTCTCAATGACCCAAGAAAAAGGGCAACTGCAAAAAAGAAATGCCAAAAATACACAGGCACCGCCTACATCAAATTATATTCAAGTTCACTTATAAACTCAAACTAAAACAAGGCACCGTATGTTGGATACTGACACACAAATGACATATACACAAACAAATATGGCTACACAAGAAGACAAAGTGCAAAATAATGTGTTTGAGTCATTCCTGTGTAGAGACCTTAAATGTGCTGTAGGATGCGCACACGTTACATGCACATCGGTGCTCGGTCATGTGTGTGTGTATGTGTGTGTGTGTGCGCGCGCGCGCGCGCGCGCGCGCGCAGGGAATCCGGTTCAGCTCTGGGTCGGTATTTAGAAACTGACACGGATGCTTCTTTCCTGGTGAAAACATAGAAAATGGAATCTTGTCTACAGAGTGTTTCGATCTACTGTATATTCTTTGTTGAGAACAGCAAATGGGTGTCCTTCCATCACAGGAAAGTGGCCACTAATTTTTCAGCTTAATCACCTTTTACCTCCAACACATTTGCCACCAAGCACCCCTGGCCTGTGTCTCATCAATACAGACAGTCACGGAGCACAGATCACCTGCCAACAGCGTCAGAGACATCACAAGGTAGCGTGGCCCTTCTTGTTATGTGTGTGATGTCGCCATCTTTTAAGGTGAGCTCTCTGGAGGGCCGTTAAGGGGCCTTTGTGCAAAGCTGTCTGTCTCCTGGAAAATGCACGTGACCCTTCTGCTAGACTCTCAGGACTTCTCTAGAGATGAAAGCCATACTCCTCTGACAACTGCATTTGGGGTGACAAGGCATGTGTCTGCATATTATGTTTATTTTCCTCTCCTGTTTTTGTTCTTGAAAAAGATCCTGTTATGGCTGCTACCAGTTCTCACTTAAAGAAAGAAGGACAAACGGTGTTGATAATGAAACAAAAGGACTCCATTTTACTCTCTGTGGTCGGCAAAGAGTTTCACATTTCACTCAACTCAGAACTCCACGGTTTACTGATGTGAAAGTATGTGGTTTTGTGATAGCCAAGTTCTTCTAATATTTAATTTTCTGTTGTTTCTTACTTGCAATTTACAGTAAACGAATCCCAGCTTTTCCCCTTCGTCAAGCAGCCTATCTGCAAAACAACCAGACGCCTCGCACATGGCATGTCCCATGAAAACTAACCAGACACAAAATATCAGACCATTTGGCTGGGTCACACAGCTCAGCTATTACTGAGATTGACCCAACCTTTAGTGTTGAGATACAGAAAAGGTGTATTTTCTAGAGAACGACAGGGAGCCAAATACCACCTTGGGGACATTGTGTTCCCTCTGGTGAGCTTTCAGTTTTCGGGCTAGGTAGAAAACTTGTGGATCGCCAGGCTGTCCATGGGAGAAGGCAGTCACACTCATTGCCTTAATCATGAACTTCCCTGTGAGTGAAACTGTCATCTTGAAACCGCTCTCCTCCCAGGTGCTCAATCAGCCTATAAAGGCTGTGAAGTAGATGACTGTCCCCTGTCAGCTATGAGGCAAAACAAGTTCAAAAAGAGCAAGTGGTTTACGGAGAGACTGTCGGCCAAGGTGGACAGGCCAAGCCCTCGTCACCAGAGCACAGGCTCCTTCCACTTCCTCCTCTCCCCAGGGAAAGCAACCTCATGATCCACCATGATCCATCGGCAATGGTGAGACAACCAGCAACTAACTGTGTGATGGCAGCGACACATTCATCAATACTAGTTCATTGCCTGGGCTATATATATATCAGCAATTGATTATCTACACTAATACTAATGTCCATCAATTACCAGATGTGTCACATGTGAGTCATTGCTAAAGTCCTGGAGTTCCAGATTATTTGTTTTTCTTAGAAAACGGTGTTCTCCCTCCTTTATCCCTTAGCAGGGGCCCGCTCTATTAAGTTGTCAGAGCATGAAGCTGAGTTCCAGACTCTTCTCAGTAACTCCTTGCTTCCGCTTGCCAACCTTCTACCATGGCCCACACTGTGTTTAATATAAATGGTACCCATCCTGAGCGTACTGGATGACTAAAAGTTAATAACTACACGTTCATGCTGGGTACAGGGTAAGCAGAAAAGCTTTTCTGGACAGACAAGAAAATGTGTGAATTCTTGTAGACTAAAGTGTCTACTCTTAGTACTGAATTGTTAAATAGACTGGTATTTTTGGTTAACACAATTTAGAATGCACTGTTTATTATCTCTAGCTGTCTCTGAAAAACTCTATCCAAACAGGTAATACGAGCAGGACCCCTGTTGACCAAATCAATCAATCAACTCAATCTCTTTCCACTCTCCCTCCCTCTCTCCATCCCTCTCTCTCATACACACGCGCGCACACACAAAGAGATGACTAAAATTAGTACACAGCACACTCAATGTACGAGACAACTTATCCTAACAGCATTTAAGAGATAAACAGCACTTTACGTATTAATGAGACAACTTTGAACATTACTGTTAATTGCTTATCTCATAACAGCAAGCATGCATGGTTTCCGTCACTGGACTGCAAGCTCCCTATCATTAAGGACTAGTTATTCATGTGAATACTGAGTGAGCACCTCCAACGTACAAGTCACTGTAAGTCATGTGAGGATCTGGACAGCACATCCCTGGAGAAGGGTCAGATTATCCCGTCCCACTCTAACCAGAGGGTAGAGTACCCACATATGGCTCCCAGCCTAGATACTCTGCTTTCATGAGTTTGAAAGTGGGCTTGGGCAGCAGCAGTTTTAGAAACACTCTGGTCATCCTAACAAACTACAGGGATTGAGGACCACTCCAACACATGACTTTGAAGGACTCACTGTGAACGCTAATCACAGACCATCTGTGTGGCCTCATAAGTGAGGCTTAATGTCTCTAGGCTTCCACATGCTTTATAAAGTGAGATAACTCTTTGGCTATTGTGAGAATCACATAAACGTAGTAAGTTCCTAACACACAGGAGGGTGCAGTGTTTGCTGTCATTTACTACAAAGCAAGAGGACAAAGAAAATTCAGTTATATTTTCTCATAATGCCCCTGCACATTTAGCTAATATGCACAGTTTAAAATGTGCATGCAAGATGCAAACTGGAAAAGCGCAGGCCAAGTCTGGACTTCAAATGGGTTCTTCCTAAGAGCTCACAGGGTAAAATTTGAAAGAACAGGGCTGCTATTTAGAAGAAAGTTTGGTTTGCTGAGTGACACCATAGAATACATTTCCCCCTTCCACATGCAAGGGTCTTAAGACATTTTCAAGACATTTGAAAATGTATCAAACTTTTATTTTTAAACGAAGGATTTTACATAGAACGTCGACAAAAACAAAGGCTGCAATACTTGCCAGGCCCGGATAGCTGTCGCCTCCTTTAGAGGTGGTAGTACCCGGCAGCTGCCCTCACACCTGGAAACTCTTTCACCACACACAAGCAGAGACTGTAGCCAGGAGTCAGTCCTGTACCATGTGAACACCTGCCAACTCCTGCCCTCAACACTCTGATGGGAGAAAAGGTTACTCTGAAGAAAGTCCCTTCATGTTTCAAGCCTTGTCTGCTTCTGCAGGCGTCTGATCCCATAGGCCCTGATAGCAAAGGAGAAACTCTGCAGACCTGCACCCTTCTAATCCCATAAATCTGTGAGGTGTTTTTCCTTATCGCTGTATATTGGAAGGAACAAAGGCCCAATAAATAATCATAGTCTAAGAGAAATAAAAACTCCATTTCCTAAGGTCTGTATGAAAGCTAATCTTAGTTGTCAACTTGTACATTTGGGAAATGAGACCTCAACTGAAGAATTGCCCCCATCCACCTGGCAGCTGGGCGTTTCTGTTGGTGCATTTTCTTCATTGCTAACTGGTATTGGAGAGCCCAGCCCACAGTTGGCACTAGGCCATGAGCCTGGGCCATATAGGAAAAGTAGCTGCCGCTGAGCCTGAAAGCAGGCCGGAAGTAGCTGTGGGTTCTGCTTCAAGCTCCTTCCTTGGCATCAGTCAATGATGAACAATAAATCTGTATGCTTAAGAAACCCCCTCCTCACCAAGCTGCTTTTGGTCATGGTGTTTATCACATCAACAGAAACCAAAGCAGAACAGTATAAAAAAAATGTTTATCAAAAGAAGAAACTTCTTGGTATTTTGCTATAAATCTAAGGTCAATTAAAATATTTCCACCTAAATAAATGTGCAATTTCTTTCTCTGATAATTTACTGACATTTCTCTTTGAAGTTGCTGACATTTAACTATCAGAAGAGCTGTTAAGAAAGGTCTCAGCCAAAATGAGGGATTCGACTTCTTTCTAAAGGAAGTTTAAGAGACAGCACCTTTGTATTTCAGTGCTCCTGGAAGACTTTAACTTTTCTGACAACAAAACTCTGAAAAGGAAAGATGCTCAGGATGCCTCCAGTCTACGGCTACCTACTAAACTCATGCTAGGAGCCAGGAAATATGCTAAGCTCTCTGGGAAACAGAGCTCAACCTGTAGGGAGGTAATAGCAGGCTACTGGTCCAGGAGGCAACATTAAGATGCAACGTCATGGGGTTGAAGAGATAGCTTTGTGGTTAAGAGTACTTACTCTTGAGCCACAAATACAGAAGGTCAAATCCCAGCACTCACAAAAGATGGCTCACAAATGCATATAACATGAGCTTCAAAGGACCCCATCCTCTATTCTGGCCTTTGAATGTATAAACACACACACACACACACACACACACACACACACACACACTCTCTCTCTCTCCCTCTCTCTCTCTCTCTCTCTCTCTCTCTCTCTCTCTCTCTCTCTCTCTCTCCCTCTCCCTCTCCCTCTCCCTCTCCCTCTCCCTCTCCCTCTCCCTCTCTCTCTCTCTCAAGAAAAGATGTTAACTTTGTGGCAAGCATCCAAAGATGGTATGGACAAGACAAAAGCCTATGAAATTCAAAGAGGAGCAAACCTGTGAGAGAGCTTCATTATAAAGGGGACATGGTGCACAACATATGCTGCACATGTTCTGTTGATAAGCAAGTAACAGAAGTGTAACAGAATTCTAACAGAATTCAAACCGCTGGCAGCCTACCTTTCGGACTCTAATTCCTGCCCTATTGCCATCTTTACAAAGGCAATCTAGACCATACAGTCCTTCCAGGTCACAGCAAACAAATGTAGCCATTAAACTACCCCCTGAATTGAAGGCACAGCACAAAGATACAACTGCTAGTGTCATTTTAATCAGTTCTCCATTTCATATGTTTTCCGACCAAAACCCCAAAAGCAATGGTTCTGGCAGCTACAATGAACTTGACACTATCATTCAAATACACATAACTCTAGCTTACTAGCTCAATCTGCCACTTCACCATATGAGTGTTCTCGCAGCTCAAGGAACATATGAAGGCAGAGAGGTAAGGGTGGATTTCCACCAAGGCATTCTGTCCATTCTACGGATTGGAGTTAACTACAGCTCTAGGTGCCATTATTTTCAATACTGATCCTGTTTATTGGGACAGTTAGAATGTTATTTCCAATGAGAATTGGTTCCAGCATATCTTCTCAGAATCACTCTCCTTTTCAAATACTGGCAAATCTTGCCTGACAAAATCAAAACCTGTAAGGAACACAAGGAATATCCAGTTTTAATAGCAGCTGGCTGTGAAGATCAGACAAGTCACGAATCTCAGATTAGGGGACTTCTTATCATTCCTTATTCATGGGACTGACACTTCTTCTGTCTCTCGGGTGTGCTGCTCTGCCTGCAATGCGCTTCTCCCATCTTTGCCTGGTGACATATACTTACCTAACCTTCAAGATCTATTTCGAGTACCACCCAGTTCCCCTGACGTGCACACAATCCTCTTCATTTCCACAGTCCTTTACATTTTCTTGAAGTGTATGAGTTGCACATCTATGCTTGCTATACCTCCCGTCTGGCTATCAGCTCTTACAGATCAAAGCAGGGGCTCCAGTGCATTCAGCCACAGAGCAATACAGTCACTCAGCAAAGACGTGTCAGGCACCTAGCACATACCAAACACTGTAAAAGCAAGACCAAATCTGTGTTGTGACAAAGAAAATCCTGACTAAAAGCAATGTAAGGGGGCCAAAGGGATCTATAGACTTAGACTTCCAAGTAACAAGCCATCTCAAGTCAGGAGTCTGTAGGCAGATAGCATGGAGAAGCCGTGGAGAAACTCTGCTCCCTGCCTCATTCTCTAGAAGGCTCATGCTCAACCCGCCTTCCTATAAAGTCCAGGACGACTGGCTCTGCCACTTAACATGAAGTCATGCCCACAGAACACCCTGATAGAAAAAGCAATTATTCAGTTAAGAACATTTGAGGTGATTACAGGCTGTGTCAAATTGACAGTTAATGCTAGGTCACTCCACTACTGTCAGGGACCAGAAACCAAGTGCTGTCCACAGGCAGACTCCAATTCATGGCGTGTTTTTTTAAATAAATTGTATTGGAACGTACACATACGTAATTGCTTATGTACTCTCTTGAAAACACAAGGGCTCTGCATCTTGTCTGAGGGCAGAGTCCGTAGCTTAGTATAGATGATATGGTCCACAAAAGTGAAAGCAGTCCCTTGCAGAAGGAGCTTGCTGACCTCTGTTCTGGTATGTCTTTGCCATAGGGCACAGTAGAGGGTACACAGTAGGCAGTTAAATGTTTAAAGAGGAAGATAAGAACGAAAGGTAGAAATAAAATTGCATGGGTTCTACAGCAGAGTGTCTTTGTCATTTCCTTCTTCATTCTTAATTATGCCAAAAAGAATTCCTACCAAGAATAGAGTGTTGTTAGCAAAGTTACAGTTTAGCATGATTTAAAAAAAAAAAAAAAAAAAAGAGGCTTTCAAACCTAAGGCAAAGTTAAGAACTAAATAAATGTGCTGTGATTTCAGAAGCAATTACTATTTCAGGCTCATTTGTGGGTATAACAGCTGTCCTGGCATAAAATATTACAATAGCTATTTTCCAGCTTTCTAGAGCACACTGAAGTTTGAGGAAATTTCCTTCATTTCAATGACTGTTCACCTTCCATGAATGTACCTTGTGGAAAACACCAATGTGTCTTTGGGGTCAGGTGGCATAAAGAATTAGCCTTGGGTTAGGTTAAAGAGAAAATGCAGAAACCCCTATCATGCCAAATATCAGAGTGATGTTCATACATTCAAACCTGGGCCCATATGCTAAGAGCTATCTTTATCTTATTCATATTAAACCCCTCTCATCCCCCAAGAAAAGGACTGAAACCTGTGCTATATCGGGGGGGGGGGGGGGGGCCCTCCTCTACAGGGTTGCACTGTTCTGAGCAGAGAGATGACAGCATTTGTAGCTCAGGGTCTTAAAGCCTTCTGTATGGAGTCTGCATTGTTGTCTGCAGAGAATAACAGAGTGAAAGTCAATGGTGTCTGGTCCACATGGGAGACATGTACACTTGAACATATAGCCTCTCAGAGAACCCTGCTTTCTTATCTAAGAATGGAACTCAGGCTGCACTGCCAGGCTGACGGGAACAACGAACAGTATGAGAGCAGCTTCCTCAGATGCAGGAGAGAACTGGCCTCCGTCAATGGATCATCCCTTTCCTTCACTTTTGTCCAGCATCTGTCCATTATCATGTGTCTAACCTCCTGAAAATACTGCGATATGCATGTTTTAAGTCAATACATTTGGAGACATGGCCTGTGGGCATCTCTGCAAATTTCTCAACTTGACCTAAACACTTTCTGCTTATTCCATGTCTTGGTGATTGATTGCTAGCAAATATTTTTTGGAATGGAGTTACCCAAAGTGCGTACTTTAAAGAATATCCCGAGAGCCTTCTAGAGAATATGTGATCCTGTCAGTTCTGAGCACCCCTTCAGATCTTGAACCTAAACGAAAATGTCCCACTTCCTGTTGTTTTCACTTTCTGGTTCTCATGACCTTGTGCCCATGATCCTCTGACTTCTATAACCCCATCAGAATCACCCATTGCGTTAGAAACAGACGGACTACATAAACCTGCATAGACATGGATAGGGGAGTCAACATATACAATTAGCAGGTGAGGATGGAAAAGTACAAATGAGTGAGGTAGGTAAGGACAGTAAGATGGTTAGGTGATGGGAAAATACACAAGTATATGGACACGCAGGAATGGACCAAAAAAAAGACTGTAACTTAGGCAAATGAAAATGATACAATGTTACATAGACACACAGGGAGACAAGAGATGAATTCACATTCTCGGGATTGCAATAGTAGAATGCGCTCTCTCTCGCTCTCTCTTCTCTCTCTCTCTCTCTCTCTCTCTCTCTCACACACACACACACACACACACACACACACACAGCTGGGTTTTCACATACAAAAATTTTTCAAAGATCCCTCTTCATCACATGCCATCCACTAAAGGACGGTAACTACAATTTTATGCATTTGCCTGTCAACAAAAATTGCAAGCTTTGGGTAAAGGACTCTACTTCAACCTCCAAAAAGAAAAAAAAAGAAAAGGCCTTCCAGAGGGCTAAGGGAGCTTCTCTAACAATGTGGCACGTTCACAGGGTGACTAAATAATTTGTTGTTGTTTCTTTAACAACAATTGTAATTAAAACAACATAGGCTACCATGGTTCATTGCAAATTTGCTCTACATTATATTATCGATTCTATGTTTGAGCTTTATTCTTTACGTTGCTCTTAAGCAAAAATACTCCTAAACTCCAGCCTAATGCATGAAAGGACATAAAATACTTCAAATTCCTCTCCACTAGGAATATGGATGAGTGTCCCTGCCGGGTTTTAAAGCACTGTTACTTATAATGGAACTGATATCCTGGTGCATCACAATACATGCATGTAATACATGATGCAACACCACAGCAATGAAAACACATTTTGAAGAGCATTAAATGACATAGAAGGTTGAAATATTAACATTATGCAAAGGAAACAGAACAAAACCAAGTATGTATAGCAAGTAGCTTTTCCTTTTAAAAACCACATGTGTTAACTTGAACAGTGGGGTCCCAGTGTACTCATGTGTCAATTTTCCAAAAGAAGCCTAGGTAACATAATTGAAAAGATGAGTTTGCTTCACTTTAGGGGGAAAAAGTGCTTGTTTAAAACAACAACTAGGAAGGCGTGTTTGCAGAGAACTTCCGCGTAGATCAGTTCACCTGACCCGCTGACAGCTCAGAAATGAGCCCCTGCCAAGTCCCATCGATGATGCAGGCATTTTTCTTTTCACATTTTTTTTAAATTTTTTTTTATTAATTTATTCTTGTTACATCTCTATGGTTATCCCATCCCTTGTATCCTCCCATTCTCCCCTCCCTCCCATTTTCCCCTTATTCCCCTCCCCTATGACTGTTCCTGAGAGGGATTACCTCCCTATGTATATGCTCATAGGGTATCAAGTCTCTTCTCGGTGACCTGCTGTCCTTCCTCTGGACAGAGGGGAGGACATCCTATTGGGAGTCTAGATGAGAGAACCATGTGAGAATAGCAATGTAGAAGGATCCAGTGGGTCCTAGAAACCTACAAGTAGAACATTATGATAGGCAGATTTGGGCCAAGGGGTCCCGCTCAAACTAAGGCACTAGCCAAGGACAATACAGGCGGTAAACTTTAAACCCCTACCCAGATCTAGCCCATGGACAGGACAGTCTCCACACTTGAGTGGAAAGAGGGATATGACTTTCTCATGTACTCTGGTGCCTCACATTCGACCATGTCCCCTGGAGGGGGAGACCTAGTGGCACTCAGATGCAGGCATTTTTAAGATCACAGTGTGACAGGGACAGGCCTGGCTCTGTTTCCTGGTTCGCTATTGTACACGACCCATTCACTCTGCTCAGAAATGGGGTTTTGTTTCTTTCTTTCTTTTTTTTTTCTAAAAGGACACCAAAATTGTTTCGTTTCCTTCTCGCCTCAGAGTTCTAACATCCTGCTTCAAACAGAAACCTGCCCACTATTGCCTTCATGGGCCCCTTCAGCATCATCCCTCGGGAAGCCTTACAGGAGTTCTGACTGTTGCTATTGTTAGGAATTCACAAGCCCTATTATCCTCACGAAATTCAGATGAACCTCAATGAAGATGCCCAGCCATGGGTCCAGTTTCTATGATGTGGAAAGGACTAAGGGACAGAGACTCAAAAGCTCTTGAAGACAACAGTAACACCACAGGGAAATTAGTCCGGTACCCCATCACAGAGGAAGCCAGTCTGGTTGCTCTCGGTATGAGCCACCAAGCCTGCTCTGTGATGCTTTCCTGCCCCTTCATCAGACAGGTTTTATACTGCAGTTTACTGAGGCCGTGCTCTCTACTGAGACAGCAAGAGAGCACCTACAGTTTTCAAATAAGAGATATATGACTACACGTTACAGTGAGACCGCCACACGGTACACACAAAGAGACCCAAGAGGGGCCAGTGCTTGGTGAAGAACAATACCTGGCTGGCGTCCTCAGCCAGCAAACTCAATGTCTGGACTGCGCTTTTTGATAAAGAATGAACTGATTCTGACAAAAAAAAAAAAAACCTAAGGTGCCGCCACAGATGCAGGGTCCAGTTCATTACACAGATAACATGTATGAAAAAAGTCAATTTACTGAGGGCTTGAGTTCACAAGAAACAGTGCTGTGGTCTTAGGGAAACAGGGGAGCCTATAGAGAAAAGAACCTTGCAACCATTCTTATGGCTAAGAGCACTTGCTCTAGTCTCCTCCTGCAGGGCCCACGTGGGAACAACCAAAGCACTGCTGCCAGGATAAAGACGGCCTGTGGGAATGAGCCTCGGGTGGAGGAGCATTGCGAGGGCTGGAGGCTGAGCCTTCTTCCCCTGTGTCTCTGGGAGCTTCCTCTCCCAGCTGGGACCACACCCTTTCTCTGACCTTTGTGGCCGCCTAGCTCTTTCCGTGTTCTCAGGGTGTCTTTCTCTTTCAGACTCTTGAAGCACTGTATGAGTTTACAACCAGTAAGTTTTGAGAAGTATCCATTAGGATGACCTAAGAAGAATCTCACGGGGCAAATGGCATAGTCCACGCCCCAAAGATGTAGAAATATAGAATGGATCAACTGTTGGCTCACATGCTGAAAAATCTAATAGGCAATCCTCGGTTTTCTATCAGCAACTTACAGGCTCCCCCATGTGAAGCAATCTCTGATTAGCGAGAATCCCCTCTGCTTTCGTCAAACTTCCAAAAATGGACCGTATCAAATGCCCTGACCCTGTACTTAGGAACAAGTATCTTTTCTCCTTGGGTTTCTTACCCTGTGACAGACTCTAAGAAGCTTAGGGGGTTGACATGGCTCTCATATTGAAGAGTTATGTCCCATGCTTGGCACCAACGTCTGCTTATTTCTGTATGGGAGCTGACCTTTGCACCACAGGCCTTGACAGTATTAAGCAAGATTTGTTTGCTCAAGTATCAGCAATCGAAGTGCGTCCTTCCTTTTGAGGTTGCATCAGTAGATTAGGCGGCCTAAATTACAGACGGGATTACATCATCCCCTGCTCAGCTGGCCCTGTGCTCCCGTTCCAGCCTCCTAGTTTTTCTCCTAAAGGAACTGTACTGACATTGGAGAGTGGAGGGCAAGAAGCCAAGCAATATCAGAACATCTCCTGCCCTTCTGGCCTTTTCCCTTTCGGTTGGGATCCCTCCGTTCTCCAAAGGAAGGAGGCATGAATTGCAGGGCTGTCTGGCTGAGAAAGGAACCAGGCGTGCGCAACCTTTCAAGACTTATCAGACCACTTGGAGTTATACTGCCTGACCTTCAAGGTTGCAGGATTTGCAGATGTAGTCCCTTATTTTGGAAGAATTGCCTGGGAGAAAGACAGTGACATGGTTGCTATATTGGCAAGCCCACCAAGCTGAAAGACTTCTAGTCTCCCTCTGTGGGGCATCTGTACCGATTTTAACCAGTTTACAGTAAGTATGAACAAAACAAAACCCAGAATCAGAACAGCAGATGGAACTGGGATGACTCTTGGTGGCCAGGGGCGAAGCTTAGCCAACCCACTGTCAATGAGAGGCTTCACTCTCAGTATGTCTCCTAACCCAGCACTGACTGCCCGGTCCCTTCTGCTGTGGCTCATGCTCATGGACAGATAGGCCAGGACAGCCTTCCCAAGCCTTGTCCTGGCCCCACCTCAACCCTGCACCTTCTCACATGCAGCCAGTTTCCGGAATCTGTTTTTCAGATCCTCACGGCACATAGTCTCTTCTAAGTTTCTGTCCTCTGTCATTCTGAGATTATAGAGTCCAATGTCTACAGGACTGAGAACTACTGGATTATCAGTGACTGAACCCATTTATTTCTGAGTCATCTTCTTCAGCCCTCTTCCACTTAGCCAAGTTAACAAACATTTACTGAGATCCTATGTGGCGGGCACGTCTCAAATTAAGAGCATTATGCTTTGTGCCATCTAGTCTTATGTCAACTTGTCACACAAACTTGAGTTTTCTGGAAGGAAGGAGCCTGAATTGAGGATAGCCTTCATAAGACATGGCTGTAAGGACTTTTTAAAATTAGTAATTGATGGAGGCAGGCCCAGCTTACTGTGGGTGGTTCCATGCCTGGGCCTGTGGTCTGGGTTCTGTAAGAAAGCAGGCTGATCAAGCCATGGGGAGCAAGGCAGTAAGCAGCACCCCTCCACAGCCTCTGCATCAACTCCTGCCTCCAGGGTTCTATGCTGTTTGAGTTCCTGTCCTGGCTTCCTTCAATGATGAACAGCAATGTGGAGATGTGAGCCAAATAAACCCCTTCCTTTCCAACTTGCCTTTTGGTCATGGTGTTTTGTGGCAGCTACAGGAACCCAAAGACATACATATGATTATCTTTCCCAGGAAAAAGATATAAGCATCTGTCTCTAGCCAGAACAGGGCTATCCCCAACACGGCTCATGACTGCAAGATCATCGTGCTGTATGGGGTGTAGCCTTGAGAACTATATAAGACTGAGGACAGACCAGCAGATGCAGATGGAAGTGAGGCACTAGGATGCTAATTCAAAACACGTGCCTCTAGGCTTTGAGGAGGAAAAGAACTGCCACTGAAGGAGTGGGAGCAATCACAAGAAGAAGGCAAAAAAAATAAAAAAATAAAAAAAGCCCTAATGGGCAGTATTCCATAGAGGGCCTAATTGGTCGATGTGAACAAGACTCCCATCCCCAAGCTTGCTTTGAGAACATAGGTCTGGATGACTGTGGTTTTGTCACTAGATGAATAACAAGCCCTGAGGGTTGCTAGAGTTACAGGACCCAGACCAGATCCACTCAAATAGAGCTAGAAGCTTTCTAGTAACTCTAACCGTGCATGGGCACCGAGCTGCTCCTCAGAGAAGTGAGTCACTTACTGGAATCCGCGCTGCCTACATTACTCAGCTGATATTAATACACCCACTTGTTCATTAAACTTTAATTGGAGTTCATGTGAATCGGTTTCACGGGATACTCGATCAAAGAGGACTGTTTGTGTACGAACTGTTCACGTGCAAAGGTAGAAAGGCAAGTCCTCTCCTGCCTCCACACACAGCCACTAGGATGGGACAATGGCCTATAAGCAAGAGGAGGGACCTCTGTCTGGACTCACCCCAGTACGAGAGTAAATGAAACACCCTTTATAAAGTCTTGGGAGCAGTCTCCGACCCGGAAGCAGAGCCAGCATAACTCAGCCAGGAATCAAATGCCAATACTTAAAACTGGAATTTGTTCCCTCCCTAAACTCTTTCTGGAATTCAGTATTCTGGAACTGCAGGTCTCCTTTTCACCTCCAGGGCACCTGTCTTCCAGCTGTATACCTTTATTTTTAAAATGGGTGGATAAGAAAATTAACCATCATTCAACATAATCACACATTTTCTCCTGTGCTGACAAGCAAACCATGAACACAATCCCAAACGCCTAGTTATACAATCAGGGCTGTCAGTACCCTGTGATTTCTTATCGGATGGCTCACTAATCAACATTTTAGCAAGTATTAGTTTTTAAAGCTCAAAATACAGGTCTGTGCTCAGAGAAATGGAGAAACGTATTTCAAATCTGGGGGACTCTAGCTGCATTGGCAACCTTTTCCTCACTGTGTCTATCCATCACTGTTAAGTACGCAAGGCGACTTTGCCCCCAAAGAAATCAAGGAGAGTTAAAAACTTGGCAATATATACTACTTTGATTCCCTAAAGAAACTTGGCAAGATTTCCCATTGAAGGGCAGACTAAATGTCTTCATAAGTGCACTGAGATGTAATACATACACAACATGAAGTCTAAATACAGTTTTTAGTAGTCATAGATTTGTAAACCATCACCACAATCTAACTTACAAATATTTTCTAGGTTCATAAAAGAAACCCATACCGTTCAAAACCCAGTTAAATAGAAGAATGTAAGAGAAACATAAAGGAAAAGCCTCTGTTGTCCTCTACGCAACCCCTGCCACACTAGTGATTTCATTCCTAAATTTCTGTGGAGAGGTGGAAAAAAGGGGTGTGAGATACACAGACTCCTATGAAAGTAGGGACTCCACAACTAGGTGACCTTAAAGTGTACAAGCTGTTCTGTACCTTATGCATATATCACACCAGGAAATATAACTAGACTTTATAGCCCCCAAGAAAGACGATCAAACACAGAATATGTCAAAGGGTCAAGAGGGTCATTCACACCAATGGAGCCTCTACCACAGGCCTTCAGAAAGACAACCATACACTCAAAAGTTGCCACATAACAAACTACACAGTATGAAGGGAGGAAATAATTTTTCAAAATGCAGTCTCTGCACTAGACTTCCTGAGGGCCACGGATTCTGAGGGACGCCAGAGCATTTGCCAGAGATATTTAACCCTTTCCACTTCTAAGCAGAGTGAGAGAGTCCAAGTCAATAAGAAGCTCAGGGACATCTCTGTCCCTCTGTCCTGTCGCCTGAGGACACGCTGGGCTCTCCAACCAAGACAGCTTGTAATCAGAACTGGATCCTGGAGGCAAGTTTAGTTGTTTGGTTTTGTTTTTTATGAGTAGGGACATAAAACCTCTCAGATCCAACTTACGAAACAGTTTCACTTTCACGCAAAGTCATTAGTATGCTGAAGGGGACAATCTTTCACTTAACATTCTTGCCAGCATGAGGCTCTGTGAGGTGCCCATCCAGGTTTTGCATCAGCATGAGTGTGCCTCTTTAAATTCATACAGCAGGTTTGCACATCCTGTTTCCTAATCACCATGCAAAAAAAAGGAGTGTTTCCTTCACCTCTCCTCTTCATTAAAGCAAGTTTCAGGAAATACTTTGACATTTGATTTTTTTTTTTTTTTTTTTGAGAAACACATGTTGGCTTAACTGAAAGTCCTAGAGATTTAATTCTATTTATACTTAATTCATAGCAAACTATAGGTGGTTTTAACCAGCCTACTTGAAGGAGGAAAGTAAACGGAAACATGATTAAGATCAATTCCAGCTCTACATACCCTGGTAGCCCTTGGTAAGAACGGCCTCACTGAACTCAAAACACAATACATCCCAGAATGCTGTGGGCTTCCAGTCATCATGGCTGCAGGGAAACTCAGTAAATCTCTGTGAACCTCTGTGAACCTCCCTACATACAGAAGGGCACTCAAAGAAGCCCTGCCTCGCCTGCCTCTTAGGACACTAGGAAGCACGCAGAAGAAAATGTGTTCAAGGGCTTTGGAAATCCCAAAGCCCCACACTCAGCATAAAGCTTCATCTTAATGTCCTTTCCTATAAAGGTTTTTTTTAATGACATGAGCAAGTGTTTCTATTTTGAGTAGGCCAAAGAATACCCCCAAATGCATACTATCAATTCCAGAAAACGCACACGCACACACGCACGCACGCGCGCGCGCGCGCGCGCGCGCACACACACACACACACACAATCACTATATAGCTGTTGTTTGGAACAATAAAGCAGAAGGCCCTAAAGAGGCTCCATCACGGAGCTCACATGCACAGAGCACCTATAAACTGTGGCATCACTGTAAAGGTGGGTGATGGACCTATGTTAGAGTGGATTACTTTTGAAGACATTTCTACCCAGCCCCTGCCTGGTACTTTCAAAGTCTGCCAATGCTTTCTAGAGAAGAGAAGTGTCAGGCAGCTCCAGGATAAGGACCCAAGCATGTATAGTCCAAGGAAAGAAAGAATCTGCCAAGGAGACCCAGAAAAATACCACTCCTGGTCCACTTTTGGCCTGCAAACTGGCCTGTGGTAGCCACCAGGCAACTTTCCATCATGGTTTATCAGGAGCAAAGGTACGTTCCATTCCACTCATCCACTGTCATCTAAGGTTTCTGCTGCCTTCTACTATCTGCAGATATCAAAGGTCAGAGACAGAAAAACCCAAAGCTCCTCCAAGGACATTGACAGCTGTGTAAAGGCAACTTCTCCCTCCAAAGCTAAACTGTTCCACTGTCCTCGAGTAAAGGGCCAAGAATGCACAGGTTTCTCACCACTAAAGCACAAGGGAGCAGCGAGAGCTGAGGCTATAAGGCCTTGTGTGCCCTAAAAACTACTCTACGTTATTTTAACTTATTGAATCTTCAGGATGGAATTTATTTTACTGATGAGGAAACTGACGCACAAAGAAGTTGTTTTCCAAGGTCCTGTATTATGATGTGTAACAGACTTAGACAAAGACCACAGTTTGGTGGCCATCCCTTTCCAGCACACAAAACTGTTTTCCTATAGGGCAATCAAGAGATGCTGGATGCCAGCATCTTTGGTTTTTTTGTTTTTTTGTTTTTCTCCCCATTTATTCTCACAATGATACTAGGAGAGAGAATTATCTTCATAGTTGTATTAAGAGACAGATTTAATTATTCCCAGTCAAAACAGACACTGAAACCCCAAAAACCCATTTAACTGAAGTTTTAAGAACATTGAAAGGTACCCTGGACAGTTTCAGATTTGTTGTTCTTTGTCTGTCTAGGTTCCATCCTAGTCCTGACATCGTATTGGACTCTGGGTCATCTGTCTCCCCGTTCAGTCTTGTTTCCTTACTTATTTTCTTCTTCTGCCAAGTGATACACTAAGAAATGTGCCTGGGGGCCCAGGGAAGCTCTGCTATTTGTCAGGTGTGTGACAGGTACAATCATTTAGGCTAAGTTTCCTCATCTATACACTGAGAATGTAACAGAAAGTATGGCTTATGGTTTGTATGGCAATCAAATGAGGTGATGCGTGCAATATACCAACATGATTGGTAGACATTACATGTACCACAGACGCTCACTCAACGAATAATTGAATGCAACATAAAAACTAAATGACATAAGAGAGCTTCCTAGCTGAGTTCCTACTGTATGATAGGTCCTCAGGGGAGAACATCCTCAAGTTATTATTAATATCTCTCTGACAGTAGAAACATGTCTTACGTCTATGGCTCCATTTGAGTTAGTCCATAAACCTCAAGGGGCCTACACAAAGCCTTTCCTACTAGAGACATCCCAGTTGGTGATGATTCACTCTTTCCTAGAACTTACTGCCAAGCAAACAAAGGACGTAAGATGCTAAAATAATGTATCTCCAGGTTTACAAGCTTCAAATTGTCCATTTTCACCAAAAACGTTATCTTCAATTCGAAAATTACCACTATAATTTCAGCCCTAAACCACACTAAAAAGCCTCAATCTAATGTTCTTATTTATTTCTGATACCTTTCTCAAGAAATAGAGGTGGAAAATGACTTCTAAATCTCCACCTTTTAAAATCCTATCTGTCAGCTCTGTGGAGACTAGCAACATTTCTTATTTAAAAAAAAAAAAAAAAAAAAAATTTCTACTGTAGCTGGTCCCTCACAGGTGCCAAACAAGAGTACTTTTTCTGAGTCAGTCAGAGAGTGAGAGAGACGAATATACACAGAGAATAAAAGACAGAGGCTCTAAAGGCAGACACTTGAGGCAAGAGAGACTCATCTGCCAGAACTGTTCCGACCAGAGTACCGAAGGAAACACAAGGGAGCAAAGAATTAGACTGCATGGGGGGGGGGGGGGGGGGGAAAGATGGCCCCGTGAGTAAGGTGCTTGTAGTACAAGCAAGAGAGTTTGAGGTTGCACACCCAGCACCCAAATAAACACCAGATGTAGTAGTACAGTGTCTGTAACACCAGTACAGTGACACACACAGGCAAATGCCAGAGGCTCACTGACCAACCTGGCCAAACTAGTGAGCTTCAGGTGTAATGAGAGACCTTGTCTCCAAAAGTAAATTGAAGAGAGAGAAGATGTACTGACAGGACTCTCTGGCCTCTGTCTGTACCCACGGGGAAGACGGTATCCACACACATACGCACACATGCACGTAACACACAAACACAAAATAAATTAAGAACGTGTGGAGAAAAATATGTGTGTATGGATGTGTCTGTGCATAGATATGTATGTATATACACAAGTCTGTGTGTAAAGACATGACTATGTGTATTGCCTACATGTCACTTGATCTGTCTATGTATGTGCGTAAGGAACAGTCTTCCACCATACAGCAGGATAAACAATACCCAAGCCAGGAACTGGGGGCAGTGACATGAAGAATTACCACACAGAGGTGTGCCTAAAGGCTGGAAGAATTGCTCTTGAAAGGCTATGCCACTCAAAGCCTCAACCAGGATCAGACATTCCAACTCAGTTTCTTACTTCTAAGACCGGAGGCCTCACAAAACTAGTGTGAAATTCAAACAGCAACACACATTTGAAAGTGTTTTGGGGAATGTCTGTACAAACAGAAAGGGACATTACTACTCATTTGTTCCAGTGCCTGGGAGAGCAACTTCTTGTCTGAGCCAACATGCCTCAAGTGGGACTCGTCTCCCGGCACAGCCTGCATTCAGCCAAGGAAGATGGGATGTGGACAATTTTACAGAGAGTCAATGCTTTCTAATTCCTCTATTCTTTCTAAAACAGAAAAGGCAAACTCTCTTTCTCTCTTTTTGTTTTTCCAAATAAAAATAAATTACAACCCTTACTTGCTAATAAATGCAGGCTGGAGCTGTCCTTAAGTAAAAGCTTTTGATAACAAATTGCCTGCACTAACTGCTATTTTACTGCTGAATTTTTTATTGTTGCTTAAGCATGGCAATTATGCTAATAAGCCTGGGAGGATGGTACACAGAGTATTGAATCTGACAGATAAAATACTCAATAAAATGCTAATCTCACCTGAAAAATTGGAGTCAAAGAGTCTTATTATTATTTATGGATATGGCGTCCTAAACATGATTTTTAAAGACAGATATATGTGAAATCAATGTCTCCGAAACACAGCCTGCCATTTCTAAGCCTCTATGTGTGGAAATTCGAAGTGATGATGACTACTCATTCCCTTTGCCTTGCTTCGCCAGAGAAACCAGAGCTTCCTGGACACCCATGTCAAGCAGAGAATGGAGCAGATTGTTTTCCTTCTTCCGCCTTCCGCCCCTCCCATCATCACACTCCACCCCCCTCACCCTCCCCCAACCCCCACCCTAAAGAGGGAAGGTAAGAACTGTCTGTCAGAGCAGAAAGAGAGGCAGATTTGACAGCAACAAGAGCCATTTGTCAAACCATCTGGTTCTCTCTTCACCTGACAGGAGGGAGGAGTGATGTGTTAGAAAGAACAGAGAACCGAGGATTAAAGACTTGGCTTCTTGTCTTGACTTTGCTAATTTCCTCAACGCATGACCTTGCTAGACCTCCACGTGTCAGATAGGAACCTTCTGCCACCCAGTGACTAAGTGTCTCTGTGAGAAACACATGGGTTGCATTAAAAATGGGGCCAAGGGCCAAAGAGATGGCTCAGCTGGTAAAGGCACTTGCCACCAAGCCTGGCCACCTGTGTTCAATCCCCAAGTGCCCCCCTCTGTCCTCCAGCCTCCACATGTACGCTTTGTTATACAAATGTGAGGGGGAAGGAGGGGGCAGATTGTTTTTTTAATGGATCTCTCAAAACCATGGATCTATGGAGAAAAAAATGCAGGGACCATGGTAGATTAAGGCTGGTGGAAAGCTGAGTGTCTTCAGCTTTATCTTACATGGTTCTCTTTCAACCAAATATCCCCAACATGGTACCAGCCTAAATTCAGGGACCACATGCGCCAGGTAAAAACAGAGGGGCCCACTTTCCAACTGCCCTCAAGTTCAAACTGATTTTCTTTTTTTACAATCAGCACATGTACTCAAGGAGGAGGCTTGTTTTTCTTCCAGTTTTGTGTGTGAAGGCAGCAGGACGCGCACGCCATGGAGCACAGTTCTTAGAAGTCACCACCTGCACTCTGAGGCCCGAACTCGAGCCACCAGGATTGACAGCACACAGCTTTACCCACTGAGTCATCTTACTGGTCCCTAGCTACCTGTTTTAAATGGCCTGAGGTCTAAAGAGTACAATATTGTTTTTAAACTAAAATTCTTCTTGGCTTCCATATCAACCCCATAAGGCAGTATGAGAGAGAACACCTGAGACGTGACCACGGACATGGAAGGGAAGGTCTCGAGACTCTCACCTATGCGGTGGGTGGGCTCTAGGGTCAGAAGAAGCAGCCTTGCCTTCTGACTAAGTTAGTGTGCTGCCAAGCACCCAGGGTCACAAGTGTGGTGACTCATTCAAACCTGAGCAGCCAATGACCAAGGCACTGCCACACACAGAGGGAGCAACACCAACCAGAGACTTCTATCCACCTCCTCAGGGACTTGGGAGCTAAAGAGTCCTGAAGATTTTTCTTCCTCTGAGAAAGACCTAGGCACAGGACAGACAGGCTCAGAGCAGGGAGCAAAATCTGCCATCCTGTGACGAGGTGCGGCAGGGATCTTAGTGCAGCTCATGCCAAAGCTCTTAGGGAGTCCCGTGCTCCTAAATGCTTACCCTTCCCTCTTCTGACCTTTTCAAACAAATGGTGTCCTAGGACACTAGCAGCCAAGCATTGGAGAGGTTCCACCAATACAAAGAGCTCAGGACAGCTCACAGGTCTCTCCCGATGGCTCCTTCATGCAGGCACAACTGAGCTTATGAAATTTATTATTATATTATTATCATTATTGTCATCATCATCATCATCATCATCATCATCACTATTGTTATTATTATGCTAGAAACTCAGCAATTCTCCCAAAACAATACAATAAGAAAGGAAATTCTAGACCTCAAGGGCTCTTGGCCCACAGCTTGGGGCAGGGGCAGAGGGCACTGATGGCAGGTCTTTCTTTGCAAAGGGCAGAGGAGAGCTACACAGTGGGTAGCTTCAACCACCACACTCTGAAACAACTCCCATGTGTGTGCAGGCATGCATGCACATATATACACGCTCACATACACACAGCTCTTGAAGAAAGGAAAATATGAGGATATGAGGACCCTGCCACGTTCTTCTAGATGTGCACAACTTTCAAGTGCTGCTCAGTTCCTCACTTCCACAATTCACATATGGAGAGAAAGCATTCGTATCCATGTCGCCATACTAAGTTTGCGAAACACTGTCAGGACAATCTCATCAAACAGAAACCATTGTCCTCCAACTTTATAGAAGACGGATTGAGGCAGTAAAAAGCAATTTCACCAGTCTGGTTCACACAGGTCTCTAGACCCACACCCAGGCCTCCTGGCCCCACAGCACTGGGGGTTTTTTGTTCATTTGTTTGTTTTTGTTTTCTTTTTCTCTTTTTCTTTTCTTTTTTTTTTCCATTTGACTACGCTACTTCTAAATTACCAGTTGTTGCCATGTTTTAGTAAACAGCCAGAGCAGAAAGTCAACTCTGAGCTGAGACATCTCCCAACAGAAGAACGACTCAATTCATACTTCGAGGAATAGTTTCTGGGAAAGCAGAGGAGGTGACACTGTCAAATACTGAAACTTAAAACTCCTACTCATTGCCTGCCTGGGGTGCAGGAAACGGGGCAGAGGTCCTTTCCCTCCGAGTTCCTGCTGCCCGTTGCTGTCACTCACAGTCATTACCAAACTTAACTCTTCAGTCAAATGAAAGCTTTTTCCTAGCTTTATGGCCCTGGGTAAGTCCCTGAACTCACTGATCCTGTTATTCATACAGGCTTACGCAGATATGCAAACACGCATGTGGGGCACAGACTAGAAAGTGGCCCCTGCAGAAGGCTGCAGCTATCAGCTGCAATGCTGCAATGGCTCAGACTCTATCACAAACTCAGACTTGAAACTTCAACCTCTTCCTCAGGCCTCTCTTGTATGCACCATTCCTACCAGTCAGTTTACCAGCCCTCACCTGCCACAATTCTAGGCTGGGCCAGGTCACCTATACCTACAGTGAAAACTAACTCGCCTCTCCATCAGCATCCTCAACCTTCCCTTATTGCCTTTCAGATAAGACTCTGCCAGGTCTTCAACAGCTCTTCATCGACGAGTTCTAACACCCACCTAAGTTTTACACCCACCCAAGATCAGCAACTCCAGGACCAGGTTGGTGCCAAGGTCTGGATTCTAAAGAGAGACTGGGACAGGGCAAGGCAGTGTGGCCACAGAGGGAACTGCAGCCAGCAACTATGAGTATGCCACCCCAATAAGCATGTCCACCATCCACAGAGGCTGGCCATCTGGACCGGTCATGTACCAGACGCTATTCTGGACCCTTACAGACATCTGCTAATCTTTACAACTTGGCATCCAAGGTATATTTATCCCTGGTTAAAGTCACTTAAAGTAGAGCTTACTAGGTCTGTGTATTCAGTGCCATTGAGGCTGTACACACCACTCAAACACAAGCAGCCTTAGAACTCAGACTCTCGAGTCCATGCATCTTTGCTAACACACTGCTGGGTTTTGTTTTGTTTTATTTACATTTTTTTTTAAGTATGTAATTTACTCTTTGAGATTTTGGGAAGGTAAATCAGCATTCTCAGAATTCTCTAAATTTTCAATATTTTGATTTTAAGAACACATCTAACAATCTTCACATTCTATTATTCCGATAGCTAGTATCTATGGTTAAAGAATACAAGGCATCAAGCTTAGTACTTACAGAGAAAAACAGCTAACAGGAATATAGAACAATGAAGAACAATTCAGATTTCAGATCTCTCAGTCAGGTAACAGCCAAAGATCAGTATTTCTGTAACTGGGTTGGCTCCAGGCCCAGGACAGAGGAAGGCAACACGGCCATGGAGAAGGACTTGTGGACACTGCCCATTGAAGAACTTATTTCCCTAGTGTTAGAAGTGCCCAGCACACTGAGGGGTGGTCCACCTAAATAAACCTGGGACACCCACAAATCAGCCCTTCCTGGCTACTGGCAGATCACAGATCTGGGCAGGCCCACAATCCGCTAGGGATAGGCTGGGAAGTCTGCCCCAGGCTTGCTCTTCTTCATACATGGTCCCCGCCTCCTGTATCTCCCATGCATGGTCCCTGCCTCCTGTATCTCCCATGCATGGTCCCTGCCTCCTGTATCTCCC
>OU015745.1:78871760-78882759 GCA_907169655.1 Acomys percivali | reverse complement strand
CTGCCTCCTGTATCTCCCATGCATGGTCCCTGCCTCCTGTATCTCCCTTCTGCTCACATCTGGGGCCAGAAAAGCTTAAACACAATGGACTATTACTCATGAGTCACTCAGAGCAGGACTCCACGGCAGGTCAGGAGGAGATGTTGCACAGGCAGCAATCTAGCACAGGTCCTCACAGCACTGGTGGGAAGCAGATTTATCGAGGACATCAAGGGAGCAGGCTGACCCTGGACCGTTCCCAAAGGCCAGAGTGATTAAAAACAAAGCTGTAATTTCCCCCAGTTTCACAAACACGGCACCTTAGCTGTGTCTGCTTTCCTAGTGATAGGGTGGGTGATTGCTCAGTCTTCTTAAAGGAGATAAAGGACCATAGGCTGGAGAAGAACCCCAATGGCAGACGTGGGCTCTGAGACCAATCCCTGGTGAGAAAAGGAGGGTAGGGCAAAAAAAAAAACAATCGAAATAAGCATATAAACCACTTCCCTGCTCTAAGAGACAAACAGTTCTGATAGGAGGATGACAGTCTTAGGAACAAAAACTGGTCTGACCAAACTGCATTGGCCCAGTGTCTGAAGTAGGCATGCCTCTCCCTCTGCATTGGAGAAAAGGGGCTAAAGAGAGCTGAGCAGAGGCTGCCAGCTGCTCTATGGAGCTCTGCCCCTAAAACAACTTCCTTCCCAGAGGCCTTCCTCCTTCCCTGGGCTTCCTGTAGTTAACCCTACAGGAAGTTAAGCCTGAAGTTCCTCAGCCAAAATATATCAGGCATATAAGCGTTTGGGGAAAGTAGACACATACCAATCACTCGTGGTGATTACTTCATAAAAGAAAAACGTATAAGGGGGTGAGTGTGGGGTTTGTAAGTCACAAAAATCAGTCATTAATTCCCCTACCATGTTCTCTGTATATTCCTGCAATATGATTTTGGAGTTTTTCTTATTGAGACACATGCTCTTTCTCTACCACTTTACTACTGGTAAGTACACATGAGCCCAAGAACTCAGCCACTGCCTATTTGACAACCCAAGTTGATATGTTCCTATTGTGTCCATAGCTATTTAAAAGACTGTTAAATGTTTTAGTCTATTCAAATGTCTTCCCAACATTAATAACCATAGCAACATTGATTAAATGCTTAATGTATGCAAGTTATTTTTTTAAGCATTCTGCATGCATCAGTCCACTTAAGCTTCACAGATGCCTTTGTCGGCCCCATTAGCCATTTGATAGAGAAGAAGGCCAAAGTCACAGAAACTAAACAACTTGCCTAAGGTCATGGGGCCACAAGGCAGAGACTCCTAGACCTAAACAATCCATCTGGACAGCATGCGCTCTCTCTCTCTCTCTCTCTCTCTCTCTCTCTCTCTCTCATCAGGGTATTCCAACACCACAGCTAGAAAAAGGTTAAGCCAGTGTTCTCACTCCTGGCAAAAATGGCTTCTCTTCAATGATTCATAAATCATCTGGTAAATAAGTCACTGTAGAACTGTCCCGGGATTCACAACGAAGTCAGCAGAATGTGGACTCTGGATACCTGGCTTTGTGATAACTGCTATCTAGTTCCTCATTGCCTCACTTCTGGGATGTCTGCTGGTTTTCAAGTTTCATCAAAAATGACTGGCACAGATAGATCCTCACCACAAGTCTCTTTCTCTGTATCATGAGACTCAGGAGATGGGGCCCACAGGGTCTGCAATCATTTAAGCAAAGAGGCAAGCTCTCCCCCTCTTCCTCGTGTGCCATAGGCATCCATCTCTGATTAACTGCTAATTGTATATTTTGTAGTCCACCTCCACCTCCCTGACAGAGAGGACAGGGGCAGCCTTCCCTATCTCTCTGTGTTCTGGGCCATACCATCACCCTCCCCAGGTTACAAAGCTGTTAAGCATCCCCACAAAAGAACCCCCTTCCAGGAGCTCACTGGAATCCCTCCCAGGCCTGAGGTAACGGAAAACGAAAGGATACGATTGGATGCCAATTACATCACTGCTCTACAGGCCTGATTGAACTCTTAATTATTCAAATGCCACTTTCTATGCCTAACTCCACAGACAAATAAATAACCACCAAGGGAACAACATAGGTGACAGCAGTAATAAACTATAGCTCCTGGCTCAGGTAGGAGAGAGGCACCATTTGCTAGAGACGTCTGTCATTAAGAACAACCCAGTCACCAGGTGGGGACATACAGCTCTCTATATTAAATTAGAGGAATGATTCAAAGGGGACCAGTTTCAGCTGACAAGAGCAAAAAGAAAATCAATTTCAGGTTGCCAGGACAACTAGACTTTTCCTGCAAGAATAAATCTGATACAGCCCTAAAACCTGACAACTAAATGTTTCCTCACATTACATCACAGCCCTAAAATTTATGCTGAACCAATGAGATAATCAAGACTGCTAATTACTTTCTACAACACTCATAAGATAGAGAATTGATAGCTCTGGCTCCTGTCTGGTTCGTCACCAGCAGCTCTACTCACTCTCACAGTCTCACAGTTTTACCATGACTGGGACAGTGTGCTTCTTAAAATAAAGCCAGAGGTACCTCACTGTCAGACCTTGGATCTTGAAAAAGCAAGGCTAGCATCTTTGTAATACAAGGTCTCCAATGGCTTAGATCTATACCCGTCTTCCCCTACTCTATCATCCATGGGCTGTACAAGGGCCACGGAGAAAGAATCTAAAGGTGCTGAATCGCACTTGGCACAATGCAGCCCCGAAGTGGCTGTGGAGGAAGCCCTTGGTGTTTCTTTTTTACCAGTAAGTGAGTGTGAGAGATGGGTCGGCAAAACAACTGCTCACATTCAACACGCCAGGCAGCAGCAGAGTCAGGACTGTACCAGGCTCACGCTAACAGCCCCTTTACCACTTCCTCAAATAGCTACAGCCATCCTGTCTCTGCCTTAGAGGCACCCGGAGCCTAAGTTAAGTCCATTTGATCTCCCACTGATCCACAGAGGACAGTGACCCCAAACGGCCTTATCCCAGCAGGTCAGAGTCCTGGACCCAGATCCAATAATATTTGATGAGATGCGCCTACTCTATGCATTTATATTCTCGGAAGGCTGGATATCAGCTTATCTCTGGGGGCTATTAAAAACAAGAACAGCTAATAAATCACTGGAAAGCACTTTGCAAATATAAAGTAATACAAAAATGCTAAGCACCAATACTATAAGTGCCTGAGGCTCAGGCTGCTCCCTGGGGAGTGGGGATGTCACATGGGCTAGGCTGGCCATATTACACAGCATCCAGCACCATCCGCCAACAGAAGCTCCCCTCCAAAATCCTCATTCTCCATCCTCGGGCTGCTCCCAGACGCTCAAAAACATCTCTAGACTGTACTGTGCCACAAAGGATTATAAGGGACGGTGAAAAGGAAACACCGAGAGAAGGCCTATACATTACACCGGACCACAGACGGGAAAGCAAATATCAGGCTGTCCCCGGCCTGTGATAAACCAAGTAAATCATGAACAATAATGAACTCACTGGAAGGCGTTTTGCAGGAAATTTACCCTTGACAGCCAGTCCAGGATCTGAAGAGTCAGATTCTGAATACAGCATACTTGGGAGGTCTCCAGCTAACAGGCACCATGGGAGGAAGGTGAAAAGACAGGAGCACTCCTTCCAGGCACTCACACAGGCCTCAGGGAGAACTTCCTCCAGGTCGGGCAAGCATAAAAAGAAAGCAAAGTGTGTAGAGCACAAACAAATCCAAAGCTTCTGTCAGGGAGAATTCACTCTAACCCTGACCCTGCAGTGACAACTGCCATGACCTTGAAGCTTCTTAAACATGTTTCATCTTCCCATAACATAACACTCAATAGAAATAACACACCCATCACCCAGGCTGGTTTCGACATGTACAAGAAGCTGAGTTATAAGAAGCAATTTACCTCACTCTGTATGTGAAATCCGTGAGAGTTATCATGCTAACACAGATGATCTCGAGAGTGCCTGGGGCTCCTGTCCAACATTAGCCCCAGAGACAGGAGGAAAAGCCTGAAGGCACAGGTCCGTGCCAAGGGGACGGGAAGGGACTCGGCCTTATTTCAAGTTGAGAATGATCACTCTAGCCACTCCCCAACACTTCATTCAGGATGGGTAACAGTAGTCCAGGATTGGTCAGGCATCCTAAACCTCAGGCTTTGGGGGACATGGAGAAAGGCATCGCCTCGGCTGCTGCAGGTCACAACAGAGCTCAGTGCTCTGAGTTCAGCTCCTGAAATCTTGGCCTTAGTGTCAAATGTGGCTCCCGAATTCCCATCCCGAGACAAGGAACTGTTCTTAGCAGAAGCAAAATGTTGCACCGCCTGCCCTCCACATGGAGCACATACAGACATGCCTCCTGGGGAAGGAACAACCAGGAAACAGGTACAATAGCCATGAAACTAAAGAATAGGTTCGCTCTTGCCAGGCACGGTGGTGCACGCCTTTAATCTCAGCAGAGCAGGTGGATCTTGGAGTTCAAGGCCATCCTGGTCTACAAAACAAGTTCCAGGATAGCCAGAGCTACACAGAAAAATCCTATCTCAAAAAAGCCAAGCCCCCCAAAAACGTTATTTTATATTTTACTACAAGAGTCTTACCTCTATGAATAATAATAATAATAATAATAATAATAATAATAATAATAATAATAATAATATAACTATTATTATTATAATTGCTATCGAGTGCAGCTGCTTTGAGTTAATAATATGCTTTGGCATTTAGGCAACCAGGCCATGGTCTTTGAGGATGCAGCCGTTTCTTTAAAGGAATCTTTCAATGCAGTAACACAGTAGATGGGCCCTAAGGTCCCGTGGCAGGTTCTCTGATTCTCAATATCCACTCCATTTCACACTGAGAGCAAAGGGGCAGCTGGGAAAAGTTGAGTTTCAGCCAGAATCTACTTCTTCCCTTTGGGAAGAGTGTAAGAGCGCAAAAGCCAAAAGAAGAGAGAGAGCAGAAAACTTATGCCTGGGTCGGGCCAGAGAGACGACAAGGCTGACTCAGATTGCCCAGGAGAAACACAGATGGAAGCATGAAGAAAGAGTCAGAAGACGGGCCAAAATGAAACGAGTACTATCAGTTTGGCTTGTTATATTTCTAAGTGTACTTCTGTGATAGCAATTATTACAATCCCATTGCTGTTCAGGCTTCCCAACAACCTACGCCTGAGTAAGTCTGTTGCACAGTTTGCCTAGATCCCCACTGCTGAGGAGGAACAGGGCCGACGAGCACAAGACTCAATGAGCACTTCTGCTTAATTGCTCTCAGAAGATGGGAAAACATGGCTGAAGCCATAGTTCCCGGCTGCTGGTACATGGCCACTGTCTATTCACCAAACCTGACATGGGATGAACCCTCAAGCCAGAGTCAACAGAAGGCATACAATTCCCTAAATGAAATCAAGAAAAAGCAAGGGCCTGTCTAGGGAATCAGGAGAGGAGTGTGAGGAAATGCACCCTGTCTGACCAACTGATGTTCCTCTGAAGCTAATGGTCCAAGGAGACATGGCTGGCCACTGGCGACTTCAGGAAGTGGTGCCAACATCTGCCTCTTATGACTGCCATGAAGCTGAGCCTATTCTCACAGGCCTCTTCTCCCAAGTACTCAGGAAGGAGGAGGGGCTGATATCAAGGTCATCTGGACTATACAGTAACCTCAAGGCTATCCAGATCAACTTAGTAGAATCCTGTCTGAAAACTTAAAAACAAAACAAACGATCCTCCATGCTAAGAACTGACACATCAAAGATGAGAAATGACTCTGTGTCATTGAAGGAGGAGACAAGATCTGGAAAGAGCTGGATTCCCTCCCTAACTTCAAAGGTTGCCTGTCACTGCACCCCCTCGGCTAAGCTCCTGCCATAAGGAAGGGTTGATTCCTAGAGAGTTCGGGAAAATAAACCCTGCTCATGGTGGGAAATGTGCCATCACATGGAGGCGAATGTGGTAACTACACAACAATGACAGGAACCAGCCTCAACCAGCCGCCTCCTACCAGTAGGTCTGCAGCCTGCAACACTGGCACTTGTATCTGGGGCTGGGCCTAATCTTGAGAAACCATTAGTATTTATTACATATGAAGCACTTTCTATCCGCAGAGTGCTTTGGAGTTAGTTTTTATCAGTTACTCAGCATTCTTACGTCTAAACAAAGCCCAAGCCTCGGTGGAAGATGGCAAAGCCCAAGATTCAGTGATTCATCACAGCGGATGGGAACACACCCACCCTCCGGGGATAGGACAGGGTACACAAGGGGCAAAGAGAACAGTGAAAGCAGGAAACCCGGTGCAATTCAAACTCGCTGAAGGAGGCCACCTGACACCAGGCTAAATGTTTGGGGTTACAGAAACTCTGGACTTCAGAATTTATACTCTAGAGCAATTTGAGAGGGCTGCCATGGGCCCCTCTCTGGTTCTAAAAAACTGTAAATAGGTTTCAAATAGCCTGTGAAGGAATGTAGAGCATGTTCCTACACAACTCAAAACCTGAGCCACTGTATGGGTATAATTCCACCACCACCAAAAATGGTATCACAGGGAAAATGCAGGACAGGCTTACTTCTCCAATCTTCAGTTTCCAGATTAAGGTGAAAAAAAAAGATGTTTTCTTCAAGGCTGCCAAATACAAATAGCCAAAACACTATGAATGTAACCTTTTTATGATTCCTGATTGTTTCGTGGTTCTTCTTGCTCTCAAGAGTTTATTTTATTCAAGTGTAATAATATAAAGGTATATGTAAAAAAGAAAAAAATAATAAAACAAATTTTAAAAAAAAAAATCAAACCACAGAAGAGGAACATTTCAGAAAAATGTCTGCCAGAGACAGACAGACAGACAGACAGACAGACTCAGAGAGAGACACAGAGACAGAATGAATGATTCATAGAAATAGTTTAAGAAGAAAATGTGAGTTGAAGAGGAAGGCTTGGTTTCCCTAAACACTCTCTGTGTCGCTGTGAGTTACTGTTGCTGGAAATCAGAAGAAAGGAATGTGCAGCTCTAAACAGTAAAAGCTTACAGCCACTCTTCACTGCAGCTATCTCACAGAACAGTCAGGCTGTATTCAGCACCTGCCACAAACACTGGAGAAGAGCCTGAGGGACAAGAACCTGGGCATGCTGGCACATGTACACAACATGACACTGCACACTCAGGAGGCTAGAGCAGGGCGGGTGACAAGTCTGAAGCCACTTTAGATTACATAAAAGATCCCTTGTCTTTAAACAACACAGAGCGGGGGGGGGGGGGTGTCCGGCCCAGCAGCTCATATTGTCTCTACTTCCAGCTCTTAGGAGTCAGGGGTTACTACCAATTCAAGGCCAGCCTGGTCTACAGAAGGAGTTCCAGGCCAGCCAGAGCCATGGATTGCTGCTACATAAATTGCCAGGTCCCTTCCAGGCCTTGATTTGTGGTTCACTTCAGAATACCAGCACCTAGCAAAGCCTGACACAAAAGAAACGTGGGAGAACAGTTTGTTCTTCATTGTCCTAAAGAAGTGAAAGTCGGCATGCATGAGTGAACAGTCAGCAACCAGAGCTCCTTGGAGGTGGTGTCCATCGGGCTACCTAGGAGAACTCAGCTGGGAAAGGACACTGACCGACACAAAGAACGGGTTCACCAAACTTCAAAGCTCACAGGAGTCGAGACTAATTAAATACCATCCCCTACCATTCTCTGGTCTGCTGTGTGCAGCTGTGTGGGGGCCACAGCAGAGTGTGTGCATCCTCCTCCTCCTCCTCGTTTCTGAGGAAAGTTAAGCCTTAAACAAAAGTAAAGGCACCAGCCTGAAACCACAAACAATCTGTGCCCTGCCACCTCCACACCACACGATGCCCAGCAGCTCTATTTGAGCCTCACGGTGGTCGTTAGTAAAAAGAAGGCAATGTTCCTACGCCTGCTGCCCTTATGGACAACTTATAGTGATCTGATGAATTAAAGAGTGTGAAAGGGGTTAGTCCACTGTAAAGCGCTTATAAACCTACGTCATATATCATACTCCCCGAAGGATTAGTCATGGTCAATAAATTATTACTGTTTATATGACTGGTCTTTCCTGTGGTTTCCTCATAATAGCACCGAGCATTTGTAACCATTAAAATTTATGCTTTTACTGAGGCAGAAGGTGCACTGGTCTCAGTGTCCCTGAGGCTCCATAGGAGCTATTTGTAGAGACCGCTGCACTACCCCAGAGGCCGCGATCGCTTTACCCTTCAGTCCTAGTCCTGATCCGGAGGCCACCAGGCCACAGTGTTCAGTTCCCTCATTCTTTTCACACTCCATCCTCTGCAGAACAAAGGGCTCACAGTCAGCCCAACTTAAAGGTGATGCCACCCAGGCAAGCAAATGGCTTCCCTCCACTGACACCATCGGGTGGGACCAGGTGAGGAAACAGAGTCACAGGCTACACTGAAGCCTCTGGTCTTGATATTACAGCAAGCACACAACGCAAAGGCATGGTTTTGTCTGGGCTCTATGTGGTGCTAAAGAGAGAGATGGCGATTTGGTACAAACCAGAGAGCAAGAAGGGACAGCAGGGAGCATAAAGAAGCTGGGCTTTAGACTTTAGGGCCAGAAGAGGCTTTCCAGGATCAATCTCAATTCTACTTGCCTGACAGAGCAATAAGGATCCCACAGGATGAAGCCTCATGAGTCGGAGTGACTCTCACCCAGCTGCATCAGAACACAGATCTCGCATCTCCCTCTCTCTGTCCGCAACCATCCCCCTGCCTCATCCTTCCCTTCTTCCCAGGGCCAGGCAGCTGCTCTGTCGTCAGCCTCTGCAGAGTGCGCAGTAACCCGGAAATGCAGTTTCTACAGAGTCCTTGACAAGGAGAAAGGGGGCTCCTAAGCCACTGTGGCTTTCTCAGAGCAGTAATTTTTCACAGTTGCTTGAGATATACAAGCTTGGGCCACATGCTGCCATTGAGATAGTAATAACTATAGGCTGGAAATGTGTCAAGGAGCTAAGAAAGTTCCTTTATCTCATATGACAAACACACTTTGGAAATGAGGAGAGGTCAACTTTGACTATAACCTTCTACAAAAGAAGAAGTCACGGATACTTGTAAGGAGACCATGGCAATTGGTGAGAACAGACTGCAGAACCCATAAGGACAAAGAACACTCGAGATCTTTCATTGTCTCACAGGCAGAGAGGACTGGAGCCAACTCGAGGGCTAGGCTTCTGCAATTCCATTTCTTTTAAATCTTCTTTAACATCTGTGACAGTCAGTGACTCATCCAGTTACTGGCTGGGAAACTATCTCATGGCCAGCTCCATCTTGTAGAGTATGCTGAAGCAACGGGGCCTGCCTCCTGCTGGCCCCACTTCCCCCACAGAGCAAGCTATGTGTATAACAGCAGCAGAGAGTGGACAAGGCCATGGTAAGGCTGAACTTATTTAGGGCAACCCTGGCCCACAATGACATGTGTTAGTTGTCCCCCTAGATACGCTGCTTGTCCAGTAATAAAAGCAAGAGGGAAAGAGGCAGACGAAGCTGCAAGAAATCCATCATCTGCCTCTGAGCAAGAAGGATCTGCCAAGCAACGGTAACAGTGTGCCCAAATATACTTAAGGAAATCACAAAGGAAAATGCAAGACCAGTATTTACTTTGTCTTTTCAGTTCGAGTCACAGAAAGTATCTGGAAGAATTAGAAAACACTTTCTTTGGGGAATTCCACAGGAAATGAAATTATCTCAGGCAAAATTAGAACTAAAGCAAACAGACCCAGTAGCGATCTTGGAGATCAGTGCCTCCAACCCTGCCACTTTACCACTGAAAAAAAAACAGCATTCCAGGAAGAGAGTGAGTTTCACAGCTGAATGCCAGTCGAACTGGGCAGAAAAACCTATGTTGCTGGCTGTAAGCATAACTTCTTCGTTCTGATCCCATGGCTCACACTGACTTCAACACTAACGGAATGAACCGGGCTCATGTCTGAAAAGCAAAGGGAAAATAAACTGTTCCCTGTGGCAGATGCCTGGAACACTGGCTTCTTTCTCGGAACCTCACAGCCCATGCTCTACATAACATGGAAATCGAGGAGGGTCCTGTTTCCTCGGTGGGGCGTGCACATGTCTGAGGAATGCGTTGCATGTCTGGCGTCCTCCTGGACTCCCTTGACGCTCCTCTTTTTGACCGTATATGGCCCTGAGTTCCAGTGTCTCGGTCACAGATCTCAGGCTGCGAGTATGAATGCAATCTGCTTTCTGAGCTGTTTCTCCTTACTGGAAACCCACGGTGTGTGTCGAGGAAACACTCACTGAAGTACAGAGGGCAGGGAGAAGTGATTCATACGCTAAACTCAGAAAGGAAAGAACCGCTAGAAATGCTGGGGTTTTTGTTGGTGGTGGTAGTGGTGGTTTTTGGGGTTTCTGTTGTTATTGGGTTTTGTATTTGGGTTTTTTTTTTTTGGGGTGGGGGAGGGAAGGGGTTGTTGTTGTTGTTGTTGTTGTTGTTGTTGTTGCTGCTACTGCTGCTGTTCTCTCATGCTTACGTAAAGGGATGAGAAGCAGATTTGAAAGAGAAGGTCAGCAAACATGAAAGGCTTCTGCTCTCCCCTGTGGGAACACCGTCCATGAACTAAGCTTTGTGAGGAGGTTTTCTGAGACCTTATGAGAAAACTCCAAGAAAACAAGATGGAAGTCTTGTGACCTCGGTTTCTTCAAAACAAAGACTTGTTCTTGGAGCGTGTAGGGACAAGCATGAGTTTACCTCAGCTGCCGTCATTCATGTGCCTCGGTGGAAGAAGAAGTTTTGCCAGGTGTGCCTTTGTCCTTGTAACCATGTACTTTACTCAGGTGACTCTTCTTAGCCCTCAGAGTATAAACTGTCTGATGCTCTGAATAAAGTTGGCTACTGCATGAGTCCGCTTCATTTTCAGGCGCCACTCTCCCAAGTTCACACTGCCAACTAGGCCAGTAAACACTTCATAGTTGTGCGTATCTGCCTACAGGTGTGTGTGTGTGTGTGTGTGTGTGTGTGTGTGTGTGTGTGTGTGTG
>OU015745.1:78853572-78871750 GCA_907169655.1 Acomys percivali | reverse complement strand
GTGTGTGTGTGTGTGTGTGTGTGTGTGTGTGTGTGTGTGTGTGTGTGTGTGTGTGTAAGAGCACAGTCATGCTTGTGTGTTTGAAAGTGAGAGTTGTTGTAAACATAAGTGATAGGAGGGTGGGGAGAAAGCAAAGGTCACCTGAGTGGTCAGTCAGAACCTGCACTGAGTGTTTATCTTCCTGCACGACACAGATATTTCTTCAAGTAGTATCAACTTTTAATTTTGGGAAACTGCATTTCAGAAGCAAAAAGGTTATTTGAAACATCCCTAAAATTGTTATTCCACTTAAAACAACATGTTAGATATCTGTACTTACACATCCCCAAATCATATAAAACTGGTTTAGAGCAAGAATAACTTCTCTAAGAAAAAAAAAAAAGAAAAGAAGGTTTCAGAAGTATAAATTCTTTGCCCACTGGCACAAAGTTCAATAAGATGGGAGATTAGTGAGGTCAATACAAAATGTATAAAATCTTAATCTTTTTAAAAGGAAACCAATGGAAGGAACATATGAGGCACAGTAGCACCCAAGAGCAAGGGAAAGAAAAAAGGTATTGTCAACCCCTGAGCACCATGTAAGATTCATTCAATGTGTGATCACCCACAAGACACCCTCACTGGCTTGGAGATTCTATTTTTTATCTTTCTAGTAAGGACTGGGGACAGGCAAGGATCACATTCTATACTGAAAAATCCCCTGGAGGGGATTCTAATTAGAATCTGAGAAACTTCCATTCTGTGAAGTTGAACAGTGAACAAGCTATTATCTACCATATAATTAGTCATTCGTCTGCAAACTGGACATAATCATTTCTACCTTATAGAGCAGCTGAAGAGACTAAATGGGCTTTTAACAAAGTACCTAACAGTGTTTGACATATAGCTAAGCCCTGGGTACGCTGAGCCTGTCAATAGCATTTATAATTCCTGCTGAATGACAGTGATTGCTCTAGTGCAAAGGCATGAGCCAGCAAGCCTAGGTTCAAATTCCCACAATTCTCTGCCACCAGTGAACTTGGGCAAGCATGTATGGTCTTGTTCAGTTTAGTTTCCATAGCCTCAATGTTACTACAAGACTCAAATGAGACCTCAGCTAGCAAAGTTCTCTAGAAATTGCCTTGCAATGTCAGAATATGAAATAAGATCACAGGAGTCAGAATAGGTCGGTGCCACATGAATGTAGGGGCTGGAAATGTTATCAGCTGGTTGCTAAGGAGATAAAACCCATGTTCTACCTTTCACTGACTGGACAAATTCTGCCTGAAGCTTTCCTGAAAACAGCTTAGATATAGTGTCACTCTTCTCATAAGTGCTCCTATGACAGGGGCTTTTGTCCCAGGGTCCGAACACTGGGGCAAAACTTTCCTGCTAATGTCACAGTCCAGTCACTGCAGTGTTAGGAACAGTGATGAAGGACTGGCCCAGCTGCTCAGTACTTGCCCCAATAGGTAAGTTCAGACTGGGGTATGGGAATGCTGCGTACTGAACGTATTGAGAGAAACCATCCAGGGTGGGCCTACGAAGCTCATGCTAAGCCCACGTGGGGCCCGTTTCCATCTTGACAGATGCTACATTCTCTGGCTTGGGAGATAGATGGAGCCAAAAAAAAAAAAAAAAAAAAAACCTTAAGAAGGCAGGGCACTGTCGCCAAGGTTCCACGTGAAGCATTAACACAGTGGTTTCCACGGTGGGTTCCATGGAGGCACGCCAATGTAGACAGCTGACTTGGCCCAGGGTAGAAGCCAACGAGATTTTTGAGAGCAGTTTTTTTAAAAAGGATTCCAGTAAGAGAAATGCAGAAAACATTGAGGCCAAAAGATTTATCACCCCCATGACAACCAGTCCAAGCCTTCGGAATATTCACCATTCAGGAAAAGGCCTCCTGCCTTTTGGCAGGACCCTAAAAATGGAGGCCAAGTAGGCAGGAGGAGACATGTCTGACTCCTTGGGTGCTTTGTGGAATAAATCGCAGAAAAAAAATTCTTGTAGGTACCTGGGCTGATTCCTCTTTCCATGGGCCAACGTGGACAACATCAGCTCTAACCTAGGGTGACCAAAGGGCAGCCAGGACTCTTTAACCTGCCCAGTAACAGCAATAGAAAGTGCTAAATAAGTGAGTCAAGAAGCATTTCTGGAAGCACCACTCAGCTGGAACACGTGGATAGCCACCCGCACTGCAACCCCAGATCTGTTCTGACTTTCAGAACATGCATAAGCCTGGGTCTTAAAAAAGGATGAGGCAGCCAGATAAATAAATAAACAGAGATCTCCCAGTGACTCATGGAAGCTATTAGTGAGAAAGTTATACTCACAATAAAAACTTGATATTCTTCGCCCCACTCCCACCCGCACCCCCTCCCCCACCTCCACGCCCGCAGTCCAGAAGAAACAAGCAGAAGTGGAAAAGAAAGTTCCAAGGACAGGTGCCTGCTGTCCACTGTAGGAGCAGGGTGTTCTGTCTGTCACTGGGGAGGGCTTTCCTGGGAGTCATTGTTCCAGACCTCTTCAGATTCTAATAAACAAGGAGGAAAGAAATAGCTCTCTGTTATCCCCACCCCGGTTTTATATCTTGTCCCAGACACATTTGGTAGAGAGCAGTTTGTTATACATCCAAGGGAAGCAGGCGTCACAGGCCTGGGCGCTGCACAGACATCCCGTCTAAAAAACGTATCATCTGTCTGTGCGGCAGGAAGCCCAGTTGGAAGAAGCAAGTTCTGTGCGTTCAGCTAGAAAGCACCTTCTTGTGCTCGCTGTCAAAATAATTCTGTATTAAACTTCTGGGATATGTGACTAATGTGCTTGGAACCTTCTTGAGCGACTGGTTTATTTATTTTAGGGAAGGGGGGGCTGCTGCTGCTAGTAGGGGTGGCTGGTGACAGGGAGAAAGGAGGAGGAGACAGGGAGGGGAAGCAACAGCTAGGGCTTGTACTGGGTTTGCTCTGAGGTCTTCCTGCAGCGCCAGGGGCCTTGCTGCCACACTTCATTACTAGGAGCATGAGAAGGAGCTGAGCCAGGCAAGAGCGGGAGAGGAAAGGCGGATAAAAACAGGCAGGGCACATTGCCCAGAGGTACAGTTACCTAACAGTTCCTAAAAAGACTGAAATATAAAAAAAAAAAGAAAGAAAGAAAAGAAAAGCAAAACATAAACATAAACACACACACATACACACACACACGCATACACACACACACATAGACACCAGAGTCATCTTGTTACAGCTACCCTCAGCTTTTAGAAGAAAAGTCCCAAAAATTGTAAGAAGGCTCTGGAGAATTTGGTCATTGGAGGCAAATGCCTCACCTCCATGAGTCTTCCAGGCTCAGCCTGCCAGTCCCAAATCCCTATGTCTCCTCTATACCTTTTGGCTTAGAATCTTCTCTTTCCTTTATTAAGGTACCAGAGATCTAGGATGGCACTCTACAAAGCCCTGCCAGTTGCACAAACAGGGCGGACTCCTCTGCCAGGATACTGATGACTTTGCAGCCTGCCACCGGGAATGCTCAATGGTTAAGCACACCTGCTCACCTCCCCCTGGCCACCCACCTCCCCCTGGCCACTCACCTCCCCCTGGCCGCTCACCTCCCTCTGGCCACCCACCTCCCTCTGGCCATTCACCTCCCCCTGGCCACTCACCTCCCCCAGCTACTCACCTCCCCCTGGCTACTTGCAAGCTTCTTCCCTGGAAGCCAGTTTCCCAGGGGCACCGACAGCATGAGGTCTTTACTCTGGGCAGCGCCAAAAGTTACCTGAAGGGCCTGCATCCACAGGCAATGAGCAAGCATACGCTTCATGTGAGCTTTCTTTTTATGCACTCCTTAGCAGTAAATGTAAAGGGGAAAAGCTGAAAACAATTCACAATGAAAAGGCTACAATTTAATTCATATATATATATATAGTCAGCTCTTTGTAACTGCCCTGCTTTCTTCTCCAAAACCAGTTGTACTTACTAGCCAATGCTCCTCTACTGCCTGAAGTTAGAAAAATGAGACAGAGCTGGGGCACTAAGAGCTCACGGGGACTTCAGCCAATAGAAAACATGTGAGCCAAACAGGTACCTGCATCTAGCGCAGCCTTTTAACCTGGCAACAAGTAGAGATTGAAATCATCTGCTTACCCTGTGTTTTGTTTTGCTCTTTGAGTCACACCAAAGGCTAACTGGAGCCATGTGGAAAAGAAGGAAGAAGGGAAGGTCGGTTTGGGAACGTGCTCAGGACACTGAAAGTATGAGGGGACCCACTGCCTCAGCAGAGCCTTGGCAAGCTCCTTCGCTGAAGTATCTGTGCAGAATTATTGGCAAAGGAAGTGTCCAGAAAACGAGTTTCACTTTCTTTCCAAAAACCCCACCTCCCTTTCCCACATCAGGTCTACTTCAGGTCACATTTTACACCACTTAAGGGAAAAAGTTTCTCAAAGTAAATGAGTTATGGTCCGGAGGGTTTCTTATTGTTCGGTTTCTCAGATTCCAAGGCTCCCCTCCTCTCCTCAGCCAGGCCTCGCCTCTGCCATGGAAGCATCTCTTTGCCCTGGCCCACCCTCATTCTTACTTGAAAGCTCCTCGATCCTCTCTACTGTCTCTCTCATGAACTAATATGTTCTATCACCAGGCCTCCTTCAAAGGTAAAAACCACCAAGCAGGGTAGTTCCTCCTTTTATTCTCCACTACTTGTCCAGGTACTCTACCTCTGAGCTCACTCCCCAAACCTTTCATACTTCTTACGTTGAGACAGGTTCTCACCAAATTACTCAGGATGACCTTGAACTCACTCTTTAGCCCAAGCAGGTCTTGAACTTGCAACCCTTCTACCTCTGCCTTCCAAGAGCTGAGATCACAGGCCATTTCTTTTTAAATAAACAATAACATGAGCCTACTGATCTACACCTTAACTTATATCCTAGGGGGAGAAAGGTGAATGAGCCCGTCCTCAAATCTAGCAGGCAGAAACCCAAGAAAGCAAATAAGCTGAGAGATGAAGGCCACATCTGCAGAAGCCGGAAAACTAGAGGACTGGCCAGAAGCCTGGCACACAGCAGAAACGCTATCAGCCACAGATGAGGAAAGCTTTCAATGAACCAACAGCAGTTTCTAGGTAGTAGACTGTGAGGGAGGGCTGTGTACACATTAACTAATCTACACCTTACTAAAACTTTATTTCTGCTTCACAAACAAGGAAACCAAAATACAGGTAATGTGGGGCATCAGCTGGTGAGACGCGTCTTGGTGTCTTATGACACCACCACCATGCCCAGATCTCCTTAGTTTATCTGGGGGACAAGGTCAGAGGTGGTTATGTCCCGTGGGCACCAGGAAGCAGAAGGTGCTGGCAGCAGAACAGGGTCAGGTTTAAGGAGAATGAGTGAGTCAGGGTTTGTGTTTGAAACTGATTGGAGCCGGTGAATAGGCCAAAGCCTAAATGGAAAATCGTCCCCAGCCCCACCCCCACCTCCCCTCAGCATACTCGGAAATCATTCTTGCACTGTTACGCAATTAGTCCAACAGCACATGTGCTCATTTTTTCTGTGTATATTCAGACTCTGAAATTGGATTTTTTTTTTTTTTAATAGTTTTTTCCCATCTGGTTTTCAGGCCAAGGATCCCATGGCCTGTGCCATGGGGGAACAGCAAGGCTTGAGGCAGCAGTGAATGGGCTCTCAGTCTGGCCAGGACACTCCGAGAGGCAGCATTGTAACGCACTGAATAGTCACAAAAATAGCTCAGCTAAAGGGCACAGAGAAATATCCTGCTCTCTGAAAACTCCCTCTGCCACTGCCTGATGACCTAGCAAGGAGGTGTCACTGGAGGATGGGGAAGTACAGGAGGGACTGGACCTGGAATGGTGCAACTGTCACTTATGTTTTAAATGTCACCTTTGACAAACAGAGCATGAGAGAAGGAAGATTTGGGAACATCTGCCCCGAGACACCACCACCCTAAAGAAAGGTTTCTAAGAATTAGTGGTGAGTCGGACGGGCAGACACAGAAGTACAAACAGTCAACTGTTGAGGAAGATGCCGGAATGATGACACCAGTCTCAGACCTAGCATGAGTATGTGCACATGTGGGAAAGAGGGTATGAATGTATGTGTAAGTCTGTGAGTGTGTGTATGTATGAGTGTGTGTGTGTGAATGTGTGAGAAAGGAGTGTGTCAGTGTGACAGAATGTGTGAGTGTTTGTGTGTGGGAGTGTAGGAACGTGGGGGTGCATGTATGTATAAGTGTGTATGTATGTATATGTGTGTGAGTATGACTGCATATGAGAATGTGTGTATGTGTGTGAGTATATGTACCTGTGAGAGAGCTTGTGAGTATGAGTGTGAGTGTATGTATGTGTGAGAGCTTGTGAGTATGAGTGTGAGTGTATGTATGTATGTGTGTTCAAGTGTGTAAGTGTGTGTGTGCATAAGTATTGTGTGAGTACATTTGTATATGTGTATTAATGTGTGTGTGAGTGTGAGTATGTGAATGTGTATAAATGTGTGTGAGTGTGTGTGAGTATGTGAAAGAGACAGATAGAGAGAGGTGTTTGTGTGTGTGTGTGTGTGTGTGTGTGTGTGTGTGTGTGTGTGTGTGTGTGTTCAGAGAAAGACAGATTAAAAATATATAAGTACATTTTAGGGTCAAGCACTCCACAAGAAGATCTACCGAGTCAACTAACCTGGGCCCATGGGGGCTCACAGAGCCTGAACCACCAATCCAAATGCATGCATGGGTTGGTCCTAGGCCCTCTGCCTTATGTAGCAGATACACAGATTGGTCTTTGTGTGGATCCCTCAGCAAGTGGAGCAGGGGACAGGGGGTGCTGGTGCTCTCTGACTCTGGGGCTGTCTTTGGACCCAATTCTCCTAACTAGGTTGCCTTGTCTGGCCTCAGTGGGAGAGGATGAGCCTAGTCCTGCAATGACTTAATGTGCCACAGTGGGTTGGTACCTATGGGAGACCTTCCCCTTCTCCAGTGGGGGAGGGGTAGAAAGAGAGGGGAGAATGGGGGAGGGGTGTGTGAAAGGGCAGGTACTAGGAGCAGAAGAGGGGGTGTGATCAGGATATAAAGTGAATAAATAAATAATTTTAAAAAGAGGTAGGGAAAAGAACAAGGGAAAGGGTAGGGTGGTTTATATGGGGGAAATATAGTCAAAGTAGAATAGACATTAATGAGGGAAAAAAGATTGGTTTTGTTTTTTTTTAATTTTGGATCCCCTAACAGTGTTATAAAAAGTAGAGCTGAGAAGTTGGTTGAAGTGGGTGAGTTAAGACTTAACCACCTAGGGTCACATTGCCAAGTTAACTTCCACAAAGGAAGCGCAGAGGATCACAGCTAAATGTTCTTTCCTTTTCCCACTGTCTGTAAGTTCTAATCTTACGCATGAGCACATACTACACTGTGTAGAGGAAGAACACAGTGGAAATGACCACCATCAACTCCATGCTGGTGCACAGCTCACAGAGCACAAGCCACTCTTTTTTTTTTTTTTTTTTTTAATGTTTCTTACAATTGTCAGTATCAAGTGTGTGCAGGTACTCATGTACCTCTGTGGGCATGTGATGGCCACCAGAAAACTTTGTTCTCTCCTTCCGCCTTTCTGTACATCCCAGGGATGCAATCTCGATTCTCGGACAATACGAGCCTTTACCTACAGGGCCACCTTGCTAGCCTGTAGGCTACTTTTTCTTTGGATGTATCTTCTTCCGTTGCTCAGGAGGAGAGCAGGAGTAAACGTACTGCATGGACATTCTGCCATCCCAGCACACAGCACAGTGCCTGCCACGTGTGAAGTAGAGCAGCCCAAATTAAGAGGAGTCCCTTCAGCAGTCAGGGACACATAATATTCAACTGCGAGCAAACTATAGTCTTAATTGTGAAGATATAAAGGATTTGAAATATTACCAGACCTTAAGAAAACTACATTCCAAGTCTTGGGTAAAACATGTAGCCATTAAAAAGATTACACAGATGACAGACGGATTCATGGGCAGACTGACAAATGGATGGATGACAGACTCATACATACAGATAATATACATATACATAGACACATACGTACACACATCCAAACAGGGAAGAAGAGAAGCATTTTGTTTTCAAGTACCAGGCATGGTAACGGGAGCCAGTTAAAAGTCCCAGGAGGGAGGACAGGGCTGTGGCAGGAGGCGTACTTCATAATGGGAACTGCCTGGGTGAGATAAAAAGACCCTGTCTAAAAGTGGGGTGCGGTGTGGTAGGGGGACTTGTAAGGAGGAGGAGAGATGGCAGAGGGACGGCAGGGCTGGGAAGGAGATGGGAGTAACCAGAATGCATTATATACATTCAAGAAGGTGCCAAAAAAGGAAATTTAATAAAACATTCATAATCCTCTATGACACATGAGCCACCGACTGTCCATTGAAGCTGCCTCCCGACACCTTTTAGTTTTTCATCATCCCAGCATCCTCCTCAACAGTTGACTGTTTGTACTTCTGTGTCCACTTATCCAACTCACTACAAATTCTTAGAAACCTTTCTTCAGTGGTGGCAGTGTCTCAGGACAACTGTCCCCAAATCTTCCTTCTCTCATGCTCTGCTGACTGTATTGTAGGACGTCTCTCTCTCCACACTGCCAATGGCCTTCGATGGCTGGTGGCATCTCATCACCCAGGCCTCTCCCATAACCCTGTAAGTGCAACTTTCCTTCCTCATTACCTCATAATCTCTCTGCACTTGTACATGCAATGTTACATGCAGTTATGTACCTGCAGCTACTCAGTTCTTAAAGGGTCTTCTAAGGGCTGGAGAGAGGGCTCCATGATTAAAAGCAGAGGCTGCTCTTCCAGAGAACCTGGGTTTGATCCCACCACCCACCTCACAGCTCACAACTCTCTGTAGCTGTAATTTCATGTGAGTGCACCTGGGCATTTATACACTACTGGGAGAGAGAGAGGGAAGCAGGAAAGAGTGAGGGGAAAGGCTAAAAAACTTGTGGGGTTTTTTTCCCAAAAAAATTAACAATAATCATTAATGCTGAATGTATTTGGGGTAAATTTTATTTGCTATTTTGTATTTTCCTGCCCTGCTTCAAATTCACTATAATGCTTGGAAAACATTTAAGTAATGAAACTGTCTAAAAATAAAAGATAATGAAGTAAAATGAAAAATCAAGAAAAACAAAATAATTAAAGGGAAACACATGTTAGACCTCTGTGTATGACCAAGTACCTATAATCACACATTTCACTATCCATCCCGGATATATCTAGGCTAAGCGTGACACTGTGGAAGGTGGTACCCATTTCTTCTTCTTTTGCAGTACTTAGAATTGAATCTAAGGCCTAAAGAGGCTCTGCCACTGAGCAACAGCCCAGCCATACAATGTTCTTTGAAACCACCACTGCCATTTGTTGCCTGGCTTAGCTAAGATCCATTACTATAAATGGGGATGATAGGGAGACAGCTGTAGGCTTCCAGAACCTTCCCTCAAAGGAAGAAAAGTCCTTGGATTCCAATCTGAAAGAGAGAGTATGCCATCCCATTGCACCACCTCTGTGTGGTCGGCCATCTGCCACACCCTGCCCACCATAAGGTCACACACCACACTCTACAGAAACCGGGGGGAGGGGGGGAGGGGGGGAGCAGGTTAAATGTTCTGTAGCTTTCCTCACAAAGCTTCTGCTGAGGCCCAGCCCGGCCACAAAAGGAAGGCTCAAGTCCCTTAAAGACTAGGAGCTTAATCACTATGCCCCGCCCCATGAAGACCACTTTGGCATTGGAGCAATGGTGACAGTGTGTATTGTGATGTTAAACAGCCCTATATTTGGCCAAGTCCCCTGGATGGGGAGGCCTGGTGGCACTCAGGGGAAGGATAGCAGGCTGACAAGAAGAGACTTGATACCCTATGAGCATATACAGGGGGAGGAGGTTCCCCTCAGTCACAGTCATAGGGGAGGGGAGTAAGGGGAAAATGGGAGGGAGGGGGAATGGGAGGATACAAGGGATAGGATACAATTGAGATATAATATGAATAAATTAATAAAATATATTTTTAAAAAACAGCCCACCTATAGGACATCTCTAGCACTTACCAGAAACTAAGAAGCAACACACACACACACACACACACACACACACACACTATTCCACATTGCCATGTAAATTAAACCAGGGGAAGTTTGATAGCAAAGCTAGAAGCACTCAAGGTGACTTATTTTCTTTATGAATTCTAGTCAACATTTACTGGATTTTCTACATGAGAACTCATTGTTTTCATACTTAAAAGGAAGATGAGGTAGGGGCAGAGGAGGAGGAGGAGGAAGTGGAGGAAGAAGAGGTGAGGAAGGCCCCTTAGGAAGGTATGCCAAAGCCCAGCACCTTAAAGAGACAGCTCTCTCTCAGAGCTGAGACCAGAGCCTTCCTCAGAAGCACAAGCACAGGGAACAGGCTGTAACTAGGTCACAGCATTTTGCTTCCTCACAGTAGACCTTTCGCACACGCTCACCACCGAAGCGTCCAAGAGCTCAGGAGTCTAACTCTGCACACTGCTGAGATGAGCTAAAAGCAACCCGGTTACTCATGAAAACCACTCTGTACCGCTTCCCATCCTCTCGGCACAGCAGATGGTGCCAGAAGTAAGCAGAGGCCACCCCGCCCTCCAGAAGCGGACAGTGGCAGACGCTCGAGGTACAATGTGATAAGGTCTAAGTGTTCCCACTCAAAACAGCGTGTGGCTTTAGTGAGGGGAAGATTATTTCTAGCTGGGAGAGTGACAGGTGGCTTCAGGACAGTCAGTGTTCCACCACCAGGAGGTACCGGAACAAAGTCGGGATGGGACAGATCCGAGGCCAGGGGAGAGCTTGGCTGGCTGGTACCCAGGGGCAGTAAAGAATGACCTTAATTCTGGAGAGAACACTCAGTGCCAGGCTAGGGACTTTGGGTATTTTCACAGCAGCAAGGCAGATCGTCACTGTACACACAGTCTGTGCCCCAGGGAGCATGACAATTGAGGTGGAGCTTTTGGATTTTCTACTAAGTGAAAGCTGTTGCGGGGAGAAGACAGAAGAGACTACAAACAAATATCCAAGCTATTGTAAACAAGCCATGCTATGTTCCAGAGTAAAACTGTGGGGAAAGAGTGTTTCTCCCAACTGGAAAATAGATACTTTCATGCTTGAAAATCTGATGGGGAGGTAAGAAGAGATGAGGGGACAATGACAAAAGCCACTGTCCTGCCTTCAGGTAGCTCTCACTGGCACAGTCCAAGTGGTTCTGCCCTCACCTCAAAGACAATTAATTCCACATCCTCTCACGCGCATCCCTGTAGCATCCTTTCCACAACCTTAGCCATCCGCACAAATGCTCAGTAAATAAATCCTCCCCTTCAATGGAATGATAACATATTAAGATTGAGGGATTGCTGGTTTCAAAATAAAAAAGTCCACCACACCAAAAAAGGGGTTAAAAACAAGAAGCAAGTGGTCCTCTCCTGAGGCAGGCATGGGCATCACAGTAGTCCTCCAGAGAACCAACTCTATTGCAAGGCTGTAGGTTTCTTGTACTAGGTCAGGGCTGGCTTCCTTGCAGAATATGCAGGAGAGCACTGTGGAAATCCGTGTACCACTCAAGGATCTTTTGCTAACAGGGGCCCAGGGTTAGCCTAGTCATATCCCACTCAGTACTGTGTCAGGGCAGACGGAGAGGTGAGCAAGCTCAGGGTCCAGCCCTCTGTGTTGGAACACCATGACAGGTAATGGGGATAAAGGCTTTGCAACGAGCTAAACAAGCAACAAATAAACACTCTACTATATTCCAAGAGAACTTCAGCAGCTCTCTCAACCTCTCTGAGCCCAGTTTCCATATTTGCAAAGTAGAAATTACAGTGTACAGATTAGAGATTATTTTTCTTCCAAGATTCACAGGACATCAACATAACAATGATTATCAAGTGAATTAATATGAAAATATAAGATGTTCTATGAATTCCATTACATGACAAGATTATCTGCTAAAAACAAAGATGAGATGTACATACAGAAGAAAAACTATCTACAGTTCACATACATACATAAATATATGCATACATATGAACATACATAATATAAACATACACACACATACATGCATGCATATGTACATAGGCACATATAGTACAAACATACGTACATATAAACGTACATATGTCACTCACATACACCAAAAACATAGAGGAGAATTAGTAGGTGGCGAATAAGAAAACCATTTGCAAGGAAACTGACAGAGGTAACTGGGGATTTTCCCCAGTGGCATGTGAACCTCTCTATATAAATAAAGATCTATTACAACAAGAACTGATCCATTACCAAATGGCTAATTTTAAAATCAGTATTCAGCCAAAGCCAGCACTTAAGCCCATCACTGTCCTCATCTGAACTCCTATAAGAATCAACAGAAAGTTTCCCAGCCAAAGTTCCAAGGAATAGAGAGAGCCATGCTGCCATTCCAATTGCTACATGTGAAATTATTAAGGAGAGTTTTTCTTAAAAGATTTATGGCCCTAGGTAAAATTAAATAATTAAATATTTAAAACACATCTTAATGGTCATTCCTGTTTAATGTAATACGTGAATTCATCAAGCAGTTCTCTAATAATTATAATTATGATATAAGCTAAGCTCATAAAAATATTGCCATCCTAACTAATATTTCATAACCACTTGATGGCTTCAAAATGATATAATGTTCTTCCCAGGATCTGAGTCAATGTACCCTATTAACTAAGATTTAGCTAGTCCAAATACATATGAACCACCAATCTCTTTAATTGTTTAACTATTTCAAAATTGTTAATAAGATGTTTTATCCATAAAACAGCTTGCACAACCATCATTGTAACATTTTACTCATAATATTTATGTTAATATTTCAACTGATTAATTAAAGAGTATGAAACACTTTTAAAAGATCCCCCACTCCACATTATACCCAAAATGCTCACCCATATTCATAAGAACATATCTGGATATAAAGAGCAAGTCTGGAATGCTTATTTGCTCATTGATAATGTTTTCATGGTCATATGACAATCCCCACAAAGGTGTTACTAACTCTGATCATGCACACAATGGTTACTCTCCACAAACTCAACTGACCAAAATGTTAATGAGGTAAACATGGCAGCTTTCCCCTCCAAAGGTTGAAATTAAGCACGGAAAACAAAGGGCAGGTGTTTGTTTAAATATTAGAATAGAAGATAAATCGGGGCTCCTTTAAGTTGCGGGACCTAATTCTAAGATGTATGGGTGTTTAGTGTCCAATGGAAATGCAGTAAACACAGCATGGAACAGAGAGTACAATTTTCAATATATATCTATCAGGCACCTTCTACCAACTAGACACTCCAGCAAGACACCTAAAGAGCTCACATCTAACAACAGAGACAAGCATGCACACAACTAACCCTCACAGTGTGCGTGCAGAGAGGTCTGCACATGGAGTGTGTAGTGGGGAGGAATGGCAGAGGTCAGAAAAATCTTCACAAGACCTCCAACACCAAGAGTACAGCTTGCTTGCCCAGACCCATAAACAGCTTAGAGGCCAAATAATCAATCTCCTGACATGATGTGGCAGGTGGCAGGTACATGGGAATGCACACACTCCAAGGCTATCGTGACATGAATGAATCCCCAGCTCGGGGGCTGCTAACTCAGTGACCTGGAGAACAGCATCAAGTCTCTACGCAAATGTATACTGAGTGCATATTGGACTGTGCAAGCATCTAGGAGGTGCAGCCAGCTAGATGACACTCTCTGTCAAAGTGCAATATTTAGTTTCTCCTCTGCTACTTTCCCAGGGTGAACTCTCACACAGTAGGTGAACTCAGACAGCCCACACAGTAGGTGAACTCATACAACCCACACAGTAGGTGAGTTCAGAGAGCCCACATACTAGGTGAGCTCAGACAGCCCACACAGTAGGTGAGCTCAGACCGCCCACACACTAGGTGAGCTCAGACAGCCCATACAGTAGGTGAGCTCAGACAACTACAGTTCTACCATCCTTTGACTTGATTCATAACCTCATGCTGAACCAACCAAGAAGCTTCCAAGGCAACAAGGAAGCCGCAGCAGAAGCACAGGGGCAGGGGCAGGAGCTTCTATAAAGCACTAGAAGGTTTTACAGCTCCCTTACATGGGCTAGCAAGGCCACCTGCAGCCTCAGCTGCTTGGGCTCTAATCTTTTATCTGAGTTTACCCATGATTACACAGAGGTGGGAAACTGTATAATCACAGTCCAGCACATTGAAGGTCTCCACAGGTCTAAACACCCAGGTATCCCATCACCATGCTGGATGGGAGCTGGGTCAGCCCAGGCACATCTTTCAGCTAACAGCCTAAGGACAGGCAGTGAAGGATTTCTATACTCTGGTTGATAGACATGAGGTGCTCGAGCCTCCACTTCTGACTCGGTCATCCTTCACTACACAATGACTGTGGCAACCAGCTCAACTTCTGCATCGTCTGACTGCAGGACTACCACCAGCGATGACTAGCGATGACACACTGAGCCAATGAATGAAACGCTTGCTCCCAGAGCCTTGTGAATATTGCCATCACAGACTGCCTTGTGTTACACATCTGATAAATGCAAGCCAGTTCCTGCCTCAAAACTCCTGATTTGCTGTTTTAAAGGAGGTACAAACAACAGTGACCATGGGGGACAGGAGGCCCTGTCTCAGAGCCATCAGATAGTTGCAGAACACTGTAGGCAACACCTACCACACTGTAAACTCCGCTTCTTCATGTCCATATAAGGACAGCTTTGCTTCTTCTGGCTCTCACCTTTCTCTTGTAGTTCTGGAATGCATCATGTGCCAAGTTTAATTTCTTAAGAAAAGGTGGGCAGAGATCTTTTTCTGGTTTGATGTGTACTCACTTCAGTTTAATCAGACACTTAGTGAGAAACTACTATGCATACAGATGAATTTGGAGCGAGACCCTGGAAGTACAAAGGCGAATTAAGCTACAGCACTCACTGCGATAGCTCACTGCACTGAGTGAAGATTAACTATTGAGTGCTGCAATACAGAAATATTGTAAATATGCTTTCCATGAAAGGACACAGGAAGTAGGTAGAAACAGAGCTGGTTTAAAAGGCAAGCACCAGAATAGCAGTCCATAAGTGCATATACGCGTGTGCACACACACATACACACTCATACACACACACACACACACACTCACATACTCACGCACTCATGCACACACATACTCACACACACACAAATACTCATACATACACACACATTCACACACACTCACATACATACACACATGCACACACATACACAGACACACACACACACACACACATCTTATTAACATTTGCACTGTTTTATAATTTAGGATAACAACATTACAGGTAATTCTTCTTTCCCCTCCCCTCTTCTCAGTCCCTTTCCATCTCCTTCTGTGTGTAGGGGGAGCAGTGATATAGCTGGCAAGTGTCTATAAGAATTAACTACATGTATATCTTCAAAAGCATCAATAAAAGTCATTTTGAGTCAGGTGTGGTGGCACACACCTTTAATCCCAGCACTTGGGAGGCAGAGGCAGGCGGATTTCTCTGAGTCCAAGGCCAGCCTGGTCTAGAGTGAATTCCAAGACTTCACACAGAAACTCTATCTCAGAGTGAAAAAAGAAGGAAAGAAAGAAAAAAAAAGTCATTTAGAATACAGAACACAGTAATATTCCAGAGACAGAAATAGAGAATCAATGACAAGGGACCTAACATGGTCAGAATCTAAAGTTCTTATATTCTACAGAAATAAGTCACATAGTAGTCCTTCACTAGATATGTGAGAAGGGTATGTACATGGGTGTGCATGCACGCATCCATCCTAGCACACGTGCACAGATGAGGCTAGCTCACTTGCAGTACAGCTCAGTCATGGGAGCCTGTTTAGATGTGAACATGTTCAGGAAAAAGGGACAATTTCCGGGAGACAGACACAATCATCTCCCAGAGCATCCAGAAGTAAATCACATTAGAATGCCTGCTGGACAGAGCTATAGAAGTGGCTCGGTGCTTAAGAGCACTGGCTATTCTGCCAAAGGAGTCCCTGCACCATACAGTACCTTGCAACCATCTGTAATCCCAGTTCCAGGGATTCCAATGCCTTCTTCTGGCCTCCCTGAGCACAAGGCACACATGTGGAGAGCAGACAGGCATGCAGACAAACACTCAAACACATAACAGTGAAACGAAGGAGGAAGAGATGACACCCCTACCATCTGCTGAACAGAAGAGAGAAACGTCATGGAGGAAACCAAGAGGTCAGGCAGACAGCCCCTACCGAAAAGCAGGCATCAGCCTACGGGTGTGCTGCTTGAACTAAACTCAAAGCTAGGTGGCTATCCAACAAAGCAGACAGCTAAGCTGAACCCACATATCTGCATCCCATCCTGGGCGACAGGCAGCCAAGCTTATACTGTCTACTCCTATGTGCCTATCTTGGGTAACTCCGGGCAGCAAGAAGCAAAGGTCAAGCCATGTCTATCTGTGTGTGTGGCTACTCTGTGCTGTGAGCATCAACAGTTTGGCATATTCAAGGACTCACAATGATAACTTACAACACTGGGGAGGCCGAAAGCTACATACATAATTCTGAGTATATATGTTTATTGATTTTTTTTATTATACTAAAAGTAAGACTTTGTTGTTTAAAACATCCACTACCTTCAGGAGTCAGAATCAAACCATGAGCAGCATTTCAACAAGCTAAATGAGAGCTGACAGCTTCACGCCCAGAACTACTCACTCACTGCTGCTATGCACCAGGCATGTGGGCTGCAGGCAAACGTTAATGAATAAAACGGATAATCTGCCGACAGAGAGCCCAACTCTGAGAGAAGTTAAGGGAAGATAATAAACTAGGGACTCAGAGCCGTCCCAGCTCCATCTACGGTACCACCACCCTAACAAGTTTGCCTTTGTACGGATACATGTCTTTAACGGGAGAGCAATGACGGATTTTTGTTCCTAACAAATAAATGTGAGAAGTTAAAGAGAACATCATGATGCACATTTGCAACCCGAGCACTCAGGAAGAAGAGATGCTAAAGGCAAAGGTCTATACTTTCCAGGACGACACAGTGGGTTCAACGCCAGCCTGACCGCTTAGGAAAACCCTATGTCAAAACCGAGATGAGGATGTACAGCTCAGTGCTGAGCCACTGACCTCACATTTGCCAGGCCTGAACTCCACCATCACCAGAACACACACATTTTTACACACACACACACTCACTTATACATAGAAATACAGACAGAGAGATTGGCTCATAACAAATACTCTAAGAAGCCATACAACAAAGAAAGGCGGTCTCAACTTGCTTAAGTGCACATTTTTCCAAATACACCCGAACACAAACAGAGTCCCCTCTTCATGGAATACTGACCAGCCTCCCCAAGCAAACTAACGGGCGTGTGTAAACAACATCAAGTTAACAAGCAATCATCTTCCTTCAAGAAACAATAAAGCTTATGCTTCCCATAAACATTTAAAACTCAGGTCTTGATTCTTTGAGGTCAGGTGACTTACTTATTTAGAATTCCTCATTGCCAATATTGTCAAGGAAAGATATTTCCATTTTCCAACTTGCCTGGGAACTACAGGCATGTAAAGACAGTCCGACCACCACCCCCGCTACCTACCTCACACAGGTCGTGACGCCCCCAAATCTCTCAGGTCAGCTTCTCAGCTAGTGTGGCTACGGGTGTCCTACGGGCAAAGGTCCCCCTGAAATGGGCAATCTGCAGGAAAAGACACAGTGAGAATCAGAACACAGCAGGAGTAACAGACACCACAGTCTCACTGCTGTCAAAAAATGTGTGCAGCCAAGGTCCCATAATGCATACAGGTAAGAGGGGAGGCAAAAGCAACCCCTAAACTGCTCTTTGAGCCACGCTCCTTTCTGCTAACTGTGCTAAACGATTTGGGGGAGAGAGGGGTAGGGAGGGGGGTAAGAGGGGAGGAAAGAAGGAAGGAAGGAAAGGAAGGAGGAACCAGAGGACTTGCAAAAGGTCAAGTGTGCTTAATTGACATAAAGGGTTTTCAGCTTTAATGTCTGGCATCGTGTAACCTGGAACACATATTCTCTAATTTCCCAGCTGCTTTCATCACTGTTCCCAACACACACACACACACACACACACACACACACACACACACACACACA
>OU015745.1:78824112-78843961 GCA_907169655.1 Acomys percivali | reverse complement strand
ACACACACACACACACACACACACACACACACACACACACACACACACCCACCGCCCTCACTCTAATCCAATAGTCAACCTTTCTATAGCAAGCTGCAAATGGTTCCCACTACCTTCCTGCTTACTTCTTTGCTTAAAATTCAATACCAAATAGTTTCTTAGATTTTGTTTTTGTTTTAAATAAGAGAAAATGAGACACAGACACACCATTTAACACAAACCCCACCTTGAGATGATACCTTCTGCAGGGTTAGCCATTCTTCCTCACCCCAGGCCACAGAAGCAACCACACACTGTCTCCTCAATCTTGTAATTTTTTTCTTCCTCTCTGAGCCTGTGTCCCTAAGCATACAGTGACATGCATGGAGCAAAATCAATACCAAGGTATCTACTACTCTAGAGCTTTGAAATTCTATAAGAAATACAAGCAAATACCGCATACCCTCTAGCTTCTGGCATTTACCTGGCACCTCCCCTATGAACAAAAGTGAGTTTTTGCATGATGTTGTATCATCAGGGATAACAATGCATCAGTAGGAAGGAGCAAATACTCCTCATTTGTGTTTGTTTGTTTGTTTGTTTGTTTGTTTGTTTGTTTCCAGGCTAAGGAAGTTTCTATCCTAACCCACCAATGGCCTCTGGAGACACTATGATGCCTTTTTTAAGATAACAGGCCCCAAGCTCAGAAACTAAAATGGTGAAAAGTCAAAACCACATGACAAAAATACAAGAATGGAAAAGAAAATTATTTGGGAAAATAAAGTAACAACACACTCCTATTTAAAACTTTTTAAAGGAATAAAAAAAAAAATAACTGTAATTAAGAAAAGGTGACAGAAAACAAAAGTAAAATTGAGCCCAGAAAAGACTCATTTGCCTGAGATCCCTTTCAGCCATGTAATTGAAACTGACAGCAAAGAAAATAATATTCACATTTCTATTTGCTACCCCCAACTGACATGGTTGGCCGTTTGTTTTGTTTTAAATAAAATGGGGAAGCAACAAATATATTAAATCCATCTGCAAAAAAAAAAAAAAGCCAAATTTGCATGTGGAAAACAAATAAGTGGGTGCTTGAATGGGTGATCAGGCGTGCAATTGCCCATCGCACGGGCTGAGCACCCTTGCAGGTGTGCGCTGCACAGGAGCACACCATCTGAACGGAGAGCCCCCACCAACGAGGGCCGCGCGGGGAGGGAAGCCACAACTTATTCTGAGCCTTTTGTTACATCTCTGTGGATTCCTTAGAATAATCAAAGATCACCCCTTCTCCCAGAGGACCCTCCAAGTGTGCTTGATGGCATCTGTTGTCACCATTTTGATCAGGGTGTGTGACCCCTCCTTCGGTCTTCTCTCCAGCCCTTCCAGCCTGTTCTCTCACGGACCAAACATACCTCAGTTGTAAGACTTCTGCAAGTGCTTTCACACTCATTCTGAAACACTTTCTCCTGCCCCCATCCTGGCACCATTAGCTAGCTGGTTTGTTTCACTCACACCCCTGTTCACAAGTGGCCTGGTCATCATTAAATTAATAAGTCACCGTTACTATGACTTGCTATGCCAGGCACCACCGGGCCTGTTATGAAGTAAGGTGGGATTCACTAAGCTTCAACCCAAGGGAGAAGAGAGGACCTAGGATGTGTTAATGCAACAAAACGAAGCAGCATGGATGCTCTACCAGTCAGACAAGCAAAGCACCTAGGTAGCACAGTGAGCAAGTCACTGACCGTGAGTGGGGAAGAGAGGGAGAAGGCCAAAAGAACGTGATTCTCTACAACTTCCTTGAAAAGAAGAAAGAAAGAAAAAAAAGAAACACCCACAAAAATACATTCAGTTCAAAGAAGTTCTAGCGGGTCCTCAGTTAGCTTAGCCCACTTGTCTTCCTTGTCAATAGTGCTACGTGTGACAAGACTGCCTGAGATATATCAGCATCCCTGGTGTCAATGTCTGCGGAGAACCACTCTCTTAAATATTCATCCTAAAAGGGAACTGAAATGCACATGAAATTTATCTTCAGAAAATTCTAGATTAATACAGGGGAAGCCTTAAAAAAATACTAAAGTTGGGTCTGGAGAGAGGACTCCGTGGCTGAGAGCACTGGCTGTTCTTCTAGAGGACCCAGGTCGATTCTCAGCACCCACATGGCAACTTAAAACCATCTACACCTCCAGTTCGCGGTGTTCTGGTGCCATTTTCTATGCTCCGAAGGTGCCAAGTACCCACAGACATAAACATAGCTAAAACACTCATACATAGCAAATAAAATTAATTTTTAAAAGGCAATAAGGGTAAGCATTGGAAAATAGTCTCACTTTTTCATTCCCCTATAAATCAACAGCATTAGTCCCTACTACTTAAATGCCTGTTGTGATGGAGCACTTTGACTTGCTACCCCACCCCAATCCCCCCCCCCCCCCCCCCAAAAAAAACCAAACCCTAACTGTGGCTGGTTCTTGATACTCAAAACTCAGCCTCATACTGTTTTCCTGCTGGTCCATCTACCTCTCAGTTCCTGCTGAGGTCAGAGCAAGGCTTGCTCCTTCCATGTCACTTAGGTGTACACTGCCTTCTTTGCTCTCTCCAAACTCTCTTCCAGTTCCTTCCTCACTCTCCAGCCTTTTTTTTTTTTCCATGCACCTAGTCAGTGCAAAAGGAAATCACTGATAAGCAGGCAAAATGCCCAGGCAGTGCGGTAGCAAGTCACTGACAACCAGCGAGAAGGGTGGGCGACAGCCACCTTACTGGCCTCTTCCATCTCTTCCATGCCTCTCTCACTATCCCATAATATGGCTTTTGCCTAGCACATAGAAAATTGGGCTCTGTGATAGAGATAATCATTTTGCCTGGGAGAGGAAGTGGGAGACACAGGATCTAATGCAGTCAAGGAGCAAGGTCAATCCAAGATAGACTCTGGCAGCATCACCTACTTTTGTGAGATGGACCTTCAGCACAAAGTAGAACATCATGGGTGTTTTAACCCCTTGGAAGCCAGAAAAAGGTAAAATGAAATAAAGACACACAAAGCAAATTTCTGCCCTACTTCACTGCAGAGACACAGAACAATCCCCAGTAAGTGACAGACCTTCTAATCCTTGTCCCCACTTCCCAACTCTCTCAAGCAGCGCACACAGATAAATGTGCTATTAGAGTAGGTAGACTTTAACCCTTTCTATAGCTGAGAATTGAGTTCCATGCTACAAAGTATCTTGGGAAATACACTTTAGGTCAACAAACCAAAGAATCCCAGAAAGCGAGACAAAAAGAGAATTTTGTTTTTATTTGCTCATTTTACTGTATGGGGGCAAGTGTGTGGAGGCTAGAAGACAACTTCAAATGCAGTTCTTTCTCAGACATGATCCACCTTGTTGTCTGAAACAGGTTCTCTCATTAGCTGGGGCCTCACCGGGAAGGCCAGGCTCCTTAAGCTCCCTAGCGTAGGGATTACAGGTATATGCTACCACACCAGTTGTTGTTGGGTTTTGTTTGGTTGGTTGGTTGGTTGGTTGGTTGGCTGGTTGGTTGGTTTGGGTTGGTTTGGGTTGGTTTGGTTTGGGCTAGGTTGGGTTGGTTTGGGTTGGGTTGGTTTTGGTTGGTTTGGGTTTGGTTGGGTTGGGTTGGGTTGGGTTGGTTTTGGTTGGGTTGGGTTGGGTTGGGTTGGGTTGGGTTGGGTTGGGTTGAGTTGGTATTATTGTTGTTGTTTTTACTTTAAACATGGGTTAGAGAAATCAAACTCAGGCCCTCAGACTTGTACAACAAGTACTTTACTGACCGATTCCTCCCCAGATCCCCAAGAGAATCACTGTCTAGTGTCAACAACCAAGCAATTTACTGTATACCTTCACTCTAACTCATCTGCCACAACCACAGCAGATTTGCTAAATGACCATAGCTAAACAGCATGCAGCCTCAGGATGCTTTCACCACAACCCTTCCAGGATACCCTGCCAATGTACCAACTGACCCCAGAAAATGAAGCAGAAAAGACTTATTCTTCAGACCAGGAAAGATGAGGCCCATGGATAGGCCACAGCCTGGCTAAACTTCAGTAGGAAGAGCCAATCTAGAACAAGAAAGCCCATTTCCTCCACCTAGTCTGACCTACTGTGTCAAGCTATGAGAAGTCCACATCAAAAGTTTCTAACAAGGGGCAAAAAGTTCTGAAAGGAGGGGGGGGAAGATGGCCTATAGCAGACAGGCATTCCATGCAGAACCACCACACAACAGCTCTGACTAACTCAAGAGCATTGGCATGGAAAAGCCAAGTAAGGATGCTGCAGGGGAAAGCACAGGGAAGCAGGAGCCACTTAGGACAGCAGTGGGCAGGAAATTGGGGACTGGGGAAGACAGGGTTAGAAGAATAAAGCAGTGTTTGAACAGTTTAACATGGTCCTGGTGAAATTAACTTAATGACATCGAAACTCAAAGCGGGAAGGAAAGCTAAGAAAAGAGTCCCTGAGAACGTCAAAGCCTGTCTCCATTCTCAATATAAAGTGTATTACAGGAATACTTTCATTACATAAAAGCCTATTTTGTTTTCATGTCATTCTTAGATTACATCATAGAGTGGCTACAGCAGTCTCATACCTTGTTACAAATAAATCACCAGCTTACATCAGAGAATGAGCCAGGCACACTGATTTAAAAGGAAAATATTAGATCATTTTTAATAACTGATATAATTCAAATCAGTTGCCATTGAGGCGGTGAGGTAATCCTGTGCTAAACAGCCCCAAGGAGGAACCAAGGAGGGTCTGCGTTGGGAAGGTCTAGAGATGACACTATTTAGAGATGCAGAGGTAGCTACCAGCACTTGCTTGAGCCGTCCTCTGCATCAGAAAAAAGTGTCACTTACTTTCACTACTGATGCCCCAAAAGGTCCCTCACAAAGCTGTTTATGAACATTTTTCTCAGAGCCACTATTTCCCAATTCCAAAAAAGATGAGCATTCATGATGTTTGAATTCATGCCCCAGAAGCCACTGGGGTAAATGACCAACAATGAGGCTTTAGTTATTCAGAAAAACATCAAATCAGTGGTGACTGCCATGTAAACACCGGGGTGCTGTCCCAGTCACCACGGCACTGTAAATTTAAAACATCGAGACAAAGGTATAGTAGAGAAAAGCACTAAGGAGTGATTAAGAATTACACATGATCATTAAAAAAAAAAAAAAAAAAAAACGGAGCCGAGAGAAGGGTCAGCAGTTGAAATCCCTGGCTGCTCACATAGAGGCATCAGATTCAGTGGCCAGCACCTCCAACAGCCCACAACTGCTTTTAACTGCAGTTCCAGAAGGTCAGATGCCCTCTTGGGCCTCTGCAGGCACTGCACACATATGGTGCATGCTGAAAACATACAAAATAAATACAACTTGAAAAAAGAGAGAAAACTAATGCTACACCAACCACCGTAGTAAGAAGCTCACTCAACAGGCACTCGTGTACAGGATGCTCACTGGAGCACAGAGGACTGTGACGTGGACATTTCACATCCCATAATCAGATGTGAACTGAAAACACTTAAGTACGATTCTGCGCATAGTATGCCACCTTCCAGTTTTCCTACTCTAAAATCCAGCTTTAACTGTGTCGCCCTCACCCATAGAAGTAGCCCTGTCTTACTATGTGTTTTCACTACAAATGAAATCATGGTAAGAAACACTTTGAATGCAGAAAGAGTGGAGAGAGGAGAGGGAGAGGGGAGGGAGAGGGGGAGGGGGAGGGAGAGAGAGAGAAAGAGAGAGAGAGAGAGAAACAGAGATAGAGAGAGAGACAGAGAAAATAGTAACTTTCGAGCCAGTAGCATTTTTAATGACCACAGCTATGCTTTCCTCTGTCTTGGGCTCTGGGGCTACTAATAACCTTGACCCTGATTTTAAATCTCTCATTTCCATTAACTTTGAGAGAAGCGATTAAGATGAACACCATGGGAGCCTGACACCATCTATAAGATGACCTGCTGAGCCCGTTTTTATGAGAAGACTATTTTGGTAGGGAAGAGAGACGGATGCCCTGGAAAGAAACTCGCTGCCAGACAGAAGGTATTGGCTGAGGTTTCCTGTCTGATCCCGTCAGCCTCGCAGCAATGCTGTGCATCAGCTCTCTGTTCCTAATGCAAATGTTATTCAGAGCTACTGAGACACTGTCTGAGCCAAGAAATACTGATTTATTCAATGTCTCGGGACACAGTATGACCCAACAGAAGCATTGTGTCCCTGTGATATAATGAAAGGGACAAGGTGGAGGCTCCAGGAGTCAATCTTAACCTACTTTTACGTAACCTGTTTCTGAAACAGGAGAAAGGTTAGAAAAAGAAAGGAAAGATGCCTAAAGGTTACACTACAAAGAGGCAGGGTGGCCACGCTGGAGGAAAAAAACATGTTGAGAGGAATGTCACGAATTCTCCCTGCACTACATGGGGAGGCAAGCCTGCCTCCTCTCTGGCTCTTGGCATCTCATTTACACAGCTAAGGGCTCAAGCAAGAATTCCAGTCATTTCCACCAAAGTGGCTCTGACTGCTGACAAAAGCCAAAAATTAAGAGGCGGGAGTAGGACGGCATTAGCTGAGCCTGTGCCTCTCCTCCGAAGACTCGGGCAAATTCTGCATCCTATGTTGTTGTGTATCAATGTTTTCATGAAGAATTTCAAATGGAATTTTCCTCCAAAAAGTTTCCAAGGCAAATTGATCTGCAAAGATGCCAGGCTCTTTCAGTAGCTTCCAGTAACCCTTGAATCTCATGTTAGCATATCATATGTAACCTGGAAATCTGTAGCCAGCACTCCCTAAAAGACTCCCACGTTAACCCACATTCTGGGAATCATGTCATGCGATGACCTCCCATTGCCCATGGGCTGGCTGTAATGACACACATCTAACAAAGAGAATAGTGTATCATTTTCAGTGTTGGTGGTAAAAGAGAGATGGGGGGAGGGAAGATAGGAGGGAGGAAGAGAGGGACCCCGACTCACAACATGCCTTGGGGCTTGCCCCACGGACAGATCTGCATGGCCAGAGTGGAAGCTCTCAGACCAACCACCAGAGTGGAGTTAGTTACACTCTGCTACGATCATGTGACTGGGCTCTGAAAAGGATCGCCCCCCAATAGAACCTTCAGAAGAGACTACAGGGCTGGGAAGACTCACCTGCAACCTCACGAGGAGTCCCGTGGACCTCATCTAAGCCGACAAATCTCCCACCTACAGAAACTATGGCTCAACAGGTGTTTCTCGTTTTAATTGGTAATCTGGGGGCAGTGTAACACAGAAACAGCGACTGTGACACGTCAGAGCTTGAACCGTCTAAAATCCTGGAATATCTTAATGGTCCTCCCCACTAAATCTACTATTTTTCACTAAGCCTAAGAAGTAAGCCATCAAAGATTTGGTATCAGGAACTCTTCAAAAGAAACCCCTGTGCTCAAGTACACGGAAATGCTTTCCAGCTTTGAGACCAGACCCAGGAGCACCCTGACCATACACACATAACTGTGACTATAATACCCGTGTATAAAAAGTGAACAAAAGCACCTTCTGCTACAGCTTCCAGTCAGAGATGAGTTGGAGACAGAGGCACACATGAAATTTTGGCCTGTTCAGTCAAACTCTGAAATCATCTGCTCCCAATCTCAGATGCTGACCAGCCTCTATTGCCCAAACTGCGGTCACCGGTCCAGCGAACGGCCCACCTGCAGTTAGGTCAGAGGTCGGTTCTGGAAACATTCCTAGGACCTCATCGCTCTCCGCCCTCCATGCCACTTTCTCTAGGCCCTGGGAGACCTACTTACCTCGAGCTCCCAATCATAACCTCTCATAAGGCCTGAAACACGTTTTGCGACAAATAAAAACACTATGTGCAATCCTCCTGCCCTCATGCATGGCTGTCTTCTCTAAGCACCTTTCCTCAAAGCTCATGGAGATCAGGAAGCGTGGTGCCTACCTCACAACAGTATCTTACGGAGTCTGACACTGGGCTGTGCATGTAGCTCAGAGCCAGGCCACTTGCCAACATGGCTTTGATGACAAAGTCATGGGTTCTATCTCCAGAAAAATCCAATGTACAAAAGAAAAGCACTCTGAAGTTGCTGACTTCCTGACAAGAAGCAGAATCAGGGAAGAAAGCAGGGATGTACACTATAACCAACACTTGTTTGGCCACAGTCTACAAAGGATCATCCACTCACTCATGCAGCCATCAGACACCTTCTTTCACAAAGTAACCCAGTGAGAAAGAACTCTCAAACCCTGACCTCCCAGGACCAGGCCAAGGAGACACAGAGACATCCCAGTTGAACTCAGAGAAAGGCTGGAAAAAAGCCTCCTCCAACCTTTTCTTTAATCGAGAGCAATCATACTTCTGATGAGATGGCCCTGCTATGTGAAGACCCACAGACTCGGGGAGACTCTGGGGGACTGTGTGGGCCTCTGCTCACACTCAGTAAGTCCCCTTTGTAACTTGTGAAACAAGTAAATAAAAATGAAACCTAGCTCAGCAGATGGTGACAAATGCTCCAGAAACCAGCTGGCCAAGTCTCTGCAGGGAGCCAAGACATCCACCTCTAACAGAAATGGCCAGTGCTTTGCTTCCGGCAGAGACTAATACCTGGTAGCTCTTAAGACCAAAACGGAAATATTAAAACTGAAAGTCCTTGGCTACAACAATTGTACGTTGATATCCAAGGAGGGAAATAATTTCCTTCCTGACTCCCACTGGGCCAGGCATGCTTGGGGCAGAAGGTGTGATTATACGAACAAACAAAGCAAGACTACAGCTTCTCTGGGTTTCTCGGGTGCAGCCTTTCCTAGCTCTCTGTATCTACCTCCTGGCACCTCTTACAGCTTTAGGTTCAACTTTAAGGATTAATAGAGAGAGTCTAGCTTCTTCTCTTCCTTCAGTCTTGGGTAGGACAGCGCCTGAGTGTGCTGAAGGATGAGTGGAAGGCATGAGTGCTAGGCACTGGGCACAGTGCTGGACTCTTGACCTTCACAGTATTGCACTTTTCTTTTAATTCATTTTGAATCTCGAAGGAAAAAAACAATTACAATAACCTATCACGGATGAATAGGCCACACTTGATAAATTACTGCCAACAGACTTGCACAAAACAAATATAAGAGGCAGGGCAAGACAATCAACGTGACCTAAAATCCTGAGACTGGGAAAAGGAAAGCAAGAAAGGCTAACACTTGGCAGGCTTTCTGTCACCCACCCTGCCTCACTCTACCTTTGTATGTGCTCACAGTCAATGCCTGAGGCCACGCCGCGCTCAGATGCCACTTTCAGCGCATTCATTTGTTTAGCCCTCAGAAAACTATGCTGTCCATCTATCTTTACCTGTAGTACAACCCCTGGAACCACTCAACAGATTCATCCTGTGCCTGGTAAAGTACCCATGGAGAAAGGGAGCCTCACAACCATCAAGTTTACTCTTCTACCCATGAAAATGCGTCACGTGCCTCTTATATACCAGACACCCCACTAGACTATAGGGCACACAAACGTTGTCCTTCTTCTGACCGGGTGTTTTATTCTTGACCGTTCAGGTCATGTATGTCCCAGCATCCTGCCTTTACCAATCTCACTCTTGTAAGCAGTTCTTGACGGCACATTGAGGTCCTCTGGGTACCTTTGTATGGAGTCCAGCTGGCTCCTATGCCTTTCGGAAGATGACTCAGAGACTGAAGCACGACACTCTAATGAGGACTGAGAGGAAGGTGTTTCTCCCCAGTAGCATAATTGCTCTGAGGAGCCACTTCCCCTCTGCTGTGTGGCTGCCCTCAGTTAGAGTAAGACAGTCTCTGCTGTGCATCTTCAAGTAGCACAGATCCATCCTTTCGGCCTCAGTGACAGGTTCATCAATGTCCCTCTCTGGGGTGGCAACAAGGCTCATCCTCCTCAAAACAGGAAAGCAGATGTCTTCATCCTGGTCACTGGACGGCTACACAGATGTTTTCAGCCAGGTCACTGGACGGCTACCTCCAAACCATAAGGCACATATCTTGAGGATGATAAAGCCAACAACCAACCAAGAAGGGGGCGGAGCAAAGAACACTGCAGAGCGTCAGAACTGGAGTCCTGCTCTTGTCGAGCCTGAAGCCACCTCCCCTCTAAACCAGGCCGCCCTTCCACCTTCTTCTAAATACCATGTGCCAAGGCCACGGCAGTGCTGCAGAAGCAAGAGTCACTGTCGAAGCGTAATAAACCCCAGGCTAACACAAGATCCTGCGCCTCTGCCAGCTGACTCATTAACACAGTCTTTCCTGTTCTGCCATTTACACCGTTTGAGTTCATTAAATCCAAGTTCAAGACTACCACAATTTCATCTGAAACACTGAGGAACTCAGAAGGTGAAGTGGGTCACACAGATGCCCACGGAGGCTGTAACCATAAGCTGGGGTGGGGGAGGAATAGCCAAGCTTATGTTTGAGACTTTATTAGAGAAAAAGTGGCAAATCAAAGAGTGCCAACTACCTATGCCACGGAGACCAAGCATACAATGGAAGTAGTTGAAGAACAATAAAGAAAGTAGAGTGACGAAACCCAAGGGTAGACTGGGTTACACTTTCAAATCAAGTTGGGACTTTTCTCAGTCACAACAGTATTCATTGTGTTTTGAAAAATTCTACACTCAGAGGGAGGGTTACTGTTAGTGCCAGTCCTTGTAGTACATAGGGACTGGGCCCCATCATGGAGACCATAGAACTAGAGTCAGGAAAAGCCTTAGCAAGAACACCCCAACTACTTTCCCTCAGGTCTTCACCCGGTCACATCACATGGCGTGATTCTTTACGCCATGTCCATCTTATCCACCTGTGAAGTGGAGACCCACTGCAAGACAACTCATCGCATCGCCAATCTCCTTTCCAACAGACAGCAGCAAAACTCACACTCAATTAGCCAAGGAGCACTAGCTGGTCATTCAAACAAAGGCTAAGCTATCCCTCTCTACCTCCAAAGGTTGATGGGAAAACAAAATGAGGTTGCAAAAGAAAAAGGCCCATTACACAGGAGTAAATGAGAAACATCTAATCACTTTGATTTCTTTCATCCCAGATGCTATCAGTGTTCCCTAGCATCTTCAAGTTAGTCCTGGAATTTTTTTGTTTTTTGTTTTTCGAGAAAGAGTTTCTCTGTGTAGCCTTGACTGTCCTGGACTCTCTTTGTGGACCAGGCTGGCCTCGAACTCCGAGATCTGCCTGCCTCTGCCTCCCGAGTGTTGGGCTTAAAGGCCTGTGCCACTACACCTGGCCAGTTATTGAATTTCAATACCACTTCACTTCTTGCCAAAGGAGAAAGAAGGAGCCACACAATTACTAGCAAGATGAAAAATAATGGTCAACGAGTTTTCCTTCCATTTCTCTGCATGCTGCCTTGCAAAGGGTGAAGCCCACTTTTGCTTTGCTATGTACTTTATTGGCATTATTATATCTAGCCTGTTGCCACAAAACCAATTCAATCATCATCATCATCATCATCATCATCATCATCAACTTCAGACTTCTCCAGTTCTCAATTCTTGCTACCAGCATCTATTATTCCTAAAATTAGTTAAAACATGTATATTATTATTAATAAAAAGAGAGGGGGGGCATATTTCTGTGGACAACTCACCAACTAAGGGAAAATACCTCCCTGCCAATGAGAGAACAGTAAACAGTGATAAATGCAGATGCAGATGACTTGCTATCTCTGCTTCTGTCCTTGGGCCTGTGTCCCACCTGTGGAAAACAGAGAGAGATGTTTGAGTCTCTCAGCTCCGACAAGCTTCCTAGACTGGCAGCAGCCCTGGCTAGACCATGCTGGATAAAGCCTGACTTCTAGACCTCCCAAAACTACAGTCAGTACCAGGCACCCTTCATTTCTTAAGTTTGTCCCTTTTCATATCTCAGCATCCTGGGGAAATAGCCTCATCGAAATAATGGAAGTACAAGATAGGTCAATCAGATGCAATTAAGGAAAAAAACATGACTTAGTGGACCTCTGATTTTCAATTTCCTTACCTGTGAAATGAGAACTAGTGAGCCACAGAGAGCTTGAAAATCTTATTACTCTTTGGCAACGCCTCGATACAGACCCACCATTGAGAACTATGGCCCTTTTCTTGGGATTATGCAAAACACATTCCGGGGCAGTGGACTACTATAAAACTTGTCCATAGGACACAAATCAGAAAAACTCCACGCTCTTTCTCTTAATGTTTTCTAACCAATCATATAATTGCTTCATGCCCATGGTCTCTGTCTTCCCATCCACGTATAAAATTAAAGTTGGGGGCGGGGAGCCTTGATGTGACTTCCTCGATTCTTCCTCAACAAGAGAGCCTGGAAACCAGGGTAGGGAAGCAGCCAAGCAAGAAGCTATCATTAGTGGCAAGGGACTAAGGGCTTCATCCACCAGATTTCATCACTGCCTGTCTTTAATAGGGGACATAGACTAACCAGGACAGGGACTTGTCTTGTGTTACACACTCAAGTACACCCCAACAACACAGAGAAATTCTGTAAGGAAAGTGGAGTTTAACTGAGAATGAGCCCACTGAAGCAGTCCGTTTCCTGAGAATTTGCAGTCTTCAGAACACCAGAAATGTCAAAGATCATTTTCACAGGAGGTATGATTTCAAATTTGCTGAGAAACTGATTGAAATAAGACTAACTCTGGTGCCATGGGCAGTGCAATCTGATTAAAAACAACAACAACAACGACAACGATGCCCCCAAGCCCTAGAAAGCCAAAGCTGCCTTCTTATGTAGTGCAAGAAGATCTACCTAGAGAAGCAAGGGCCTTCTAACTCCTCAAATGTGTAAGCCTCACTAAAAGTCACAGCTCTCTCCTCTAGGCACTGAGGGAGGGAGTCACATCCACTCCGCAGCTCCCCTCCATGTGCCCATGTAGGGGCCTCCTTTCCCATAGTCAACTTCTCTTTTAATAAGTTCCCTCTTCTTTGCCACAAAGAGAACAAGCGGCTTTGCTCAAGAACTGCTGTGAAATGATTGAAGTTCCCATGCAAACAAACCATTAGCAGAGTTCAAATGCAATTTAAATTACCAGTTGTTAAAGTGCTCCTCAATTTCACAGTAAGTTTCCAAGGAGAATTATATGCTATATACTATTTAATTGGTTGTTTTCTATTTTTTAACATCTTTTTATTCCCTCCACCCTTATATTCCAGAAGTGTCTATAAGAGCTTCCCTTTAAAAATTTATACATTGTTGAATAGATTAAAAAGCACCCAAGAAATAGCTGCAGGCATATGCAGCCCAACAGAAATTGACGGCTTGGAGACCTCAAAACATGTTGACTTTTAAAACCTTAGAAATCACTAAGGGTGCCCACACTCCTGACAGATAAAGCAACTAATGCCCTGAGAGTGAGAGGAGGGGTTGGCCTGAGATCCCCCCCTCCCTGGAGAGTGACATATCCAAGGGAGTCATCACAGCACCCCCAAATTTCCAGCCACTAGACATTGTTAGAACACGGTGTCTGTAGGTTTCAGAAGACACGTGAGAAATACACAATGAATTTGATGTGACACACACACACACACACACACACACACACACATATATATATATATATATATATATATATATATATATATATATATATATATTTTTTTTTTTTTTTTAAAGAAAATATGGAACCCTATTCACATGGCCTCCTGGCTTGTAATGGGGAAATGCCAAATGGCTCCCAGAAAGGGAGGGACAGAAGGAAGAACTGAAGAATGAGTGTGAAGAAACTGAGAGCAAACAAGTCAGGGAACTCGCACAGACTCCTCAACGATCAGAGGGGCTTTGTGACTGCGGCTCCCAGGGCTTTGTCTGGCCCTTAACCAGCATCTACCATGGAGAAAGAGGACAAGGAGAATAAACAAAGCCAGGCAGGCCGTGGCACGTGTGTAAACATGAGCATTTCTAAAAGCCATCAGGAACATAGTTCCAAAAGCCAGGGCTTGTGTAAATGATTTTAACCTCTCCAAGCTCAAGTTTTCTGTCAGTAAAATAAGGGCTGCTCCCACCTGCCCTTCGGGGTGTGGATGGCCACTTCCTGGCATTCAGCATCCAGCACAGCAGGACAGAGACCACATGTAGTGCACTGATGCCTGCTCACCTCTTCCCAAGGTTTCCATAATCTCTCAAGGACCACTGCTCTACAGATACACTTTATTTAGATTAAAAACACAATATAAACCATTTATGTCCTCTAAGATATGTGATGGTCCCTCAAACTGAATTCAACTATGCTATCATTTTCAAAAATAAAATACATGAACACTTTATATGTGTTTTCCTTCTAATGCAAACTGTTTGAAACTGCTACTTTAAAACATATTCCCAAACCTAGTTGTTAATCATGTTTTAATCAGCCTCACATCCAGCATCGTCTTTAAACTCTCCATCAACACCTGAAAGAGTTCCTACCAGACGCAAGGAACCTGAGGACTGTCACGTGCATCAAAGATTTGGGGGCTAATAGTACCAAAGTCTTCAAAACCTCTGTGACAAGGGTTTTATTAATTATAGTCACAAATAGAATATGGACATTTATTCTACTTCTCAGGGCAGAAATATACCTTTTTTTTTTAAAACTGCCATTTTCACACTTCAAATTGCTTTGGTATAAAAATAATGGCTGTGTTTTAAAAAAAATGTTCATGTAGGAAACCTGCAAATCTGTTGTCTGTTCTACTTTGTGGCTAAGTTCTCAAGGAAAAGTTCAGAGATCTGTAGTCAGATACCTGTAGGTGTCCAGAATATAATGGCCTGAGAAAGGAGAATCATGAAATGCCATCAGCTCAGTTCTAAAACAGGTTCCAAATGGCTGTGCCCTTGATCAAACAAATCCTGAGTAACCCTGGTACTGACTTCTGAAACCCCCTTGGGATAGCTGTTAGCTGACTCAATGGCCTATTCCCTGCAGTTGGGAGTACAGAAAACAGATGTCCGCCAGCAGCACAGGCTTTAATAAAACAGTATGAACCTAGCAGGCATAGGTGCTGAGATGTGTGGAGATCCCCAAAGAACTCAGGGCCTCCCTGTGGAAATGCTGGAAAACACACACACACACACACACACACACACACACACACACACACACGCACGCACGCACGCACACGCGCGCGCGCACAAGACAGAGTGAAAAGACTGCCAAAGCAAGTCCATACCATGGAATTTCTCTGCATAGGCTGTGACTTCTCAAGTAAGCCTGAAATCCCAAGACGATTTTCATATATGAAGGGGGAAATGGGCATAGGGAACCAGTGGGCACAGGGAGCAAATAGTCACAGAGAACCAATGGATACAGGGAGCCAATGGGCAAAGGGAGCCAATGGGCACAGAAAATGAACGGGTACAGAGACCCAATGGGCACAGGGAACCAATGAGCACAGGGAACCAATGGGCAGAGAGAACCAATGGGCAGAGAGAACCAATGGGCAGAGAGAACCAATGGGCAGAGAGAATCAATGGGCACAGAGAACCAATGGGCACAGAGAACCAATGGGCACAGAGAACCAATGGGCACAGAGAACCAATGGGCACAGAGAACCAATGGGCACAGAGATCCAATGGGCATAGAGAACCAATGGGCACAGAGATCCAATGGGCACAGAGAACTAATGGGCATAGAGAACCAATGGGCATAGAGAACCAATGGGCATAGAGAACCAATGGGCACAGGGAGCCAATGGGCACAGGCCTGGAAGATGAGCTCAGAGTATCCTCAGAGACTCTAGCAAGGCGAGGCAAGCAGCACAGAGCTAAAGGGATGTGGCGGGACATGAAGATGGAGAGGGATGTTAAGGCCAGAAGATGGAGGACTTGGTGTCCTGGCCTAAAGGACTTGAATTGTAAGACACATGGGGGCTGCACTGGGGAAAAGATACAAGAAAAAAGCTAAATGGCTCAACCATCACTTTAATAACTGATTCCCTTCCATAGCCAACATTCCATAGCCTGTCAGGGATGTTCCCAGAGGAGAAGACGGCTTTCAAGTGAACCCTAACCCACCCATCGGTCCATTACCCCTTTCTTCTAACTCTGCAACTCTTTACAGGGAAGAAACTCTAGCCCCAAGCAAGACCTCCCCTCTGCCATGAGGGACCGCCACCTCTATCCACTCCCGATGCCCTAAGACCAGCTCCAGACTCTTCTCTGTCTATCAAGAAGCAGGGTACCTTTCAACTCATCCCCATGTGTGCTAAGAATCACACAATGCAAAGCTCCTTCATGGCCAGCCTGGCACAACAAAATGGAACCTGCAGTTGGCAGTGTCCTAGCCTGATGTGATCAATTAGGATGTGCAGAACTGCTCTTCCCTTTACAGGAGCCCCAGTAGCAAGTCCATACACCCACAGGCCCAGGAAACTGAAATAGTCTCTCTGCCCTTAAAGAGCTCCATATAAAAGGAGAGATGTGACAAATATAATCAAGGTTGAGAGCCAAGGAAGAGGCATGGATATGACATGGGGTGCTGATTTATTTACAAACATGAGATGGAAAAGAAACTCACTCATGTACCTCAACAGACAGCCAGAAGCCAAGCCTGGATTTTGTGCCACCTCACTGCTAACTGGTGCGAGTCGGCATGAAAGAACCCACATCTAGGGTGGAAGAGGTAGTGATGGGGAGCAGATGGTGACTGCCATGAACTCCTTTACAGGACAACAGGAGCTTACAGAGAGACAGGCATCAAGTCACCTCAGACTGGAGGATCTGCGTGTGCTGAGGCAGGGAGGTGCAAAGGCAGGCTATCTAGAGCGAGGCACAGTATGTGCTAAGTAGGTGTGCCAAGGGAGCCTATGGTGGTCACATCCTTGATTCTAGTTCTGAGAAGCCCTCCACACTCAGGACAAGTGACTACACAGCAATCATAAATTTCAAAGAGAACCATGGCGTAGTTACAGCTTTCCTTGGGATTTCAGGTTCCAAAGCTGAGGCCAACCAAATAAGTCTTTCAGGATCTGGGCCAAGAAACAAAGTCGGCCCTCGGGTTTCTTTGGGCCGACTTACAGGAGGATGCTGCGCATGGCTTTGATGTTACAGGTGAGGACATCTTTGCCTGTTCTGCACATCCTGACCTTGAGAAAAAGCTACTGGTGAACTCCAGAGCCCAGCCAGAACGTAAAAGGCCCAGGCTTTGTGAAGTACAGTAGGAATTAGAATCAAAGGAATTCTCCTACCCTCCACTCCTGGCTTCTTCCAGCTCTTAATCACAGAGCTCCAGCAAGTCGTTTCATTTTAACAAGGACACAGGACGTAAGGATGACATCCTTGGAGCCAAGTTACTATGACAGCAACTAATCTGTGAGGCTGAAGGTGAGGACAGGCCTTTCTACATGGAAGCTGACATGTTTAGCACAGGTGCTCCCCCTCTGGAAGGCACCACGTTGATAGCATAGTATGAAAACTACCCAGTGCTCCTGGAGAAGTGGTCTAAATCTGGAGTTGTCAACAGTTTCCTCTCCTGCTGAAAATTGAGCTGTATTCCCCAGGCAAGCCATTACATCTTTTTGTGCCAAATTGTTTTCATCTTTTAAATGACCCAGTAATCCCACTTTGGGCAATATACATAAGGGAATAATCCAGAAGGAAAAAAAAAAAAGATGGCAATTTGTTCAGAGATGTTATTCATAGTGCTATTTCTAGTTCTTTATATATCCCTCTATTATAGCACTTATCTCACTGTGCTGTAATTATCTACTCCCCTTCCATACGCCTCCAAATTATCTTTGAATCAATCCCCAGCACCTAGCACAATGCCTGGCATACAGTAAGAACTCAATAAATGTTTGTTGACTGAATGGGTAATATGAAAGAAATTTTCAAAGAAATGAGTGAGCACCAACAAAGAGATGGTGTTAAACTGATTTCTTCCCCCCCCCCCCCCCCCCCCCGTTTTTTGGAAAACCTCGTAACTTTAGACTGCAAACTATTTAAAGAACAACCATTTTAAAAGCCTCAGGAATGACTGCCTGCTGATTTAGTTTAGATTTTTTTTTTTTTTTAAGAATGTCCAGACGTAGCCAATTGTAGTACAGGTGTTCAAGGGGTACCAGAGGCACCAGACCAATGCAAGGTCATTGTGGCCTGGTGAGTATAGGTAAGGGATCAGTCACCATAGCCTCTTAACATGCTTCTGGTACTACTGTGATGTGGGACTTTGAGTAAACTGCCTAACAGTTCAGAGACCCTTCTCTCTGTTGAAAAGCAGGGATATTTTCTAGAAAGCCAAGCTCATGCACAGAGAGAGCCAGGAGTAGAAAGCCAAGCTCAAGAAGATGGGAAATGGCCTCCACACCAGAGCCTCGGACCACAAGGGGTTTGGATGTAACAGCTTCTCTGGGATCTCTGAGCCTTGCAGGTCCATTATATGTGACAGAGGCTGTGTCGCTAAAGGTACAGGAACAACAGAAAGAAATCTCTTCCTGAACAGGAAAGCACCCTGAAAAAGGACTGGCAACACAGCTCAGTGATTAAAAAAAAAAAGTATACTTAGCATGTGCTGAACAAAATAAAAAGACGGCAGGTAAAACAACATCACTCCGAAAGTTTCACAATCTTGGTGGGAAAAAATATGTTTAAAAAAAAAATCAAGAGAGGGTAGAGGAAGGTATGCATTCTGAAGGCCTTGTTTGGGAGTATTCTAACAGCTCTGAGCCAGGAAGTTGGAAGTCTAAATCCAGAAGCCCCTGCATCCATAACTGCTTGGCTAAAAGCTAGAGCGGAGTCCATACATAGTCTTAGGTCTAAAAGTCTTGTAGCTTCTCTGCAAAATAACCATGATGTGTATTTATGAAGCTCTGGATCCATTCAGCTTGACATTTCTCTAAAGGAAATAAATCACAGTTTGACATCCTATTGAAAACACCCCAGGGGGGTGGGGGAAAGAAAAAAAACACCCCAAAACAAGTCCTAAACTTCTCCTTCCTCCATCCAACTGCTAGAGCACTACTTCAGACAGCACCCCCACACCCCACCACCCCACACCAAGAATGTGCCAAAAGTCTCCTACGTTTTGTGTTTCTGCTATTGCCCTCACGCTACAAAGAACTCCTCCACAGCCGCCGGAAGGACCAGAAAGACTGTTGTAAAACGTTACCCCAGTGTTTAGCAGCAGACCTGGACTTGAGACTTGGAAGCTAACTCCAGGCTCATGGTTAACTCACACCTTCCGGGCCCTTCCAGCTCTCCTCTGCGGCTTTGGCATCTGCAGCCATGACCTGCCGGCCCAGCATGCCCCTGTGCTCACCACACAGAACTCACGTCTGCTTTGTACTACTAGCTGTCCACTGCCTGCCCTGCCTTTCCTCTGCCCTTTTAGTGGGCTGGCACTTGTCACTCAGGCTCAGTTGGGACTGATCTTGTGGATCACCTCCTCCACACTCCCTGTGGCCCCTGGAGAATCTTCCTTTAGATTACTGATCACTCCCCCTCACGGCCGTGTTTATTTCTTATCTCCTCCCTGACACACCCTTGCTGCTGTGTATATTTAATAATGCAGTATGCACCTACAACAGAACAGTGCATAGGAAGAGAAACTCAAAAATGATCAGAAAGGCTGAGACACCACGGGGAGAACTAGTTCAGTGAAATACGGAGTTCACGGAACCCAGGTTTTGAAAAGCCAACCATGGTGTCACACATTTGTAATTCAAATACTGTAGAGGTGCAAACGCACAGATCCCTGGCAAGTGCTGGCCAGCCAACCTTGCCTACTTGGTGAGTTCCAGGCAAATTAAGAGAGCCTATCTTTTAAAAAGAAAGAAAAAAGAAAAGAGAAAAGATCTAAAGATATCCTCTAGCCTACACACACACACACACACACACACACACACACACACACACACACACA
>OU015745.1:78801155-78824102 GCA_907169655.1 Acomys percivali | reverse complement strand
ACACACACACACACACACACACACACACACACACACACACACACACACACAAACACACTTTAATAAAATTATATAAGCACATGACACAGAGGAAGCCTGGCAGATCAGCTCAGGGCAAGTAACCCAGCCTTGGGCTAACTCCTGGCATTTGCAGTAAAACAGACCCAGGTCACTAACCCTATATGCAAGGGTCAATAGGAACCTCACACATCCTCGGGCCTTCTTTTCTTCCAGGTAAATTAGGATAACATCTGCCTTATACCATGGGGAAATCACAGATAAGCCACAGACGACTGGTTACTGTAGGGCTCACACTATAGTACGTGCTGTCAATAGCCACTTTTTCGAGGCAAGACACAGAAAGCAGCAACCTGCTACCCAAGCAAGACACAGATGAACAGCAGAGTCTGCCAAGGGCCCTCCACACACATATTCAAGCTGAGCAGAGCCCTGCATTGCAAAAGCCTCTTCCACCTCGCTTGGAGAACAGCATGGGTGTGCTGTCAGGGACTGAGAGAAGTGTGCGTTCTAATCCCATGAAATCCATCAGGAAAAGCAAGCCACACTCTCGAGTCCTCCTGTGCCACTCTATGATGCTGTGAAATACAACAGATAGGCTCCATACCAGCTGGCCTTTGCAGCACTGAAAACCCATCATAGCAACACAAAGTCACACAGACTCTACGGGCCACATGAATGTTACACAGCAATGTGTCACACTTCAAGTCCAACCGAAGCTCTGCTCTGCAGGATAAGATCAGCCTCCCCAAGTACCCAAGTTCCCACATGCATCCCTTTTGGTTTATGGCTTTACCCCTAGCAAGCAGAAAACACCCCCAAATTTTAGGTGCAAATGAAAGTCTTCCCCCGGCTGACCCCATTTCTACATCTCTCTGTGAGAACTGTTCCCCTTGGGAAAGCAGCTAGCCCTGCTCCAAGCTAAAGCAGTCGACATCCCTCCTGGTATTTCCCACCACCACCCTGTGCAAGCCAGTGTCCCAGGTCTGCTGGCAGAAATGCTACACTGGCGACAATGATGTACTCACTGGAGGAGGTCACCACCCGAGACAGCTGGCCTTCACTGCCTTTACTGCATCTCACCAGGCCAGGCCCAGGACAGAACACAGCAGGGACGTGATCCAGAGAGCCTGAGGGGAACTGAGCTGAGGCACTCTCTCTTCAGCCTCTGCAACAAGGGGCAGAGGCAGGCATGGAGGGGGAAGGGCAGAAGGCGGGGGAGGGGACTTGACTTGGTTTCTGGAAGCAAGAATTCAAATCCTGCTTCTCCCAAACCCTGAGTCACCTCCTTCCCTTCCAATAGATGAGTGAGGTGGGTAAACATTTCCATATATGGAGAAGGCTGGAGGATCTCAGAAAAATCACCCTTCTCTCTGGCACTTGGAAGAACATGCCCCACACAAGGCGGATCTCCTTACTCTGAGTAAATCATTAACCCTCACAGACATGAAGAGTCAATTACTACTAACACACGCGCAGGTGCGCAACTACACAAGCTTGTGGCCCTGTTCAAGGAAACAGCCTCCCAACCCAGCAAAGGAAATGGCTGGTTTGAAAGCTTAAAGTCCACCTTAAGATGGAGCTATCCAAAACGCCACAGGAGACTACCTCGGAATAGGGGATGAAAACCTTCATCTTCGATGGCTATTCATCTGAGAGAAGGCTAATTCCACAATAAACAAGAACTGAGCAAAGTAAGCAGCACCAAAACTGGCTGAAGAACTAGTTTTCCAAAGATGAAATTCAAGGGCCAGTAAACATGAGCTGTTCAACAGCACCAATAAGCAGGAAATGCAGATGCTAAGCACACCTCGAGTCCACCTCACTCCAGTCAGCCTATCGCTCCACAGCAATGATTGCTGGCAAGAACGTGGGCAGAAACGTACCCTTAGACACTGTTGGAGGAATGGAAACTGGTCCAGCCACCATAAAGATCAGGATGGAGGCCACTCAAAAAGCTACATTTCCAAAGACCCTATGATCCAGCTATCCTGCTCCTCTGTACTTAACAAAGATGGGCTTCCAGACAACGTGTCAGAGAGATGCTCCAACATCAGCATGTATTACAGCAACATTCACATTAAGAAATGGAACACACAGGCGTAGATAAAGGAAAAGTAGCGTATGTGTGTGATGGGGTTTTTTTTGCATTCATAAAAAAGAATAAAATGATGTCGTCTTCAGGAAAGCAGATGCAACTGGAGATAATCACATTGAGTTATTCCAGTCTCAGGAAACTGTTGGATATTTTCTCTCATCTGTGGCTCCTACATTTCACACAGAAATGTAAAATCGTTTATGTATATATGACATGAAAGTAGAAGAGGAAACTATGTACGGGGAGAGCAACTAATCCCGCGGGGGAAGGGGTTGGATGGAAAAGGTGAGGTGAGGGAGGAATATACAGCATGCCTATGTCAAAGAGTCCTGACCCAGCATAGCACTATGAACAAAGATCCAGACAATGAACGTGTGAAAGTTAAAGTGGGTAAAGAACCAATCAATACCTTACACATGATAGTTTTGTTTTTTTTTTTTTAAGCCCACAATTCATGGCATTTTCAGCAATGTCCCTACACCAGGAGCCAGGAAATCTAGCCCACGTGACACAGACCCTGAAACAACTCGCCTCAGAGCTTTGGGTTAGGGAGCTTCCTGGGCACTTGGTTTGGCATGAATTCCTACGATGAGACAGACATCAGGATTCAAGATGTACCGTCAGGCCAGACTATTGGCGGACCATAGTTGATGGGGGAGGGGAAGGCAAATCAGACAGCACAATTTGCAAAATGAATTATAGCCCCAGGGTTCTGTGAAATGTTTGACGACTAAGTTGGACTAAGTTTTAACCTAACAGAACTGAATCTGGTCAAAGTGACTCAAGGCCAAATCAAGGAAGAAAGAACGAGAGACAGACATGAGATTTGGTGGGTACTCAGAGAGGTGACCTCAACTACCATATCTTTGGTTTCCCGTGGCCCCATGTCTTAGTGTGAACCTACTTTACTGTTGCTTATAAAGCTAATCAGAGGTGAGGTGGGTCCTTTTCCAAATTATAAACAAATTTCTGGTTCTTGGGACTGCACTGTAAGGCTGTTTCTTCTAACCCCAAGGAGCTGTCAAGTTACAAACAGCACTGGACAAGGAATAACAGTACCCAAGGCCTAGACCCAGAACAGTCATTCCTGATTGTACAATGCGGTGCAAATCATTTCTGCTCTGTGACTCACATTTCCATATCTGAACATTGGACAGGTAGCTCAGAGTTCTACAGCTATGTGTCGAAAAGCAGCTCCTAGCACTTCAATCAAACGGTCCCTCCATGCTTATCCTATAATGTTTATATTTTAATAAGCATATGAACACAAAGATAAGAGACCTTGAAAATAGGATCAAAGCCGTCGCCACACACCAGAATCAGAACTCAGTACTCAGGGCCCACAATGCAGCCTTCTCAGATTCTCGCAGGAAGGTGGAGAGGAAAGGGGTGGTTCTCTCTCCGCAGCAGTTTCTGCTGGTGTATCGCCAGAAGCATCTCAGCAGAGAAATAACATGTTTGTCCCACAGAAAACCCTACCAAGGGAAGAGCTGGGAACTTGGAAAACCAAGATCCAAGCAGTGAGGCACCACGATAAACATGAAAATCAGAGTAAAAGGCTCACATTTACACTCTGCTTTGCAAACATTTGGGGGATAATGTCCTTATCAGCAAAGGGACACTTCATCCCCTTTATGTGTGTGTTCTCTCTTCCTCCCAGCCCTGAGCACCCTCTGACCCAATATGCCTGACTGTACATGAATCCCCTGTAGCATCCCCACTGACTCCCATGAGACAGAGATCATATTTCCTACAGCTGTGAATCTCATCTCTACACAAGAAAGTTCTTCCTTATATGGAACCAAAGTCTCACTCCCTGGCCTTCAACCTCCTCCCTGGTCTACTCCTTAGGCCCGCATGTCAACCGATGTTTATCTCACTGGGTTGGAATTCTTGTAGGTAACCATGAAGAGAGAAATGAAGCTATGCAAGACCTTAGTCCACAAGCAGTCCTGTTGGTCTCCTGACCACATCATATTGCTGGCGCTTCTTCCAACTGTTACCAACATGAAATCCATTCTTCTGTGGCCTTTGCAACACGTTAACGTTAAGTAATACACGCAACATGTACACTGCTATCCTGTGAACTCAGAAGTACCCAAAAAAGCCTGTCACTCCTCTCCTCGCCCCCCTTCTCCCCTCCCCCTCTTGTGTATGTGTGTGTGTGTGTGTGTGTGTGTGTGTGTGTGTGTGTGTGTGTAGCCTCTGTGTATGTGAGTTTGTATGTGTGTCCTCTGTGTGTGTGAGTGTGTGTGTGTGTGTGTGTGTGTGTGTGTGTGTGTGTGTATGAGAAGGGGAGGGGGAGATATACTTCGGGAAAACTAAGCTCTACCACTGAGCTGAGTCTCCAGCCTTCTTTCTATGTTTTATTTTTTATTTTGAAGCAAGTGGCTCAGGGTAATCTTGTACTCACATCTATACTCCAGGTAGGCCTTAAAATTAAAATCTTTCTGCTGGAGCCTCCATAGTACCTGAGCTTACAGCCCTGCACTACCAGGCACAGTGGATGGACTCCTTTAGCTCAGTGCAAAACTAAAGAGAGCAACCTTCAGGACCAGCTCTCCATCCATCTCTACCGGTCATGTCCAGCCTTCATGGATGAAGTCTGTGATGCAGATGCTGTTCCTCAAGACTGGAACCCAGTACACACACACACACACACACACACACACACACACACACACACACACAATCAAAGGCTCTTCCAAAGAACATTCAGAGTGAGTTCTGTAGGAGTGGAGGTCAACACCATTCAGAACAATAACACAGAGCAGCAAGGTCAATTTGCTCATCACAGGGCTGGAGTACCTCAGAGTTGTTCGGAAGGGTGGGAGGGGGACACGCTCTCCTCATCTACAGTTCAACTGCACTTCTTACATTCGAGGTCCATGTAGTCAAAACAGTACTGCTTCACGTTGCTACTGTGTTCTGCCATACATGAATGCCGCCCCAGGCAGCCCCGTGTAATCTCTACTCATGACTACTTTGGGGGTAACACGATGTCCAATGTGCCACAAGGAAGATTAGAGGCTCAGAGATGTCACTCAGAGTCCCAAGACCACAGCAACAGAGTACACAGAGGAACCTGAGGTGTGACTTCAGGTGTGACTCCACTCTAAACTCACTGTGTGACCTCTGCCTTACTATTTAATATCTCTAAGCCTCGGTTTCTACACCTGAAAATCAGAGATTAAAGGAGTAGCTGGGGCGCGCTCTCTCGGAGCAGACACAAGGATCAAGTGAGATAATGAGAAGGAAAGCCCTCTGGAAAGGAGGAAAGCATTCTAGGAGTGTGAGGGATTATTGTGTGATTACTCGCAAATGACTGTGCATTCCATTACAAACGCACAAAGCAGTGAGGTCACTCACAAGACAAAGAAAACACTAGGCCCTGGGAATTAAGGGTTAGGTCTATATGCTGCTCACACTTGCAGCTCAAAGCCCAGCAGCAGCTGTCAGGGTCTCAAGCAAGTTCCGAGTCACATATGTCTACGTGGCAGCTCAAGACAAAAATCTCCCTGTTCAGCTACAAGCCAATGCTGGGCAAGAAGGAGGTAAGAGAGATGGGCGTCTAAGAGGCCCCTGAGCATCTCGATTCCGGAAATGTGGCCTTCAGTGTTTTCCTTGGAGTAGTTGTTAGAATCCCTGGCTCCAGTCTCATCGCAATAAGCCCGTGGGGAAATAAATGTACAGTAAGGAACTATTTACCAAAGAGCTCTGAGGAAGCGCCCAAGCATGAATTAATCAAGGGCACCAGATATTTCAAGTTGCAGTTACAGGAAAGGAAAAGGCTCTCAACCAGTTAACCCTTCCAGCCCCGCTCACCGAGCCCCCCCCACCCCCCCTCCCCCCCCCCCCCCCCTGGAGTCTGGCACCAGAGGAAACTTGCAGCCAGCAGCAGGATGAGCCAATGCATTGGACAGCTCCCTTTACTTACCAGCAGCCTTGCCGGAGACCACCCTCAGGAAGGGTTCCCAAGCTGCTTTGAGGGCGCAGCCTCTGTTCTGCCTCCTTCTCCGGCCTCTTCCAACGCTCTAGCTGTCTATGTTCTCCTCAGACCCTGCAAAGCAGCAAGTATTCACTGTCATTCATGGAGGGGCCATAGAGTCCCCGGAAATTCATGCCCTCACTGGTGAGAGAACAGCTCAATGCTGATTATTTCCTGGCTGGCACTATGTCATCTGTCATGTCCTGTTGTGTCCCGTCGTATGTCGGGAAGCCACAGTGGAAGGCGGGCTAGGCTTCCTTGCTTCCCTCCCAGTGGCTGGGTTAGACTTGGGGCTAGGTATTAAAAGAAGTTACTGCAGATAAAAGATCCCAGCATGGGCAGAGAAGCTATGCTAGGGAGTACCAGTCAACTACAGTCAGTCTGTAGCACATACAGGTCAGTGGTGAGAGGTGTCCAGGATATAATCAGAGACAACTCAGAGCAGTGAGGAAATCCAACTGCTCTGAGCTAGAAGAATGTGCTTCTGTTTTATTTGTTTTGTTATAGAGAAGCAAAGCTCTGATAACACCACTGATAAAATTTGTTTCTTTCCTTTTTATTTTATTTTATTTTTTTTTGGGGGGGGGGTTTCAAGACAGGGCTTTCCCGTGTAACCTTTAGAACTCACAGTGACCCACCTGCCTCTGCCTCCCAAGTTCCCAATTGCTGGGATTAAATCTCTTTAGCTCCTCACTGAGAAATACTATCAGTACTAAACTACGATGTGATAAAGATTTACTTTATGTTAGCAACTGTCCTTCACTTTTACACGTATACAGATTTGTGTGTGGTTTATTATCCAATAGCAGTAATAACCCTATGAGCTAGGCACTCTCTTCCCCTATTATAGAGAATTTGAATGTTAAGGACAAAATAACATTTAAATGCCAGACATGGTAAATGCAAGAAACCACCTAACCTATTTACAGTACAAACATGACCCTTGGCATGACCCATAAGTCCCCCTTGCCCCTGGTGCCCACCCTCTACCCTTCTATGAGACGAAATATGCTCCCTATAACTAATATGCATGTGACCCTAAGTAGCATGACTGCCTGCAAATGCACTTGGCAATAACAGTCCCGCTGTCAGGTGCCTTTCACACAGTGAGCACTCAATAGCTGGGTGTGTTTACACAGGCACTGCCCTAGAAGGCTAGGTCAGGAAGGTAATGTAATATGGGCCATAACAGTTCACTTTTTCCTAGACAGAAATTAAACCAGTCAAAGCAAGATTACCAGCATCAAAAGGGAAGACACAGTTCAAGGGTGCTAGCACAGGGCAGCTGGAGGGCTGTGCAGCCAATCAGGGTTGAATGACCCTGAACCTCCAGCTGTTGTCCCTAGGGCCTCAGAAGGAACTCAGCAGATCAAATACTTCCTTGAAAATAGAAAACAAGCACATCCCACCAAGACAGGAATGTGAGGTCAGGAGATGCTTTCAAGGAAGTGTGAGGAAGTCAAGGGCATGCGGAGCTGGGTGTCCCCACCTGGGACCACCGCAGCCAATAGCTATGCTTAGGCCACTTGGTCTTGCAGCCCTCATAAAGAGTTGTTATGCTACCAGAGTGATTTTCAACCTTTCATCTCTCAGCACAATTTTCCCTTTAAGTGAACACCATGAGATGTTTAGTTTTTAAAGTGAGGGAAATCAGAGCTGCCAGCAGGCTTCGAGCCTCCTTCCCACTCCACTTTGGCACCACAACTCGAAGACCACACCGGAGCTTGCAAAGCTTGAAAACCATCAGCCCTCTGAGCTCTTTAAGGACCCTAACTTTAGGGGCCTGAGATGTCCATCTTTTAACAGTTCTGCATTTTTACTTGCGTAAGAGACATATATGGTATAGATAAGACACAGTACAGGACAAAGAATGCCCAAGGTAGAAAACCTGAGTAAGAATCCTACGTTCACTGGGCATGTGCATAAATATGTGTGTGTGACAGTGTGTATGTGTGTGTGTGTGTACATATATACATGAACCTCCGTCACTTCTCTAAAGTTTTCTCACACATAAAAGAGAAAACATCCGCCTTGAATACCCTTGATGACAGTGAATTAGTCTAATAAGCTGGTTAACAGAATGCTACAATACAGGCTACAGTATGATTCTCAATTAGTTATGTCTTGTTCCATAAGTGAAAGCAGATGACCTCATGCCCTTATAAACCTGTGGGCATGTTCAACCCAACCAAACACCCAGCAGTAAGTAGTAAAGAAAGAGTAAGAGGGACAGAAAACTTTAAGAGCTGGAGGCTGTGGCCAATCGGGAGGTTTCCAGTGCTGCAGTGGGTGGCCCCATAGCCATCTATATATGTCACTAATTGGACTTAGTGGATTATCAGAGGCAGGTATGGGGGGGCAGGGTACAGGGGTGAATGGAGGAAGTACATGCGGACTAGAGTGTATATGCTATTTCAGTGTACACATGTATACAACTCTCAAAGAGCTGTGTTGGTTTTGGGTTGCGTGGTTGCTTGGTTTTTTTAGTTTGAGAAACACTGTGAGTGTCAAAGTCTCTGAACGGCTTATCTTGAAGTTTGACTTCAGAGTCTTCAAAACTTGGGGCCGTACAATTCTGATGACAACCATGATGCCTGTCTTATATGTCTCCTAATAAGTATTCGTGCCAGTAGCCACATGCCACGTTTTGGCTCCGGAGCATATGCACTGACCTCCCTCCCCCCGTAGCAGGATGCAGTTGAAGTTCTGCTATTAAGGGGGCCACATCCAGGACCCTTGGCAAGTCACTTTCATTCTCTGAAACAGTTTCTTTATCCATAAAATGAGATTTATCAAGTGAGCCTACACATCTGCACATCCTTTCCATGTCACTCTGAAAGCTGTCACAAATTAAACCAGCACACACTTACACATTCACATGAGTGTGATTGTGCAAGAGCGTGCTCACGCACACACACATACACACAGACACACACAGACACACACACTCAGGTTCATCCCTGAGATTCCCTGCCCAACCTCCAAGGCCATAAAAGGTCCAACCACAAAGCCAGAAAACTGTGAGGACTACACAACAGGAGCTACAGAAAGCTACAGGGAACACCATGCGGTGGCCATCGTCACACAGACCAGCAAGTTACTCCCAAAAACAAATGCAGTCACAGTCACAGTACATACACCCTGTCAGCAAACTGCTGGTCTGAACGGCAATTAATAATCACCTCCAGATGCAAGAGCATCAACATGGAGAACACAGTATTCACCTGGCACACTTTAGGACCTAGGTGGTCCACAAGGGAGAAGAGGAAGCAATACACTTTACCATAGGACTCTTGGAAGATCTGCTCCTCTGGTTAGAGCAGGCACCCACTGCTGCCCCCAGGCCACCACATTCTTGTTTAGCTTTGGAAACAATAATGATGTGGCAGGCTACCATGTCTCCTGTTTATTCTAGAAAGAGCTACAGCTGACTGCCGGGCTCTCCCGGGACTACAGGATGCTAGACCTGGCAAAAAGCAGGTATCGCCTAAGACAAGTTCTGGAAACCACTTGTCTGGGGCACTCACTCATGAACAAAACACACTGCTGATGTTTACATAAAGTACATGCTAAGTGAAGGGTAGGGCCGAGCTCTCAAGGGCCCCTGCTCCAATATCTTGTGCGGTTCCCAAAGGCAAGAGCTGCAGGTTCTCCAGAACCCACCCTCAACCTTCTGCTCCCATGGCAAACAGACCCTACTGCCATCCAACACACATTCCTTAGAGTGAAGTCCTGGCTCCCGCTGTGTCTTCCACCCCTACATCCTCCAGCCCAACACCGGTCCCTCACATTCTTCTCAGTGAACATTAGTATTCCTCGGCAGGGGTGGGACTACCTTTTGGAGAAGGTAAGTTATTTATCCACTGAGTCTCCTGTATTAAAAGACGTCTAGCACCCTTGACCATGCCCTCTAAATACTAATGGTGACCCTGGTCTCCTGGGACAAAGACAGGAGAACACTCCTTTAATAAAGAGATGGCACAGCCTCTGGCTCCGAATGACTTCCAGCCTTTCAGAGTGATCCTCTTCCCTGGATTTGCCAACCTCCTATGTAGAACATCAATCATACCTTCCCGTGTGTCGCTCTTATTACGCATTGGATTTATTGTCCTTCTCAGTATGGACTCCCAAAGGGATAACCCAGGCTTAATCTCACTCCATATTGCCAAGTAAGGCTCACAGTCAGGTTTGTAGTAAGTGTTTATTAAAAGCCTGAAAACAAATTATGTAAATAATAATAATAATAACAACAACAACTGTGCTAGGGCATGGAGCCTAGGAAGAGATTAAAATGAGTTGGAACATCACAAATAAACTACTCTTGTCAAGACTCAGGAAGATGCAATTAAGAAACTGTAGGTAAACAGCCTGCTCTTTTGGGATATTAAGCATATTAACTTATATAAATAAACTTAAATAGTAGATATTATACTTAATTATATTACTATGATATTGAGATGAATTACAAACATTAAGTATTTCAGGATAATAACTCCTGGGAATTTTTAATGAATGTGTTAGGGGGGACATGTAGTCTCTCAACCGGCTAAGGGTCCGTTTCCCTGCCTTGAGGTACCTCGCAGCACTACAGAAGAACGTCCCGCTGCACACAGTATCGCCCCCACTTGCTCCATCACTGAGGTGTTACTTGTGTGAGAGTGAAGGGGAAGTGCAGGCAAACCTTTCTGCTGTCCTTTCTACTCCCAAAGGACAGTAAGCGATGGAAGAGGTAAACAACCCCTGCCTTGGCAACATCCTGGCCAGTCAACGGAGGGACAGCCAAGCCTCAGACACCTCAACAGTAGCTTCCTAATCCCGCTTTCCCTGCTCCTAGGTCATGACGATATAATCGGTTCAGAAACCCAACAGCTCCAGATGCCACCTTCCAGCTCCCACTGTTCGCATCTTTCCAACAATTTTGTTAGCACCTCCTGCTCTGAATTAATTCCTTTCCACTTAAACTGTGCAGAATGCTTCTCCCAGCGTTATTTCTAGTTGATACGGAAGGAAAAAAAAAAACAAAGAAAGAGCTGGTTACTTGATCAGACCACCCATTCCTCTGTTTCTCATGTGATCCACACTACGTCCTAAGATACTTCGTCTGCACAGGAAAGAAAACCCCACTTTACTGCACTGAGCCAATAGACCTAGAACTGACATAACAGATAATGATCTAATCACAATTACACAAACAGGCTTGTGGTCAGTATAAGCAAGCCACACAAAACAAAGCAATGCCTATGGCATGGTTCCTGACCTTTGCCAGATTTGCACCTCACAGGCTTGCTGGCTGCACTCCTGGCCTACCCAGCTCCACACAGCCCCACACATAGGACTTAAGAAACATTTTCTCCTTTCTGCCCCTCTTGGCAAAAAGGAGACTCTCACACTGTGCTCTGAACGATAACCCCTGCAATGTGTCCAGCTCTCACAGAGCTTTGCCACTGCAGCAAGATTTGAACTCCCCTCCCCCTGAAACTTGGGTGAGATGGGGGCCGCGTTCCAACAAATGGAGTGGAGTGACACAGCTTCTGATTAGCAACTACTGGATTACCAGCATGAGCGGTCAGTGTTAGGCTCCTTCCCTCCCTCTCTCCCTCCCTCCCTCCCTCCCTCTCTCCCTCACTTATGACTCACTCACTCACTCACAGCCTTCCTTCCTTCCTCCCTCCCTCCCTTCTATATCCCTTTCCTCCTTTCCTTCAACCCCCATCTTTCCTTTCAGGGCCTTTAAACTAAGCCCACGCTGTGAAGAAATCCCAACATGCAGAGACATGGACAGCCACCCTGCCCTGTGACTTGTCAGCATTGCATGGCTCTAGTGTCCAACCTTTGAGCCTTCCACCCACGGCCACCAGCCTTGTAGAATAAAAGCTCTAGCCAGGTAGGAAAAATACCCTCCTCCTTCTTTGTCCTGCCCAAATTCTTGAACATATATGATTTTTCTATGCCCAAAGTTCACAGATAACTTGTTACGCAGCAAGAATCAACAGGAACAATGAACTAAGCTTGTTCATTAGCTCCACCTGGTCCCTGTTCTGACCCTTCAGACCTGCCTTCCTTTACTGATGATAGCATCGTCTATGGACACTGGCTCCTCCACGCGGTCAGAAACGAGGTATGGGTTCTGTTAAAACAACTCTGGGACACAGCACAGTTCTTGGAAGAAACAGGTACACAAACAGGCCTTGGTCAACTCCACATCTGTCTAGTAAGTATACTGAGGAATATGGCTTCTCCAGCGCCTCTGTTATCTCATCTGGAAAATGGGTGAACATGGTTAGAAAGGCTAACTGCTGAAGGGCTTGTGAAGATGAGCTGGGAGAATGGTGGAAGACATCTCCTCGGCACCTGCCATCTCAGACACTAAAGTAGAGTCATCTTAGCGGCTGCTAGCTGCCCGGCACTTCCCACCTCCTAGAGTGACCACGTCTCCAGTCCAGCACTATTACTCTCCTACTCAGCATGGAACCCAAGGTCCCAAACATGACACGTAGGTCAAAAAACACTAAACCCTGGCCACAAACTAAGCAGAACTTGCTATTACTTCAAGACGGCAAGTTCCAGTGGCTAGGAGTGCGCAGCCTGGTATCTGGCTTTGCTTCCCTTCCCAGCTGTCAGGACTCACACGGCCACCTTGTACATATGCTTCGCTATGTGTAGAAATGTTACCTCTCCCACAGAACCAACACAAACGGAGCAGCTACAGCAGCACTGCACAAAGCCATCACTTACTAGTGTCACCAGGGGAGCAAATGTAAGAGCATCCTGAGAGTAGACATTCAATGGTAAACCTTGCCCAAAGCCAGGCAGGTGCCTGTTGTGTAAGATAAAGAGGCAGAATCTGGACCCATCTCTCCAACACCCTACCAAATAAATCCAAAGCGCTTCCCATTCCACTGCCCCAAAAGCACATTTAATGGGAAAATGTATCTAACTGGAAACGGGAAGAGCAGTCCAGACATTCCAGGGCTGCATGCACCTCTGGGCACAGCAGGATGATAAGACCAATGTTAGAAGCCCTGCCTTTCAGCACAGTCAGCTCCTGTGGGTAAAATTAGCTCAGTTCTTCTTCAGTGCCAACCGGAGCCCCGAGGCAGAACTCACCCCAGGCAAAGCATGACCTCACCTGACCCTCACTCTTAGGAAGGGTCCCCTGTGCACCTCATTAGGGACTGCGATGACTCACTTTGCTGCTTCCTGTCTCTGGCTGCTGAGGTCACCTCTCTGCTAGCCGAAAGTGCAGCTCTGTGGCAGTACTAAAGACAAGTGCAGGCGGCCATCCCAGCACTCTTTCCTCTAAGGCAGCTCACAGCAAGGATGGAGGAGCCTGCCTGCTGTGCCAGCTGTGTGCTGAGAAAGCTCTCCTGAGTTGCATAACCCAGCTCACAGGCAAAGAGCGGGCATTTGCCCAAATAGACCCCTACGGTGGCTGTCCTTAGCTTACTACAAGGAAGATAGTGTTGACCAGAAGACAGGCCTCTGCAGTACCTCTGTATCCTATAGAACACAACACAGTAGACCAGGTGGCCCTCTCATCCTGGTACTACCAAGGCCAAGCTCAAGACTCATCTGTGTCCTAGAACTTTCCCCATTCACACAGCTACCGGGCTACAATTCCCATTGGTTCTACAGCAGCCACTCCTCTACCCGTTATACTTGAGCCGTTACTTGTTCAACCAAAAGTTAACGCATACCTAGTTGGGACCTAAAGATACAGAAATGAACAGAATGCCCCTTTCCTCAAGGAAAGGCCGCCAAGTTCAACAAACAGCCAAAAAAGGGAGGAAGTAGAGATAAGGGAGGTCAAAGGTGGTGTGAGCATGAAGCCCTGGAAGGCACACAGCCCCGGATGGAGCAGGCAGTGGGAGGAACATTTTAGAAAAGAAACCAGTAAGTTGGACGTCATAGAGGCTACAGAGGATCCAGGTGTATGCCTGGACACAGCTGCCTCCTGCCGCCTCACCACGTTAACAGATGTAAAAGATTTGGGGTTTAGCATGGGTGAAGAAATTGGAGAATGTGAAGGAGAAGAGATGCGGGTGAATATGGTTCTTTCTGAGTGTATAATTCCACTCGAGAGGCACAGAGGCCACAGTCACAAAGGTTAGGAACTGGAAAAGGAGGTCAGCTGAGAAGGCTGAGTAAGAGAAAGCCTGGACTCAGCCTCAGCGGATGCCACAGTCCAATCTAAGGATGGGGAGTCAGCACGCAGCAGCTCCCACTTACAGGCGCGGGTGACTCATCAGATAGATGGGGAGTTGCTTTCCAGAGTGAAATGACGTGCTGAGTTGTGGGTCTCTTTAAAGATTTCCAAGTGGAATGTCCAAAGGGCCATTACATACGTGGACCTACAGCTCAGGAGTTCCAAACTAGAAACCCTCAAGCGCCATTGCAGGAACACAAAGATACAAAGACAACCCCAGACAAAGCTCTGCGACACCTACTTCCGTGGCACGTGAGTGGGACAGAAGCCAGCTTGGAAATCTTGAAGAGAGGCCATAGAGGTAACGGATGCCAAGGACACCAGACTGGTAATAAAGGTTACAGTACCACTAAGGTTTAAAAAAAAAAAAAAAGAGCTGTGCTGCAAAGTACTAGAGTTGGCCTCACACGCTGAAGTGGAACACCTCTCATTTGGTCAGACTGAAGCGGGTTAGGGCAAAATGGAAGAAGCCTGTAGATTCCTGAAACAATAAGGAAAGAGGAGGGATGGTCCAAGCTCAGAGACTGGGGTCTTATATAGACTAGGCATCTCCAAACAGACTTCTAGACTAGCCTTTTGCTCAGGAAACAGTACATGCCACACATACCAGTCATCACGTGCTTCCTGCTCGTCACATTGTTTGGAAAGTAGCAGAGATCAATAGCATATTTCACTTAATAGAACAGACCCAAATACCATTTTTCAAAGTAACTGAAACAATTAAAATTTATTTAAAAGATATTTTATAAGCTTTTTTTTTTTTTTTTTTTTTTTTTTTGGTGCTAAGCTTTTGGAATCCGATGAGAAGTTTGCATTGACAGCACATGTCAATTTGAAGTATCCACATTTTGAATTCGCCACTGCCATATGTCACTATGATTTAGCATGGGTGAATCAGGGCTCAGCAGGGTACCTGGCACACAGTACATTTTTTAAGATATGACGCCGGGCATAGATAGACGGACTAGAAGAATTAACAGATGAGCTACATTGATATTTCATTGAGAAATTCAGTGAAATTTCACCAGGTTTCTTCCCTCAATCAACTATACTTTAGGTATGAGTCTTAGGCTATATTAAGAATCAAGCCTTGATATAGCTTAATGCTAACATTAGCAGGATAATTTCTATCCCTATTTCTTTTTAAAACTCACAAATGGTGTCAATCTCTTCGGGGAAACGGAAGAGTGGTAAAACATTCTGTCACAGACAAGTCAGAGGGACTACTGTGGGCACAGATCTCAGGCTTTACTTCTCAGTATGCCTCAATTTTCCTTACTATGATGAACTTCAAAAGCTCTACCTCAGCACGCTGTAAAGGCTCACGGTAAGGCATGCAAAAGTCGCTCTCTATTATGAAAATACGTGTGTTTCTCCCTATCATAAATATTCCCCACAGAGTGCTGCAGAGACCACTCCGCGGTTGCGCATGCTCACTGCTCTTGAAAAGGAAGGGATCCTGTTTCAGCTCCCAGTACCCCATGCGGCAGCTCACAACTGCTGTTAACTCCAGTTCTGGGAGATCCAACGCTCTCATCTGGTATCCATGGGCACCCGCATGCAAGTGGTCCACAGAAACTCCCCATTTGCTTTGTCCTACTCTGTTCTACGCATGGCACACTGAGGCAGTGTGGGGGCTAGAAAAGGTAGGTGTGGGGCTGAAATAAGAACTTCTTAGAGGTAAAGTCACCAAGTGGAGGCAAAAATAAGATGATTGGAATGCTAATTCCACTGACCAAAGTCACCGGCAGCAGCCGTGATAAAAAACCTTCCCTTCAATATTCTATCACTAGCTATGGCCCAATATCTCAGGGTACTGGACACAGATGAGTCAAACACACACACACACACACACACACACACACACACACACAAACACACACTCACTCACACACACACACAACTGTCTTTGCAGTAGAGTGCAGAGCCTGTCCACGAAACTTTGTTGTTCAACATATACAGGGAGGACATTCCCTATATGATGGGCAGTTTCCCACACACATCAGAAATAGTAATTGATTTCACTTTCCTCACAACCCTGTGCCCACTCTACAGTGGGGAAACTGAGGCTGAAGTAGACAGAGGACAAGACAGTGGCAGAGCTGGGGACCAAATCCAGACCATGTGACTGTGTCTCATCACAAAGCTGTGCTGCCTCTCGGCTGGCTGTGTGTCCTTGTTTTATTGTTAGGGTAGGAGCGTAGCAGATCTCCCACTGACGAGTGTACAGAGAGAAATACTAAGACTGTGTGGCCAGCACAGAATCAGCATTCTCTCCCTATAGCAAAGTTATGAGAGAAGCTAAATCTTTACCAGGAACCACGCCATTGATGTATGCCAAGAAAGTCCCGTTACAAACCAGGAACACCCACCAGCCATATGATCAACACATTCCCTCTGTCATCAGGATGTTGTCTCAGAATGAAAGATGAGCCTCAGGAGCTGACAGGGCAGACAAACTGAACCATCCACGCTCTCAAGGGCAGCCCAGCAGGCAACACTGGCAAGCTCTGGAACTTAGGCGCCCTGTTCCCTGAGCACCGCCAGAAGCTGAGGCAAGAACTTGTGACCCCATTTTGTAGAAAAAGATGGGAGCACCTCCAGTTCTTATTAGTAGGTATGCTTTTGTGCAAAGAAAAGACTTGTTTCTCGTGGATGCCACGCAAAGAGACGGGATAAGGAGGCAAGGCAGCATTAGGTGTGGAACAGACAGGCTTCCCAGCCAGACAAACCTGAGCTCAAGTGCTGTTTCTGCCCTTGTGTGACTCCGTGTAAATAACTCAAGCTCGCTGAGTCCTGAGCCCCTAACCTTCAAGATGAAGGATGAAAATTCATAACCCATGGGTAGTTGCAAGATCAGATACAACACTTAAAAACTTCCTGACACGTGCAGTATGACAGATATTGTTTAAAATAAAGACAAACACCACCATATCATCCCTCTCACTTTCTTTTCCTTCACTTATGAAAAGGAGACATGGATTCGGTGTTTTGCCCTTTTTCTTTGCTACTCTACCAGCAGGTGCTACCACACTCACTACCTCAGCTCCAATCTCAGCCACAACGCCACTCTTGCTTCAGGCTTGATCTCTCTTCTTCCTGGATCTGCAAAACTCCTATGCTTAGAGCATCACCAACCCCATGAAGCCTTCACAGCAATCCCCTCTTCTGTGCCTCACAGCTCCATCATTTATCATATTGATGACACTACCAGGCAGAAAACGCCCAAGAACTAAGCTATCGAGGGAACAGAAATGTGGCAACACTTGTTACTAAAATATTAACATGTTTCCTTATACTCTGGCTACAAAAAGAAAAACCTTCCTTTTTGTGACTACCAAGTATACTAACAGCACCCTGATTTCCCCAGCACTAGAAAGAAGGCTCCCCTACAGAACCGGTGAAAACCAGTACAGGGTATGATAGACACTGAGTGCCACCTCTGTCTATGGGGATAGCGCGACTACTAAAGCGAATGCAGATTGGCTGTGGGTGGGATGCTCCTTCAAGCACAGGGTGCACATCTCACAGCATCTCAAGCACTCAGACTCTGCAGATGCTTAGCTCATTCGGTACCTCCTGTGCCTCCTTGCTCAGCAACAGCCCAGCATATCAGAAGCCTGCAAAACGGTGTACTCACCAACTGCCCATGCATAAAACTGTGATGATGTCAGACCCAGTGTGACCCTAGGCTCCCCCAGTTACTCAATTCACCTCCTGACCATAGACCAGGGCACCTCTGGCCTATCCTTATCTCCTTTCAAAGCTACAACCAAAAAAGCAACCTCTGCTTAACACTTGCAAAGGTTCTCTGTCACCACTAATCAAATCCAGACCCTCTCAAGACCAGCAACAAGAATCCTCATTCCTGACCTCATTCCAGGAATAAGAGAACCAACAGAAACAGTTGTTTCCTCCCAGCACACAAAGGCAGTAAATAAATATAAAAATCTCCCTCTGATGAGTAACCAAAGCTGTTTAAAGAAGAGTTCTTTGTGCATAGATAATTGAAGGTTGGTTTGTATTTTTTTTTAAAGTGGTTATACTGAGCCACTCCACCTCCGTCATATAGTGATGTAAATATGACAGGGAGGTGACTTGTTCAAGCCACACATTTGGTGCATCTCAAAGTTCATAACTGTAATTCCAAAAATCTGAGCACTGAGCTCTTCGGCCTCCTCAGCCTGGTCCATCTCCACGCACTGTCTCAGAGCAGAAAGAACAGCACGCCACTGTCACTCCATGGCTCCTAAAACTGCTGTATTCAGTACGCTCACTATATCTGAAATATGTATTTCCTTACCTGGTCCCTACCTAGCTTTTCCCATAAACGTGAAGCACCATGAAGCTCTGGGCTCTGCCTGCTCTTATCTTCCACAGAACCTAGAATAGAGCACTGCACAATCATCTCAAGGCAACATCAGTCTCCTCCTCCATTACCAGTCACACAGGACCACAAATAACTAGATCTCTCCCTGCCTCAACCTCATTCTCTTTAACATCCAGAGCCGCACCACTATAGAGAGGAGCCAGAGCGCATTAGCCCACAGTCCACATGAGAGATGCGCTCCTCGGTACAGATCTGCCTCTGCCTTTCTCTACCAGGGCCCCTGCATCCCCAAAGGGTTCCTTCCATCAGTCACCTCTCGTGGCCTGCAGCACCTACAGCCACAAGTTCGCCCTTCTCCACTTCCCACTGGTCACTCCTCCCTGCCTTTCTCAGGCAGGTGTCTACAGAGGGCAGAGCTCACAGCTGGAGCTAACCACACTCTCATGTCTGCCAAGCACTGACCTACTTCCCAGCCAGACTGAGGCAGGTGATGCTGCGACTGACTCAGCAAGGTCTTTTTTTTCGCTTACGCTTTCCCTCCACGTTATCTCAGACATGGGGCATAATGCAGAGCCAGAAAGCTGGGGAAAAAAAAAAAAAAATCAGACCAGAGGAGGCACTACCAGCTTACCCAATGTCACCCTCTTATTTTGTAGACAGCAAAACTGGGTGATGCGGAGAGGACACGGGTGCCTCTGTCAAAGTAAACCTCAAGTTTCCCAAACGTTAAAAACCATGATCATAGCCAGGTCCTGTTGGCTCACGCCTTTAATCCCAGCACTCGGGAGGCAGAGGCAGGTGGACCTCTGTGAGTTCAAGGCCAGCCTGGTCTACAAATCGAGTCCAGGACAGCCAAGGCTACCTGGAGAAACCCTGTCTTGAAAAACCAAAGAAACAAAAACAATTATCATTTCAAAACGAGCCCTTCGTGCCACTTCCTCTCATCTTAGAAATGCTCATTTCTAAGATTAAAGTCCGCCTGAGGCCATCCCAGGCATACGTTAGCCATCCATTAAATGTGCCGCATCTCCCTAGATGAAAAACTTCTCTGATTTCCACCTTCGTAAAGCACAGTTCACACAAAGTGAGCTGCACATGTTGTAAAGCTGGAGGGGGTGATGTAGGAAGACAGCCCTGCTCCTCCCAGGAACCCTAGGTGAGCCCCTCCCCCACCCCCTAGGTGAGCCCCTCCCCAGCCCTGGCCCTGCTGTGGTCTCAAGCTGGACCACATCCCTCTAAACTATTATAGGTTAGCTCTGTGTGTCCCATCACCCGCTCCAACACAGCACCACCACCCAGGATCTAAAATAACTAGACTGTGAGTCACTGAGCTCTGAGTTTTCCCACAGTGCAACGGGGCGTATATGTCTTTCGGTGTGTTCAGTGTTCATCAATGAGTTAACATGGTCTCGTGCTTTTACAGTTATGTCATTTGGACTTCTTTGGCAATCAAGCTGTAAAAGTTGCCTGGCGAAGTTTCATAATACAACGGAACACTAAGCCTCCTTCATATACCAAAGCATATGCTTCCCAGGACTACAGCTTTCTTAACAGAAGTCTGTTCATTCTAATAGCCCACCAGTCTTTAAGTCCCTTCCTGCTATATCAAGTGCACAAGCAGTTGTAAGCTGAATGCTCTGATGAGAAGTCCTCTTTGCTTTTTCAGAAAGAATCATTTTTCCAGAAGTCACTGGAAAAGAATTCTAGTACTTACGGGTGGTGATCCAGTTAGAGGTGTCAGTGTTGTAACACAATTGACCACAAAACTGCGGGTAAGAGAATATTCTGGGCCTAATTCCTACTGCATGAATTTCTAGGGAGCGCCAACACCAATACACGTCATAATGTAGCTCCCTGAGGCCACCAAGAGATGCTATTCTTCTTCTCTCAGATCCTACTGCTCCACTTGAAAACAAGTTCTTAAATGAGAAACGCCACATGATTTACTAAAACCCATCCCATGCAGTGTGAGTGAGGATGGTACCCAAATCTGATGACAATGGTACCCACCCCTCAGCAAAGACAGAGGCCCTCTGCACAGCAACGTCCCTAACAGCCTGACTGATAAGCCACACTCCTCATCCCATAGTATGTAAAAAGCAGCAGACCATCCACTCAGTGTGGCATGACTGAGTGGCAGGCAGTGGCTATGGACACCTCAGAACTCTTAAGTGGGGGAGGGGGGGCAAGGGGCAGATGAAGCTGCTTAATAAAATCAAGAGTAAGAAAAAGTCGGTACGCACTATTTCAGTATATCTTCTTTTGAGAGAATAATGTCACAACTCAAAAGCCTCCGGGAGGATGCCTCAATGGCAGTCCGGAAATATGAAGTCTACAATAAGGCAATGGTGTACATAAAAGGAGATGCTGTGGGGTGTGCAGAACCCGAGCAGTGTAAGGTAAGCCTGGTAGTGTTTGTGAGTTTGTTTGTTTGTTTGTTTGTTTTTCCCTAGAGAACAAGAAGGCTTTATACCACCACTTCCTCCAAATTCAAACATTCCTTACTGGAAGGAAAAGGGAAGCCCTTAAAACTAAGGAAAACTCCGGACTCACAAGGCTCAGGGAAACTTAGAAACTCTGAAATCTCAGAAACTGTAAGAAGATTAGGAGGCTTTTGGCAAGGATACATAAACAGTAAACAATCCATGAGGAATTGTAGACTCTTTGGGAGAGATGCCTACAAGCTGGGCAGGAAGCTCTAGGGATGAGAGTTGTGAGCTTTCCCATGATGCAGTTGGAAACCACTACACCAGAGTCACAGCAATAAACTCAGCACTTCACTCATCTACCTTTGGGTAGAATTATTTCTTTGGTCTGTCATCAGCATAATCTGAAATGAACAGACATCTGTGCATATCTCCCCAGGAAAAGTCAAACAACAGAAGAAAATCAGGATCTCAGACTGGGGGGGTAGGGGGGTGTTGCACTGTGCATCCTTAAGAAAGCAGGGCATGGCACAAATATGCAAAACTGGTCCAGTGGAAGACAATAGGTGGGCGGAACAGGAAGAAGAAACAATGAGAAAGACAAAAGACATACGCAATAAGACTGAGAGTGCTTAGTTCTTTTTTCCTAACAAGAAAAATAAACCTCAGACTCTAGGAAAATAAATACATCATAGCAACCAAAAGGCTCACCTTAGAATTAAAACCAAAATCTGGGATGATTATGAAGAACGAAAGGAAAGTTAGATTTTGATGTAAGGGAAATTTTAGTTCCCTGCGTGTGGTGAAAGGTCATGACCTCAGAGCCCTAGAAAGGAGATTGGGCCACAGCTCATGAGTTGCCCAGTATGCAGCAATGTCACCTAGATCAACTCGGTACAAACCACAGACAGAGCACAGAGTTAGAGATTGTTGCAAACTATATGCAGGCGTGCACACAATCCATTATAACCCTTTAAGACAGCAAAGGTGACATCATTACTGCCAAGTTCAAGAGTAAACTAGAGGATGAAAAGTGAAGGAAATGCCAAAGTGCCTCTGTGAAGGCACCATGAGGGCTGACTTACCAATCTCCATTATGTCAATCACACAAACTTATAAGGGAAACAAGCAGTTAAGACACAGTCTACGAAAAGAGCAAAAAAACTAGGAAAAAGGCAAATACACACATGAACGAGCTGTAAATAGGCTAAACCTTGCCTATAATAGAAAAAAGTCAATAGGCATACTTTAAACTAAACTAATATCTCATGGGGAAAAAGATAGAACATATTTTCCCCCCAGAAATGACAGTAAACACAAGAAGAATTAAACAAAACTGGGTACAAGTGGTTGATTATTGGGAATGAAATTGTGTTTGGGAGAAATAAGACAACAAAATCGTTATTTTACCATAAACACTTCTGGATTGTGTTCTTGTTTTAGATTATAGCCATTAAAGACAAGCTGGGCATAGAGGCGCATGCCTTCAATCACAGCACTTGGGAGGCAGAAGGAGGTAGATCTCTGTGAGTTTGAGGTCAGTCTAATTAATCTACATAGTGAGTTCTAGGACAGCCAGGACTGTGTAGAGAGACCATGGATAAAAAAAAAAAAAAAAAAAGAGAGAGAAAAAGAAGATAGAGACTAAAGTATCTCAATGTGAAAACAAAAAGACTCAAAGGGTGAAGGCAGTGCCACCAAGCCTGATGGCCTGAGCTGGCATCCCAAACACACACACACACACACACACACACACACACACACAAAATGTTGAAATATGTTTAATATGTCAAATAATAATGTTTTAAAATACTATGTCTCGGAGTTTAAGAGAAGAAAGAAAGAAAGAAAGAAAGAAAGAAAGAAAGAAAGAAAGAAAGA
>OU015745.1:78771635-78801145 GCA_907169655.1 Acomys percivali | reverse complement strand
AGAAAGAAAGAAAGAAAGAAAGAAAGAAAGAAAGAAAGAAAGAAAGAGGAAGGGAGGGAGGGAAGGAAGGAAGGAGGAAAAGAAAATTTTTCTGGGAAAATGGTAACAAAATACTGCCTTTTGAGGTCACTCAGTGACAATGGCTTCCATACGCAGTCACTTGGCCTTCATTTAAAACTTTCCCCTTCCTCTCTGCTCCCCAAACTTGTCATCTTCCTGCACAATTTTAAACACTTTTTGCCCTTCAAGTCTCTTGGCTGGCTTCAAAACACAAAGCTGTCCCTAATGAAAACTTTCAAATGTAAAAAAAATCCCTGAGGAAAGGCAGGAATCAACAGCCAGCTCGGAGTGCGGAGCTGTGGCCCAGAAGCACACAAGGCCCGGAGGTTGGAGCTATATTTAGCAACTTCAGGGCAGACAACAAGGACTCCTGTTCCCTGGAAAGGAGGTAATTAAAGGAGGCAGATCTAGGCCTGAGGTGGTAAGTCTCAAGGACCCGCAGCTCCAGGCAGTCACAGCCTGCATGCACCCTGAGTGAAGAAATGTACCCACAGGCCTGACATCCGTTCCCAAACCATCTTTACTTCTCTCATGGTCTGAAGACAAGGGAAAGAATGCCAGCTCCCAGCTCCCAGCTCACCCTCTCGGTTTTTTGTTTGTTTGTTTTGTTTGTTTGTTTTGTTTGTTTGTTTGTTTTGTTTGCAGTCCTAACAGCATCATTTGCAAGGAACTGACTGTGCGCTGGGTCTTGTGCTCAGTGCATCCGGGCGGAGAGCGGTGAGTCACACCTGAACTCTGACCTCCAGCAGCTTACAGGTGAGGAAAAAGTGATCCTGGCCGTGACAGGATGGGAGAAAACCATCAACTGCTAGAGGGCCTGAGAGACTGCAGAAATCATCCAGCGGCCTGACCTGAACCAACAGAAATGGTCTGGACCTACGAGGAACAGATGGCAATTATCTGAGTGAGACACAAAGCAGGCAACATTTGGGACACTGAGAAAATAGGGAGAATTGCCCACATAGCTACAGTGAACACCCTGCCTGATTCACACCTCAGCTTCCTGGCTCTGGTCTGACTGCACGTGCCACCACTCCCTCTCCATACGGCTTCTTTACATGCATGCAGTGCTGGTCATGTGTACGCACATGCAAGTGTACATGTGTATGTGTGCAGGCCTGAGGACCACCTCGAGTGTCTTTCTTCCTTGGCATCCTCCTCTGAGACGAGGCTTCTCACTGGAACTCACCAAGTAGGCCATGCTGTCTGTGACGTGCTGCTGCAGGGAGCCATGTGACCCTGTCTCCCCAGTGCTGATCTTACCAGAGTGCAAGACTACGTGAGCTTTTCGTTTGTGAAGGCTCTGGGGACAGAACCCAGGTCACCATGCTTGCACAGCAAACATCTTACCATCTGAGCTATTTGCACGTGATTTCTGATAGCGTGTCCTACCCCGCCTCTGTAGCCATGTCCTAGAGGATGAGAACAGGTACCACCATGGTTCAGCTCACAGAGCAGAATCATCTTCGTCAAGGTTAAGACTGTGACACACTGACAAATCCCAAGGCAGGCCTCTCCAACTCGAACATATAAGTCTTTTCCCCCTCTGCAAGCAAAGGCGGTAAAAAGGAAGGTATTGTTGAAGAACAGCGAGAAGGGAAGGCAGTGGCCTGGGGCAAACCCTGCTTAAAGCTCAGAGCATCACTCTCGTAGACTTCCCTGGGAGCCATTCCCAAAATCAACACCCATGTGTACCTGGGGCAGCCCAGTAGCTGAGCAGCCGCCACTTCATCTTGAAGCGTCTCTCGATCTGCTGTATTCACCTTACTTCCATGGTCCCCTACCAGAAGGCCCTGTCCAGGCTCTCCTTCCAGCCGATTCTTGTTCCTCCTACGAAGTCAGCCCTCATTGCTCTAGCCACAGCAACCACAGGGCAGATGCTTGATGAGTTAGAAAGGGGTCAGCCTGCTCTTTCTCTCACCACGAGCAAGGAAGGCTGAACAGAGCCCTGTTAACTCCTGAAAGAAGCTAGAAGCTCACTCAGCAAGGACCTTCCCACGGGCACACTACATATACTGATTTGGTGACAACCTACAACCTCACATAGTGCCATACAGCCTTCACAGCCCAACACATGAGCAATGTTAGAAAATAATCTCAGTAAACTCCCTCCTCATTGAACTTAGCTATGCCCACACACAAACACCACATGCACAGACTCATACATATATAGCACTCATACACACACATGCACACATACACACATGCATATTTATGCACACATACATACATACATTCATACATAGCACACACACAAACACATGCAGACACATACATACATAGCACACACACAAACACATGCAGACACATACATACATAGCACACACACACACATGTACTCACATACATACACACACATACACACACACACACATCTCGGGGCACTGGACAGTCTCCCATCTTTCGTTGGGAGAATGCTCTCCATGCATTCCTGAACAGAAGGCTCTATGTTCTAAAACTCTAGTCTCTGAAACACTGACAACCCAACATTGCACCACAGGTACCACAAACTGTCAGCAGCACAGCTCTCGGGGTCATCTAAACAAATTACATCCATGCTTCAGCCATGTCCAGCCTCCACAGTTTTAACTTAATACTGTTCCATGAATGGATCGCCCAATAAAATGACACAAGCACAAACCCACAATGTCCCTGCATCCCCACCATGGCTGAGCTTGAATGCCGCCAATGAGAGGCATCTTTCGTTACTTCACACAGTACACTGCATTTTCTGACACCTCTTACCACATCATTATACTTTGAGTTCAATCTATCTGCACAGGCCTTCTGGTTAAACCCCTAGAGTAGCCGCTGAGAAGCAGCATGCACAGCCGGAGAAGCAGGGTATCTTGACTCTGAAATCAGACAGAGCTGAGTTCACATCCCAGCTGACCATTGAGGAAGTGACTGGACACCCCTGGCCCCGCCCTCATGTCTATTACAGGACGAAGGGAAATGATGCAGGCAGATTGCCTGGCAGAGCGAGCACTCAATAAATGGCAGCTATCTTAGTAATTAGTTCTATTCCTGTTTCCCATTCCGGCCTGCCACGCAATCAAAGTGCTAATCACACCCTTGGCCTTTGTGAGATCCGTAAGCCCGTCCATGGGATGCACGTCTTTGCAAAGCCTCAGCCAGCATCCCATTTTCTTTTCTTTGCTACTGACGAGACATGACAGACCAGAAACGAAAGGCTGTCTGGGTTCTCATTAAAAATCTCTGACATGGGGCACGGGGAGCCACAGAGAAACAACAGGAAGAACACAGCTTCTCTTGCCCCTGCCTTTTGGAGTGCTATTCACCACTGCACAAAGGCGAAGGGGAACTCAGAATCTAGAGTAGGTACTTGGGTCAGCTGCCTACTGGCCTCACCTTGCGTACTTGTAGAACAGAATACTGACCCAGACTGATAATCCTTTAGCCAGCCCAGCAGAAATGCTAAGGCACACTTCTAAATGGCCAGACCTGTTTCTCGGACATTCTAGATAAAGATCAGGGTTGGGGCAGATTCTGATGCCTAAGAACTGCAAGCCTTACAGATCCCTACATCCCCTCAAACTAAGTGTCTGCTTCATCTACCATCAAACCATCACCACCACCACCACCAGACAAAAGCAGTTGTCACCAAACACTTCCACTAAATAAGATGACAGCCGGTACCACTTCGGAATCCAACTGTGAAGAGCTCCCAAATAGATTCCTAGCTTAGTAAAAATGGGCAGTCCATTCAGAGGAGTCTCCCACCATTGGAAAAAATGGGGTAGGAACACCAGCAAATAAGTAGATGCCCCACAGAAGAGTGAGCCCCAGAGTGCTACACTGCCAGTATAATGTGCATATAAAGCATAATGCAAGGACAATGTCACCTGGGGCATGTGGAAGCTGTAAATGCTGGTATAGGGGGCTGCATTTCTAATAGGTCCAAGACAATGCTAGTCCACTTGGCTGTTCCCAAGAATCAGATCTTGACAGTCAAGTTTGGAATAAAGTGTTTGGTTGAGGGAAACCTGGAGCCTAGGGCATCCTTCCTCCCCCAGACCTGCTAAACATCTACTATGCTTCACTCATGGAATGTGGTGGGCCAGAAAACCACAGATAACAGAAAAGAGACACCTCAACGAATACGTGCAATAAAAAGTGCGTTAAGGTCTGTGTCAGAGGTGGAGGAAGGCCTGTGGCCACCCTGTAGGAAGCTATTCATTGTATTTGGCCATCATGAAGCAAAACCGTGCGGAGCCCTGATGACGTGGCTTAAATTGCAAAAGAGAGCAATTACAAAACAGTAAGTACAGAATGGTCCTGAGGCAAGAGAGAAAGAAGAGACAGGAACCCATCTCCCAGAAGTCTGCAGAAACCTCTAGCCAGCTAAAAGTCAAGGATCCCAGCACACAGCACTATCTGCTGTGGTAGCTGTCAAGACAGAGACAGTCTTCCTTCCTGCTCAGCTATCTGCAGGATATTAAAATAGCATGCTTAAGGAAGGCCCACTTATTTATGGCCAAGTTTGGCCTTTCTCTCTTCCCAGCTATAAAAACATTCATTTCCTAGGAGCCAAGCGTGACTATAAACTCCATTTTTAGTAAAAGACAAGCCTTAATCCCCTGTGGAACCTTTGTAACCTATGGCTTCAGGTTGTGATCCTACCCGAGGCTCCTCGAGAAGCACGCTGTGATCTCATTTACCAAAAAAGAGGAAGGCAAAGGATAGAAAGGGGTCTCCTAGAAACCGATGATCATGGTACAGCTGGTCCCAAGACGCTTAGGCTGTCGTGAGAAGCCCACACTTACACCTGAGTGTGAGTTAAAACTCTCTTACTGAAATCCCACCCTGACTCACAATGACTCACCGGCAAGTTCTCCTGTAGTGCAGTCAAGCAAAAACCCTAACTTCACCTGAGGGAAGTTCTCTAAAAAGAACCCCTCAAGATGCCACAGGAAGGAACGGTGTCCCCAGCCCCCCCACCCCACCCCACTCACAGCACACTGCTCATGGCACCGTGTTTGAGAACAAGACCGGCAAACGGTATTTATAGATCGACTCCCCAAGAATAGTTAGTACATTTTAAAAAGAACTGAGAAGAAAGATGGAGGAGCGGAGGAAGCCAGGTGTGGTGGTACATACCACACCTTTCATCCCAGAGCCGGAACACTGGGGAGGCAGAGGCAGGCAGACCTCTGAGAGTCTGAGGCAAGCCTGGTCTACATAGCAAGTTCCAGGACAAATGGTGCTACATAGAGGCTGGAGAGAGGGGAGGGGTTACCCTACAGAGTATAATATATTTTCCTAGAAAGTGTAATGTATTTTCTATCTGGCCCTTTATAGACAATATCTTAAGACTCCTTCAGGTAAAAGAGAGAGGAGATGCACAGATTCGGCTAATGCCACTGTGACTACAAGTAGCTACAGGTGGTTTTTATTTTCCTCTTCGTACATTCCCAGATGTTTCTAACTCTGTCCAGTAACCACAAGTTCCTCTTGAAATTAAGGGTCAAAGCCGCTCTTAGCCTTAAGGTCATTATGTAAACCTCTAATAATCTAGCAACACAAACCACTGATAACAACACAGGAGTTTATCACAGCGCTGTTTAGCGGTAGAAAACAAACCACCATGTTCTCTTACGATGGCAAAATCTGTAGTTACCACATACACAAAGGTTCCTCCGTGCCATGAGAAGATGCTCACGCCACTACTACTTAGTGACCAGACATAAAACCATGCATCCAATAAGACTGAAACAGTATGACACAAACGCATAAAAAGTAATAAGAAGAACGACTCACAAAAGAATATTTAAAAAACAGTGTTCGTCTCTAAAACATGAATTTATGAGTGATTTTCATTTTCCTTATATGGTTTTGTTTTTTTAATTTTTCTATTATGAGCATGTGGTACTACTTCTATTACAGAAAAATACAACACATAATAAAAACATTTTTGGCGTTTTTTTGGAGGGTTGGGGGGGTTGCCTTCATTCTTTCCTGGGGGAGTTAGATGATACTCAAGGAGGAGGAGGAAGAGGAGGAGGAGGAGGAGGAGGAGGAGGGAGGAGGAATCTGTCCTGGGCTTTAAGGGATGAGCAGGCATTCATGGGATGGAAGGAAGGGGCGGTCCCTTGGGCCTGCCAATACACACAGGCATGCAAGACAACGGGACTAGCAAAGCCATTTCCAGGGCTGGGGAGCAAAGTAGGAGAGCAAGTCCCAGGGGCATGAGGAAATCCTTGGCACTGGCACCGGCAAGGCAAAGTGGCAAGGCAAGGTTAACAGTCTGTCAGGAGGACTAAGGTGTGTGGAGTGTAGTATCTGACCCATGGCCTCAGAAGATGGTGGGGGCGGAAGGCAGGAAGCCAGCTGGGAGCAGAAGAGAAAGCTTTCAGTGCTCTTCTTCACAGCAGATTTGGGGTGAACCAGGCACAGCAGAAGAGAACTAAGTTTCTTGGGCCCGTTTCCACTCACAAAGGGCTCTCTTTAATTTACATATATTTGTGTCTGGAAATGAAAGTATTTATTGCCCAAATATTCCGAGCAGACAAGTCTGGCTTCCTTCTAAAGACAGTGTGATTGCTATACACAGATACCAAACAGAGGACACGGGCTAAGGGGGTCACTGCCCAGCTGCGGAACCAAGGAAGAATGAGGCAAAGTTGAAGAGGAAAAGGGCCCCCTCAAGAGAACAGAGAGAAGACTCTAGAAACTAACCGCTAGTCTCTGTGAGGTGACATGGGGCCGCCATGTCACCTCTCACAGCCAGAGGCCGCAGAGAGTCTGCTGGTGCCCACTCATGGCTGAATTCCTAGCAGGATACGAAGAGGGGTTCCAGTAAGGCATAAGGAATGCTGCTGGCAGGAGACACTCAGGCCTCTCAAGAGGGCTTTAAATGGAAATGTAAGAGCAAGGGGAAACTCTAAGCACAAAAAATGTACCAAGCGAGTAAGAGTGGCCCTGATGTGGGTACCCCAGAAGGGAGGGGCTCTGGATTCTTAGGGAACCACAGCAAAGTGGGTCTAGATGACCCTCCAAGCCCAGAAGCGAGGGGACAAGGAAGAAAGAGAACTGCAGGTGTGAGGACAGGAGCCTTCAGGGAGGGGCAGAACTATAATGGAAGGCTGCCAGGAAGGGGGAGTGTGCATACGCCAAATACAGAAGCAACGCTCCAGACAATACCAGAGCAAGTAGGTGCTGAAGACTAAGTGTGTGGTCATCGTGGGTGACGAATTCAAAGGGGCAACACGATTCCGTGGTTATTAGGGAATGAAGGAGGTTCTAAATAAGTAGGACCCACCTCAATGTTTGCAAAATCTCAAACTATTTCAATATAGACTCTGCCTCTCCCCCTCCCCCTCCCCCTCCCCCTCTCCCTCTCCCAACATGTCACATGTCTACACCACCACTAGGCTACAATATTAATAGGCTCTCTCAACTACTGGGCAGCTTCTTCCACATACTGCACATCTCCTACCACTGAACAGTACTTTAACTTTGGCCTAATTTTGCTTGCGTGTCTGTTCCCTGTGCTGAACACCAACCACCTCCTGTCCAGGCCAAAAGGACACTTCATGCATCCGTACCCAGTCTCTGGAATGTAAGACTAGAAGTGCAAGGTCAGCAGGTGTCCTTACCGATCCACAACTAGGCTATTAATCTTTTTTTTTCTTTAATCCTCTTTTAGCTTCTCACTCTGAGTAGCCAACAGTTGTGACCGAGGGTCAAGGGAGCCGGAGAGGTAAATGGTGGCTGAGGCTACAGTGTCAACCACGGGAAAGCAACTGAGTGGGCAGCAGACAGACACTTTGGAGTGAGATGGTGTTGCCTTGGAATGAGAGAAGGTTCCAGCACCGTGGAAAAGCGAGTGGCCAGCCACCAACAAGGTGCGAGGAGTAGCTCCTGGCAGCAGAGACATGAGGAGAAGCACAGACCACCAGCCTACTAGGGACTCGGCCTAAGGAGGATAGCAAGGACTGTCTAAGAGGAAGGAGAGCGGTGCAGCTCTTCTCAGTCACACGTGGATCCTTCTCAGCCAGCCAGTAGCCTGGACTCAGGCCAGGTTCCCAGTGGGCATCAGTCTCCTGACCTAAGAGGTAAGGTGAAACCACTGAGGTCTCGCTATAAAGTAACAAGAGCACCTGGAAACCCCAGGAATTCCATCACAGCCCGACACCCCACTAGAGTGAGACCACAACAGTTTCATCCTTCTCACACTTAATAAACCAAGTGTCACTTCTTTGCTCTCTCAGGTCCCACCCATGCAGCAAAGAGAGTGATGTGGACAAAGGAAGGAAGGGAGGGAGGGAGGAAGGAAGGGAGGGAGGGAAGAAGGAAAAGTACTAGTGGGCCAGAGATTAGCACACTTTACATGGACTCTTAACTATGACACCAGAGTCCATAGCCGTCATCCCAGTGTCACAGTCCCACTTCAGACAGCAACTATCAAAGTCCTCTCCCAGACAGACCATGCCAGAGTCCCGGAGGCATCTGTCCGTCTCACAATCCTCCCCAGATCTCTGGTACACACTCATATAACTGGAACACCATGTACTTCTCTTAAGGTTTTACGAACACGAGATGTCTTCCCACGGCAAAGTCCTTCAATCTTCGGCCAAAACAGAATCAACAGTGTCAATATAATCACTATCACCCCTCCCCCCACTTCACATATGAGAAAGCTGAAGTTCCTGGAACACCTCAACTTTGTGTTTCTCAATATTCCCAACTTCTAACCAACCTCTGGGCCTCCCTGTGCTCCTAAACCCTTCACAAAAGACACGACGGTCACAGCCAGTCTTTCTGGCCCGATCCCTTCTCTGCTAAGATGCTGCCCTACTCAGCTTCTCCACAGCCATGATAAATCACTAGCCCAAGCCAACTGGGGAGGAAAGGGTTACTGTTGGTCACCAGGAGAAGTCAGGGCAGGAGAAAAGGCAGGAACCTGGATGCCAGAACCATGGAGGCATGCTGCTTACTAGCTTGCACTGAGGCTCACGGGCAACCACTTTTCTTATATACTAGACCACTTGCCAGGGGATGGCACCGCCCACAGTGGGCTGGGCCAGCCAACACCAATTAGCGCTCAAGAAAACGCCTCACAGGTGTGCCCACATCTCTGATGGAGGCAGTACTTAAGTTGAGGCTCCCTCTTCCCAGCTGTCTCTAGTTTATGTCAAGTTGGGAAGAACTAAGTAGCCCAGGTACTCGGAAACCAAGGTGCCACAGAACTTCCTGTTACCCACCGACACAGAAGCAGGGATGTTTCTCACGGCCCCAGTCCACAGCAGATGCCTCCCCCATATTGCACAAATAGTACAACCTCACTTCCAGGAGCCTTCCCTCTCTGGCAGCAAGCAGCCTTGCCATGGGAGGGAGACTTGTTCTCATGAATCTGGAGCAAGCCTCCCCCTGAGCTGGATCACCCACTTACCCGTCAGTGGGCCACCCCTAAGTCTGGCTGCCTCTCAGATAACAAACTTTGGATGCCCAGACCTTCTAGTAGGACACTTCTCCATTGGAGTGATTCCCCATCAGTCTGGAACACAGGGTCTGGTGACACGTCTTGGGCCGCAGAGACAGCTCAGCCATTAAAAAGCTAAGGATCAAAGAGTCAAGTGCCCTACCTCCTCCCACTCCCCTTCCAGCCCGTTGCTGACTGCCCTCCCGTCTAGTATCTATGCCCACCCACTTCAAAATTACAGGTCAGAGGGACTACTCCTGAGCTTGATCCCAGCTCTCTCAATTCCCAGTTTTGTGCTTCTTTCACTAAATCCTAGCTGTCCTGTTGCATCCTCCAGGAAACCACCTGTACATAAGGAGATGGATCCAAGTATTAGAGGTGACTCATGCTCAGTAGGGAAAGGAGCCTGTAGGCCTCTATCTACACCCATGAGAGGGAAAGACTACCCTTGCTATTAGGTTTGAAACTGCAAAACTAATTACTGACAGTCCAAGCCATAATCCTGTGCTCCCGATAATCTACGGTGCAAAACTTTTAATCCAAATTCAAATGCATATCAGTGCAATAAATAAAGAGTAAGTCCACCTAAACACTTAGTTGGAGAGAACCAAACAAAAGGCCTTGAAAAGACAGCCAGTCTAGTTAAGTTAGTGAACTGATTTTTTTTTTTTTTTTTTTTTTTTAATGAAACTGAGTTTTGATTCTAAGGTAGAGCTAGGATTGATATCAGTCCTTGAGTGCTGCTGGTGACAGTTGGCCGTGGACTTAGACGGTGACAGCAGGGTATGGTCTAGAGTCAGCACCTGTAGTTTAACTGCCTGGCAGGTCAATCCTAGTCTCCCCATCTACTCATCTGTAATAAGGGGGAGCTTACCAGAAGCTGAATTCGATCAGCAGGTCTCATCAGCATTGGCAGTGCCCATGTGCCTGTTAGAAATTCAAACACATGAGCCCTGCTTCATTGTCTTGCTAAAGGCTCCTGGGAGGCAGGGAGAGCCCAGCAAAACCAGCAGTGGCTGAAACACCTACTCTGGACCATGACCCTTCCAGCTCTACCAGACAGAGTGCCTGAAGCTTCTTTGGCTTGGCAACACCACCGCCCCTGCCACTCTCCCTGAGTACACATGTGTGCACACACACACACACACACACACACACACACACACACACACACACACTCCTTCATGCTGATCTGGTAGGCATGTAAGTCAGCTAGGTAGTTCATGTGATCAAGTTTGACAGCTTCCTCCTGTGATTAATAAAGAGGACCATAACACATAGTCGGTTTCCTCCAGGGAACTTTATTCCATTTACCACCTCGGCGGTACATATTCTGTCACTGTTCTTAAAAAAAAAATCAAAACCTGAAGGAGAAGGACCAGCTTTTTAAAGCCAGGCATTGGGCACTATCTTAAAAAAACAAAAAACAAAAAAAAACCTGTAAGGGGGTTTTATTCCTGGGTTAAGTCAATAAGGAATTACCTTAAAATCTTAGAAATGGGGTCTTTGTAAACCCGCAGGTTTCTTTTTTTAAGAACAAGTTAGAGCATGTGTTTTGTATGCCAGAGACACGTGTAGACATAACAAATCATTTCTTGTTTGGTCCTTATGTATCAAAACAATAAAATAATACAAGTAGGACATGGCAATGTACTCTTGTAAACCTCAAACTAAGGACAAAGAGGCAGGGAGAGCAGGAGTTCAAGGCCAGCCTCAGCTACATAATGAGTTCAAGGCCAGCCTGGGCTTCATAAGAATATCTGAAAATACACAAGAAAGAATAGTACAACCCAGACAAAGCTTAAAAGTATGATAACATACCACAAAAGAACTATGGGCTGTTAATTCCCACAACTCTTGACCCAGTACCTAAACTTACCATGGGATGAATGAATGAATGAATGAATGAATGAACACCTTGCTATTATGCTGCTACTAGAAGCTGTAGATACGAACAAGCTAAAACCCTAGTCTAAAAGAACTAAGGTTGAACTTAACATGAGCAACATCAAGCCTATCTGTCTGTCAACCAATCCTTGTACCTATCCATGCATGCATGTATCCATCCATCCTTCAAGTGTATAGTGCATGTCTGCCCAACTCTAGGCAGGAACAAATGTTCTAGAGAACTTAAAAGGCACAAAAACTGAGACAGGCCAATGGGCAACTACAATAAAAGATAGAAAGTGCCCAGTGGTAAAGAAAATGGTCATGGGAGGTAAGAAAAAATTACTGTTTCCTGTGTAGGGTAGGTATGTGGCTTTCTTCATGCAGATGGTACTATGGTGCTAAACCCTGAAGATGACATTGGGTTCAAAGGGGTGAGGACGGGGAAGAGTAATCCAAAGTAAGGGCATGCTGGGACAAAGGCAAAAAATGAGAGAACGGCGTGGTATGGAAGTTCCAAAGTCAGTTGGCTCCACTCAATAACAAGACAAGAAAGATACCCTAAGGACTTTCTGCCCAGTTGTTCGGCTTCCAGCCCACTCTCCTCTGCAGGACCCCCTCCTCTAGGTCTGCTGGCTCTGAGGACAGAGCTGGGCAGCTGCTGCCTGCTGAGGCTTCCAGGCTCCTGTGCCATCCCTGCTGCCTCATCCATGCATCCCTCTAGGTACTAGTCAGGGCCCATCACAGGCTCCACTGTTCTTACTACGCCATGTCTTTACACTTCTGTTTTGTGTAATTTATAAAAACACATACTGCCCACGAGTTTGTATTTTTAATTCCTGTAAGAAGTTTTTAGGATCCAATTTGTGTGAAAAATCAGGCTGCCACATAAGGTTGTATTGTATGATAAAAGACTCCAGGAATAAAACAGGCAGTACATCCTGCTTATCAGCAGCTCAAACACGGGCTCCAAGCCCTGTAGCACAGACTTCCTTATGAATGAGTATTCCAGGGTTTTTTCATCAACCTCCCAGTCTTCTTGACTTAAATTCCAGGGGCAGCGCCTACTTGTCAGAGCTTCTTTTTGCAAACACGTCTTGAGAACCTAATATGTGTCTGAGCTGTGGCTGATATAAACACCTTACAGGATAAAGCTGGTGTAGTGTGCAGGTCAGTCTTTTAATGCACTGCAAGTCACTGAGCCTATATTGAAGATAAGGAGGAGCATGGTGAAGAGCCTAAATCCAAGTGCAGAATTCTGGGATGGGTGGGGGGTGCTGCTCACTCCTTTATTCAAGTGCAAGGCTCAAGGAGTGCCTCGGACCTTCCTGTTGCCTCATCTAGGGTCCATCTCCTTCTACTAAGAGCAAGGGCGTGGACTGCTTCCCCAGGGTCACTGCAAGAAGAAAAGGAGCAGGAGGAAAAGTGGGTCCCATTCCACTCCATCCTGAGCCCAGCCCAAATCTCGTCACTCAACATCATAGGCTGCTTCTGAAGAGCAAAGAAAATGAAGGCATCAAAACCACTCTTGACTGGGTCAGAGATGAGAACATGGTACCCAAGACTGTAGCTTGAACAGGAAGAGGAACTCCATGGAGGATCTGGTGAAGTCAACACAGAGTGAGCATAGAATGCTTCTTAGATTTGACAAATACCCAATAGCAATGTAAGATGTCGAAACTGTGAAACCTGGGGTGAAAACGTGTGGAAATTCACTACACAGGGTTCACAGCTTTCTTGTCCACAAAACTGTAAGTCTATTTGCTGAGAACAATAGCAACAAAAGATGCCCAATCACCCAGGTGGTCTCTCATCTCTTCCAAATCACTGTTCTGTGATGCAACAGGGATAAGGTGTAACAACAGTGCCTAACATGCATGGACTCCTTTATTCTGCCAGGGTGGTAGATTCTCAAGGATGAGTCTCTGCCTCAGGCATGGCCATCAGAATGCCTTGCAGAAGACACAGTGATCGTTCCTACACAGGGCAGTTGTTCATCATCAGTTGGAGTGGAACCCAAAGTAGAGAGTTAGGTACCAAATGGTCCCCTACCTCTTGCCCTCCAGATTCAAGCTGTGATAAAAAACTAATCTAAGGAACATCACCAGGTTAGAGATCTCCACCCATCCAGCACAACCGCTATCTGGCTCCCTGCAAGTTACTCTAATGGCACAAAGTCTTCGTCTACAAGGCCTACCTCTCACCACAAGGAAAATCTGAACTTAGTTCACACAAGCCTCAGTACTGCTTCCGGGTTCAGAAGTCACACCGAGCAGGACGTCTGATTCTCACCACTCCTGGAGCAGATGCACATTCCTTGTGGGTTAGGAGAGGTGGGAGACACGAACTACAATCCGAAACAGCTTTACCAAGGCAAATGAGACTGCCAATCCAACAAAATGTTCTGAGCGGGGCAAGGGAGAGAGTATATATTCACTGGAAAACATGACTCTTGCCAGTTTACTAAGGAGCCGAAAAGTTCAGGTTAAAGATGACCACTTCCTTTTACTTAACTCAGATTTTCCCACATTGTACTCAGAGAACAGCTGAGTCCTCTGGGAACCCAAGTCTCAAAGACTCACAGGATTCATTCTACGATGCCACCTTTGGCAGCACCTCCCTCTCGAGCCTGCATGTCCTCCTTAAGGACAGACTCCTGTCTGGATACCCCCGAGTACCCAAGAAAGGGGCCCTATCCACTAGAGCCCATTCTTGTTTCATGACTGAACCGTACCAATGCCTGTCAATTTGATGAGAAAACCAAAAATGTCAAGACGACCTTCACTGTTTCCCCCTCAGTGTTTGAAAGAATAACTCACACAGAGAGGCACTCGGCAATCCCTGAAAGGCAGAGTGGGAAGTGGAAAAGGCATCAAATGGAAAAGTTTCTCGGCTGTATGTCAACCAGAAGTTCCCGCAAAGAAAAGACCCCCGCCTTGTCTTGTCCTTTCTGTGTGTGAAGTCTCAACCAGAAGAAAAGGGAAAACGAGAAAAGGGGAAGGCATGGGGACATCAGTGGTGTTTCAGGGGGGCAGCTGGGGGCAAGAGGTGGGAAAAGTGGCACGAGGAGACGGAGAGGGATAAACAAGACCTTTCTGTATCTAATTTAGGCTTAATAAGATACTTTGCTGAATGTTAATTAAATAATCCATGGTTGTTACTAACTGTGGTGATTAACTTAATTTTGAATTAAATAAGCAATAAATGCTTAACTGAAGTTCTATTAAATTTCACCCAGCAAGTGAGGAATATGAGGCTCTTAATTGACTTTAAACAAGATAGTTATGGCAAGTTAGTTGGATTTTTATCACCTGAAGATAACTGCCTTATTAAATCTAAATTGACTATTTTATTTAATGGGAAAATATGTCATCTGTCCCTCCAATTTACCAAAAACATGCCCAAATGGGCTCACAGTCAAGTCAATCCAGCCTACTCGGATTATGATTGTTTTCTGGTCCTCTTTTACTACTGACTTTATTCATTTAGGAATGAATGTGGCGACACAGAAACACATACCACACACACACACAATCTCTCACACACACACACACACAATTACAGCACTCAGGAGGTTGAGGCGGGAGAATGGGAAGTTCAAGGCTACATAGGGAGAAGCCTGTCAAAATAACAACAAAACAAAATAAAAATGACTGTGCATCAAAGTACACAGGATCTAGGCAGGAATACATACAAGACTGACAACCAGGATATAGACTCTTCCTGTTTTTGTAATGTAGATACAACTTGGTGGCAAGTTTTTGTTTATTTTGTCTTTTGTTTGTTTGTTTGTTTGTTTTTCGAAACACGGTTTCTCTGTGCAACAGCCTTAGCTGTCCTGGACTCCCTTTGTGGACCAGGCTGGCCTGGAACTCACAGAGATCCACCTGCCTCCACTTCCCAGAGTACTGGGATTAAGGGCATGCACCACCATACCCGGCTTGGTGGTAAGCTTAATGTCACAATACTGAAGTCTCTAGTGTCTCCTGCTCTACTGGCAGAATAACCCTCCCTGAGGTCATTGCAGTTCAAGGGTTTGGACAGTAACTCAGTGGTAAAGCACTTGCCTAGTAAGCACAAAGGCCTGGGGGGGGGGGGGGGGGGGGGGGGGGGGAGGAGGGGGGGGGGAAGGAGGGAGGGAAGAAGGAGGGAGGGGAAACATGTTCAAAGTATATTTTCCCAAGAATAAAAAAAAAAAGTCAGGGTTGCAGAACACTACACTTCTAGAACACACCTCACACCACAGTCTGAATTTTTTCTGTAATATTCCAATGTAAACGGTAAGTCATTATCTCGCAAAGAGACCATCCTTCTGAGATGGAACAGGTTTCTAGGGAGACTCACAAGGCCACAAGGGGTGGATAGCATCCTTAAGAATAGCTCTCTCAACACTTTTCCATCTGTCACCCTTTGCGGTGGTTGAATTGAGAATGGCCCCCACAGGCACACAGATTCGAAAGCTTGCTCCCAAGTTGGCAAAGGGTTAGAAGGCGTGGCCCTGTTGGATTAGATGTGTCCTTGTTGAAGGAGGTGTGTCACTGGCAGTGAGCTGTGAAGTTGCAAAGGCCTGTGCCAGACTTAGTGTTGTGTCATTGTTGCTTCCCCAACCCGCCCTGCCCCCCCACCCTTTCCCCCCCACCCTTCCCCGCCCCCAATCCCTGCTTGAAACTTAATGGATCAGATATGAGCTCTCAGCCCCTTCTCCAGCACCATGTCTGCCACCATGCTCCCCACCATGATGGTCATGGACCAACCCTCAGAAACAGTAAGCAAGGCCCCAGTTAACATTCCTTCTTTTATGAGTTGCCTTGGCCATGGTGTCTCTTCACAGCACTAGAAGACACCCCTCTCAGACACTGGGCAGAGGAACACAAGGTCACTTCACAGTTAATCTGGCACCCGCCATCCATCCACATGGCCTCAAGCAGTCCTCCCCCATAAATCCAATTTCCCCGACATCATGCAGCTCATCTAAACGGCTCTGCCCACATGTTACTTCCCCTATAAATCCCCTCTCCTCCCCAGCTCACTGAATTCCCACGGCAATGACAACGTTCCCGGATGTAGAGCTGGAGCTAGCCACCAGCAAACCAGAGCCAGCAGACATCATCTACACAAAATGGTACCGTTTTCCTCTAACATGGGGTCTGTCTTGCTGTAGCCCAGGTGGACTCAGAACTCACAGTCATGCTGCCATAGCCTCCCATGTGCATACTGTCTTGGCAACTTAAATGATCACCTAGAGGTAGGAGCTCACACAGCACTAGGTTTCCAATTCCCAAAGCCATGCTAGGAGTTCCACAGTGCTTGCCAGTTTTGGTCAACACAAACCTACACATATCTGGGGGAAAAGAAACCTTAATTTAAAAAATGTAAAAGGACAGGAGGAGGAAGATCCCCCTCAGTCACAGTCATAGGGGAGGGAAGTAAGGGGAAAATGGGAGGGGGGGAGGAATGGGAGGATACAAGAGATGGGATAACCATTGAGATGTAATATGAATAAATTAATTAAAAAAAGAAATTAAGATAAAAAAATGTAAAAGATCTCTCTACAAGATTGGCCTGTAGGCAAGTCTATGGTGTACTTTCTTCATGGGTGATAGATGTGGGTGGGCCCATCCCTCTAGGGGGAGGAGGATCCTGGTTTCTGCTTCAGTCCTTGCCCTGACTTCCCTCGGTGATAGACTGTGACCTGGAAGTATAGGCCAAATAAAACCCTTTCCTTCCTCCAAGCTGCATTTGGTCACAGTGTTTTATCACAGCAACTAAGATATTCATATATTTATAAAATCACCTCATGCTGTTGAATGAATGAACATACAAATGGGTCAAACTGATGGGTAAATGTATTATGCCTCTAGGGTTCTGTCCAACTGCCAATACTAATACTCTCCAGTGAATTGGCTAACCTCCAGGCAAGGGGGGGAAAAAAACTTGTATAGAAGTGAGAAACTACTGGAAGGCTGACCTCACTTTCACCTCAATCTAAGAAAAGGTACCAATTACCTGCCTGGTCACCTCAGAGTTTACCTTTCCCATGAGTCAGAGAACACCCTGCCCTCTGGGTGGCTACACCTGACTATAGTCTCTGAAAGTGATTCCTTCTCCTACCAAACAAGACAGAAGATCCAGGGGCCAACAAAACTGTTCTCTTTCGGGAAGGTACACAAGGCGGAACTTAGTGGAAACTCATTAGAAACAGTAAGTGTAGGCAGCACTTTATTCATTACAGCACTGGGCTCCCACAGTTACAGTTACAGATCATTATCAAGTCGGGCCACAGCATGGAAAATAACAGATCCAGGAACCCAGCTAAAGTACACAAAGAGAGAATCAATCTTTCTGAACTCTTGGTAGCAAAGAACAATTTTGGCTGCCTGTTGCATCTAGGCCTAAGCCTTTCCATAATCCTATATCCCAAAATACCCAGGCACTCGCCGCAGGCTTTTGATATGCCCCAGCCCCTCACTGGTTTCACACAGCAGAGGCAGCACACTCTTAGCCATCCACACAAACTAAGCGGTTACAACCTTGACATCCATCACCTTCAAACATCCAGAAACGCAGCCCTCCCAAATTCGCATCATTCAATCATGTTCCATGAGTGCCTAGTGTCACTTGAGACAAGACGGCAGGTGTTTGTGGAGCCCTTAATTTAGGTCTGGCGTTATGCAAATCGCTTACAATTCCCCATTAGTCTCCACATGGAGGTGGCAGGACCTATGAATGATCCTTCCAATCAGAGCTGAGAAGGAAAGGGAGCAAGGGCACAGGCAGAAACAGGACAGCCAGAAAGGATGCTGCTTCACCCCTGAGGCAGCTGCAGACCTGCCTTTAATTTTATTACAATTACTTATTTACTTATGGTGGTGGTGGTGGTGGTGGTGGTGGTGGTGGTGGTGGTGGTGGTGGTGGTGTGTGTGTGTGTGTGTGTACACACAAGCTTGCATGCCACACACACATGCAGAGGCCACAGCCAGTGCTTTACCTAATGAATATCTCACCAGCTCACTGCAGATGTTTTAATATGTAAGGATATTGAGGTTAATGTTAAAGACAGAAATCTTTTAATATACAGGAAAAAAAAAATGCTTTTCAGCCAGGCCTGGTGGTACCAGGCTGTAATCCCAGCTGTTCAGGAAGTACTTTCCATGTGCCTGACTGTTCCGTCTGTCCAGTCGCTCCCCAACCCCAATCCCACCACACACCCTGGCTCTGCCCCAACACTCTCTGCAGGTTGGCACTGAACTGCAAGCTACCAGACTGAGCAACCAAGACACACAGGGCAAATAGTCCTTGCAGAGAGTGCCGAGCCACCAGAGAGTGACCCAGCCTGGCCTGATCATCTAGTTTACATGACTCATAAGATTCTGTGGAAAGTCTGGTTCCACCCTTCAATGCTAGCTTTCCACTTCAACTGAAGGCTGTCCTGGAGGGACGTGAGGCCACTTCACAGTCAATCACCACAGTAGAAAATCCGATGGCTAGAAATACAAAAGCACAACACAAAGCCTACGCTGGATGACAGTCATGGTGGAAGAAGGGACAGGGCACATGTGCTCCCTAAATATTCTGCACAGCTAGAAATGCCTGAGGATGCCCCTCGTCCACTCTTGGAGTCCCATTCCTCCTAACAGTGGTGCTCTTACTAGCAATAGGTCACAAAGTCACGCCTGGAGGAAGTCCCCGTATTAAACGGTACAAGTGGGACTTGATCACAGAAGTGCTGACATTGAAATGTTATCTCTTCCCATCAGGGAGCGTGTCACCTGGTGCCAGACGCCATGCTGGGCCCCCTGAATTGGCCACGCCTGCATACACTCTGGGCACTACATGGAGATCTAGGCCCTCATAGAGTATCTGTAAAGTGAGCTATATGGACACACCAGTCTCGAGAATTCCTCTCATCTTTACAAGTGCATCCTGATGTATCTTATGACTCCTTTGAAAGTCCCTGAAGCTCAGGAATGTTGCAAAACTTTCCTAAGATCACTGAACCTATGAATGGCTCAAAGGTACATTTTGTTTTCCCTCCAACAAAAAGGCGGAGCTGTGGAAATGACAGCCCAGAAAAACCCAGACCTTTGGGCTTGCAGTCGGCAGTCACGAGTGAGCGTCACCTTTCACCTAACCTTTCAAAGCCCCACACGAGCGACCAGTGCCGCTATAAGTCCCAGTGAAGTCACTGTTTCGTCTGCAGTGAGGGCACAGACAACAATCATCTCGTGTTCACACGAAGAACTTAAAGCACAGGACAAGCCGAGTCTAATTCCCACTCTGCCACTCAAAGCCTGTGCCCCTGTGGGAAGGTTTCCTCATGGGTGACTTCCTGCCCACTCTCTGCCTGGAAAGACAGATCTTACCAATATAGCCCTTGAGCTGCAACTGGGGACTAAGTAATAAAAATGATTATGAAAATATATTTGCCACATAACAAGCGCCTTTGAAGGCAAGGAAATACTAACAGGGCTCTGAGACATGAGTCCTGGTATGCAGGTTGAAAGAGGCAAGGAAGAATTAGCCGGGAGTGGTGGCCCACACCTTTAATCTCAGCATGAGAGAGGCTGAGGCAGAAGGATCTCTGCAATTTGGAGGCCTGGCTGACCCACACAGGACCTTGCAGGCCAGGCTATCTAATGAGACACTGTCTAAAAAAATAAAATAAATAAATATGCGACTAGTGGGGAATATCGGAAAATAGTGGCCAATAAATAAATATGTGAATAGTGGGCTGTCACAAGAACTGTGGAAGCTAGCAGAGATTCAGAATTGTGAGCCAGTGGCAGGCATCAAAGGCTATAAGATGAATAAATCTCAAACCACACTGACTATGACTGAACCACCACCTCAATCACACTGTTTGCAAAATACCAAGTGAAAGTTTCAAGCCTGAGACACAGTGATCTACAAGTTATGACCCCACCCTGGGGTCCTTTACAGAACAAACTGGGTATTCAAAGACCTTGGAGAAAAGGCCTATCTATCAGGGGCTACAGAGCAAATCTGTGCCTTTCCTCATCTGTGAAACTGGAAGGACAGTGCTGCCTGCCAAGACCCCAGCCCACAGCTACTTGGGAGGCTCACTGCCAGCTTGGGCTTCCCTTTGTGCCTGTGACCTCAGCGCCCACAAAATAGTTTTCTCAGCCAAGACTGAGAAGTTGGCAAATTAGAGATGAGAGCAGGAACTAAGCAATTTGACAGTACTCTATCTACAAGCAGCTACTAGACTCTGTCCCCCCTCTCTCTCTCTTCCCCCACCCACTCACCTCTCCATGGCCTCTCCTCTCTTCGCCTTCCTCCTTCCCCTCTTTCTACTAAGTTAAAGGCCCATCTCCCTTGGCCTGGGACATTTCAGCATCTTCCTAGACTGGGTCACAGTATATAATCTTGACCTGCTACCACTATGTCACAGACTCATGACCTCAGGTTATAGTCATTACCATCCATGCTTCCCTGGCTAGCTCCACCCCTCAGGGTGACCTATAAACACATTTTGTATTGTTGCACACATTCCTGGGTCTCAGGCTGGGGTGCATAGCCCATGAGCCAGTAAGATGGCTCAGCTGGCAAAGGTGCCTGCTGCCAAGCCTGAGTTCAGAAGGCAAGAGTCAACCCTCCCGAGTTTCCTCTGTCTTCTGCCCTCCACACACGTACATTGCGAGCAAGGACAACAATGAAAATAATAATAAATAATTTAAAATTCCCCTGCCTGCCAAGTTGTTTTTTGTTTGTTTGTTTCTATTAGGAGAACGCCTATTCATTCCTGAAAACACAGCACAAAGAACTTCTTTGCCATGATCTTTGCTGGGATTCCAGGTGGTCAGCCCTGCCTTTCTCAGTGCCTCCTCTGGCTGCTTTCTCGTCACTTCTTTGGGGCCTTAGCCTGTCCTATTTGGTCTCTCACCTCAAAAACACAAACTCTCTTGGTGTTCCTTGTAAGTCAGCATGTAGCATTTCTGCCTGGCATGTGGTAATCACACAGGACACATGTATTGAATTTAATATAAGCTATAAGCTATCTACTGTCATATCTATCATAAAGTAGATACGGTAAAATAAGCAAAAAAAAAAAAAAAGAGAAATTTCTTCCTGGCATAAAGTAAATGTTTACTTGAGAATCTTGAGAATAAGGTTTACAAAAGTTGAAGTCTAAGAATATTAGGTGAGAAATCAGAGATGTACATTCAAAAGGTAGAGAGGAGCCTTCAAGGCCAACCAGCCACCCTGTGACAGGACTAGCCAATGCCACCTGAGCACTTACAGATGATTCCCAATCCAGCCCCAGGTCTCTGCATGCCTCAGGCTCTAGAACACTGGTCCATCTCCATGTCTGCATCCTGTGATTACAGTAAATAATGTCACCCCCTCTTCATGCAGCACATATGTCCAGAGCAGCCATCACATGCCAGGCACTCTCCCAGGCATTGTGAATTCGGCCATTTACAATGCAGACATTCTTGCTAACCGCAGAAGCTTTCCTTCTTGCTGAGAACTGAGCCCAGAATCTGACAAATGCTAGGTAAGTGCTGTACCGTAGTTACACCTACAGGCCAAGAAGAACAGTTTGAGGCAGCAGTTCTCAACCTATGGGCGGTGGCCCCTTTGGGGATCAAACAGGGTCACCTAAGGCTATCTGTACATCAGGTATTTACATTACAATCCATAACAGTAGCAAAATTATAGTTATGAAGTAGCAATGAAAATAATTTTATGGTTAGAGTGCTCACCATAACATGAGAAATGGTATTAATGGGTCGTAGCATTAGGAAGGTTGAGACCCACTTATTTAAGATAAAGAAGAGATCTCTAGGCCTAGTGACAAGCACTGTAATGCCAGCATTTGAGAGGTGAAGGCCGGGTGATAAAGAAGAGTTCAAGACCATGTTCATCTACACAGTGACTGTGATGTCAACCTCGGCGGCATGAGACCCTGTCTCAGAAAGAAAGTCAAAGCAGAAAGAAGGCAGTAAAGCAAACGCATCATGTGGCATGGCTATCACTATATTATAAACAGTTTATGTACTTGACAGTTACTTTAGAGTTTCAGAGATAAGAGAGACTCCAAAATGGGAGGGGGGACCAAAGTTTTATTCATTCTGCCAGATACCATGGGGGGTAGGGGGTGTTGGGGGGGAGGCGCTGGGGCAGGGGTCTATCTTTCTTCCACAGATAATAAACAGCTCATATAAACCTGTGACGGTTACCACTGCCAACCAGACAGGGTCTAGGAAGCGTGGAAGAGAAGCCCCTGATCGCACCTGCGAGGGATAATCTTCAGTAGACTAACCACGGTGGGAAGACCAGACCCCCCAAAAATCAGTGGTACCATTCGGTGTGCTGGGGTCCTAAATAGACAGGACTGAGAAATGCCACTGGAGCACAAGCATTCATATCTCTCTCTCTTCTTCCCCCCCTCCCCCTCCCCTTCCCTCTCCTCCTCCCCCTTCCCCTCCCCCTCCCTCTCCCTCTCCTTAGTGAATGTGAGCGCGTGACTTGACCACTATGATGGGCCTCAAACTGGGATGCAAAATAAAACACCTCTTGTCCGGGCATTTTTATCAAAGCTACAGAAAAGACTAAGGAGGAGGAGAAGAAGAAAAAACACCTAACAAGATAGGACTTTCACCTCTGAGTCATAAAACACAAACTGCACCTGAAGCAGGAAGGGAGCGAAGCTGATCCCCTTCAGTCAAGAGACAGGAAGACGACTGAGAAGAGGACCAAGGCCCATGGAAGGGCCAGAAGCAATGGGAAGGACACAGGTTATCATCAGAGCACACGTAGGATGCCCTGAAGGAGGCGTAAGGCCAGGGAAATGACAGGAAAACAGTCTGCCCAATATCTGGTCACTCTCTATCACTGCCTCAACTACCCTTCTATTGGGTGCATGAAATCCAGAGGGTTGCAATGCCATGGGAGAGCAGGCACGTCGAAAGAAGCAGTGCCTTGCTGCCTCCATTGCCACGCAATCTGGCTTGAGAGAAGCCATGGCAACGTGCTAGCAGAATGGAAGGGTCTGTGAGAACAACCAGCAAGGAACCAAGAAGCCCACTCGTCCTGGTTCATCCTCAACCACAAGCCCAAGGCCCAGCGCATGCGCACTGATCCAATCCCCACAGCCCAGCACATGCGCACAGAAAATGCACTGGATCTCAAATTCGCTTGGTTGTGGACACTGACAATGGTGTCCAGTAAAGACACCACACACCACGCAAGTGCTCAGAACCAAACACACTACGTAGCTCTGCCGCAACCTCATTTCACCGAACTTGTTTTCTCATCTGTAAAGCGAGACTGATAGCATCATATCAGGCCGATTTTAGGCCCCTATAACTTAGTAATACCTGGAACAGAGGACCATTATAAAGAAAGGGAGCTTACTTAACTCAGGGTTCCTAGAAACTCAAGTCGTATCAGCCAAAGGCCTGCCTGGAGGGTGGCACCAAAAAATTAAAAATAAAATAAAAATGGGAGTGGCCACAGGTAAACAAAGAGCCAATCAGAAGTTAGGTTTACTTTCCCCATAGTTACCTGTTCCATTCACAAGGAAATCCTTTAGAAGAATACTTCCTTAAGGATCTAAAGACTAACCCAGTAGGCCTCACCTGGAAAAGTCCCACCATGTTGAACATACTTGGGGACCAAGCCTTCAACGCCGGAGTCCTTGAGGGACAAACCACACCCAAACCACAGCAATCATAAACCCTACTTTAGGGACCCAATGTGGCAATTACATGAGCATTCACTAAGCATTCAAAACTTTAAAATTATATTCCTGACTAGGAAGGATAGGGACATAAACATTCTTTGGCCTCACCTTTACACCTTTCTGCCTTTAGCCCTCAGCAAGTGACCAATCTCACTCCTGCCACCTATATTAGGAAGTAGACCAGCTGTTTCTTCCAAGGCCTAGGGCAGCTACAGCCAACTCCCCCCAACAAATTTCCCAGGGCTCCCCACCGGCTCACCCGCATGTTCCATGCTTCAGGCCAACAGATTTCTACCCAGTTTGTACCATCACATATGCAGTGATAACAAACACCTCCCTCCCATTCCCTCACCTCTAGTGAGTTTAAAGCAAAGCATGCATTCCAAAGCCATATTCCAGGAAATGTCCCCACCCACCAGTGCACACATACAGCTGCGAGGCCTTCTTACTGTGCTGGGTCAAAGTCTCAAGTCCACTCAGCCACTTAGGAAAAGTGTTCCTGTGCCTTCTGCCTCAACATCCCATGCTCAAACCCCCGGAGAAGGTTCCAGAGGCCCTGCTCAGTTTTGTTTGCCTATGAATCATGAACCTCAATAGGCCTGATTAATGGCCCCCACAGCTGCAAGACAAATATAAACTATACTTTGGAGAGAGGAAAAAAAAAAAATTCCTCCCGTTCAGAGTTCAGAGCAGGCAAAAAGACTCAGTAAGCAAAGGCACTTGCAATATAAACATGGCGGTTTGAGTTTCTGCAACCCAAGGGACTCCCCAGAGTTGTCCTCTAACCTCCACAAACATGCTGGCCCTTTAGAACACAGTTGACAGAATCCACCGTTCTTCCCTGGGACTGCACAGCAGCTCCTCTGTCAAGTGGCTCCCTCTCACGCCCTCCTCCCTGCACCTAGCTTCTCTTTCTTAGTCGGGGAGATCTGTTCAGACAGTTACCCACCTACAATGGCTTACTTGGCAGAGGCTTCTCATGGCCATCCTACTGAGTGGCCAAAACACTGAGCACACCTTCCTTCCATGCTCTTCCACGCTGACCCTGGCTACTCCTCCCACACAACAGGAAGCATGGCCTCCTCATCTTGTTCTCCCAGAAGCTCACTGACTCAGCCTCAGGAAATGGGCCTGAGGCATGCTTTCCACCACTGGGGCTTCTCCTTTCTCCACCTCCAGCCTCTGCTTTACCAAGTTATCCCCGGCTTCTTCCCAGCCCTAACAAACTATACTATCCTGGGTTTACCCCCCGCCCCCCGGCTCCCCATTACCCTAGAACAATAGGCCATAGTTCTGAAATCAAATCTAACCTGCCTCTGCCCTGGCACCGATTAACAGGTAAGACCGCCACAACTGTCTCCACCAAGAACCCCAAGTTTGGAATTAACCATTTGGGATACACCTCTAATTAGCTCTGAAAGCTCAGGCAACGGGTTAAAATGGAGAGAGCCCAAACAGCAGGCTTACTTCTCGGAGATTTCCCATAGAATATTTGATAGAAAAGTCTTCTTTTAAAATGCCAAAGTACTACCTATACATCCATAAAGGACGTGACAGCCAAATCTTGTCAAATTTAAAATAGTGACTGGGGGCTGGAGAGATGGCTCAGTGGCTAAGAGCGCCGCCTATTCTTCCAAAGGTCCTGAGTTCAATTCCTAGCAACCACATGGTGGTTCACAACCATCTCTAATGTGATCTAATGCCCTCTTCTGGTGTGCAGGTATACATGTGGACAGAACACTGTATACATAATAATAAATATTTTTTAAAAATAAAATAGTGACCATTACCAACTTCACAATAAAACCTTGTTCAACTAGGATATGTCTGTGATTTAAAAGCAATCACATTTCAGTGGTATAAAAACATGAAAAAACTGTGTTTCAAACTTACTCAATAAAAATCTCTCTAGATAAAAATAAGAACCTGCCATACAATTTTCATACTTGACAGTGGTGCATAATAGGTGTTCAGCACCACATGCCAAGCAAATGAAAACAGCACCCCGTGATCATTTCCTTCAGCCAAATTATCACCTCTCGCTGAAACTGGGCAGCAGGAGGCTCCTCGATGCCAATTCTCTAAATCATGTTGCTGCCTGCTCAACACACTCAAAAGTCATATGCAAACTAGATGGCCCCACATTCCTAAGGCCTTGCAGAATCAAGTCTCCTCTCCCACCTCTTACTGGCTGGAAATGTCTACCTCTCTCAGAGGAACCATCCACTCCCCGAGAATGTCCCCCCAGGAAGGATGCTACTAAGTCCCAGCCATAACAATCAGCCCCGGAACTTAGCTCCCCCACCCCATCCCCCACTGCCTATACCCAACTCCAAGCCAGAACTGCTTACAAGGAATTGGGGGAATGGGGTGTTGGGAGAGGAGGAAGAAAGGGGTTCAGGAGAGGCAAGACTAGGCACTGGCCAAGCTCAGGACCCCTGGCATGTCCCCCTACCCTCCACACAGCTAATCCTCACTAGACAGCATTCTGGATTCCACAGGCTGCCTTCCAGAGATTAAACTCAAGATACACAATTTCCTCTGTAACTGCCCCTTGGCACTGGGCTGGAACGAACCTCTCCAGGAGACTCTTGGAAAAGCAAGAATCTTACTTAGGTTTCTGCACACGCCCTAGCCTTCACCTCAATCCACCATTATCCACCAGAGACCACAGGACTGGCACTCAACTTCTGTGGCCCTGGGTTGGTTTCCCTGTCTGTAAAAATGGGAAAGGGCAGGTCAGGGAGAGGTCAACTCCTTCTGCAACAGCCCTATACACTTTGCCCTCTCCCCCTCCCCCAAAGGTTTTCTGAAAATTCCCAGGGAGTGGCTAAACCATTAAGTCACTAACATCTTGAGAGAAAGTTTTATTGCGGAGGCAAGTTTGGAAAGGAAGTGTGTAGAAAGAGAGAAACTGAAGAAAGAATCCACTGGAAAAAGTCACAGAAAGGGCCCATGGAGGGGCCCTGCTAGACATTCCTTGTGGGGGAGGGGAAGCTATGGGCCCCCTCCTAAAGAAAAGGAGGCTTAAGAGACCTTTTCACAAGGCCCTGTCCAAGGACCCAAACCACAACTCCACAGATAAGGTCTGCTGTCATACTCCAAGCAATTCCACTAACGTCCACTCCCCACCCTTATTTAGTCTTCTCTGGTCTGCAGTAGCTGAGAAGAAAGGCCTTGCTTTTTTTACTTAAGAAAAGTCCCTATTCTTCAAAAGAGTCATTCACAGCCCCTTCCATCAGTTCGGGTCCCTCCATGGAAACTAAATGATAAGGCTTCTTCCGGAGGTACACCCCTACCCCTAAAAAAATAAAAATAAAAATAAAAATAAATTTAAAAACAAAAACTGGTCTTTGCCTTCTTTCCTACTTTGAGTCAGGTTAGGCCTCTGCATTCCAGTGAGCGATCCCTGAGGGCAAAGTCTGGCCAGGAGTAACCTACAGTGCTTGAAAACAGTGGGGACTCCACAACCGCAAAAAAATAAAAAAATAAAAAAAGGCAGTAGGGGTCCGAAGCCACCCATCTTAACCAGGGCTCCACCTTCCAGGGATGACTTCCAGGAAAGCCTGCCTTCTCCCTTGCCTCGCCTACCCGGACTGTAAAATGGGAAGCCTCGAGTCACTGGGTCCCTAGGCCCTTTCCGCTGTGACAACTGGGATTCCGCGAAAGCTCGAAGCAGCCGGGCGCGGCCCCGCCCCCCTGGGCACCCTGAAAAGCCCGGGACCGGGGGCCCGCTGGGGACTCCCGCAACCCCGCCCCTCCCCCCACGGCGTGCACCCCGCTTCCCGGCCGGGACCCGCACTTCCGAGGCGAGCAGGGAGGAGCAGGGAGGCCCCGCGCTCCCGCCATCGCGGAGGCCCGTCCCGGGACAGGGGAAGGGAGTCGGGGGTTCGAGCGGCGCCCACGGGCCGAGGCTGCGGGAGGAAGCATTCGCTACAATACCTGGGGGAGGAGGCGGACGGGGCAACGGCGGCCGCGACGGCTGGAGGCGGAGGCTCGGGCGGAGGAGGAGGTGCCGGGCACTCCCCCTCCCATTGTCCCGGCCCGGCCCGCGGCCCGCCGCGGCCCGCTCCTCCCGGGCCGGTGCTCTTCCCCGCGCCTGGCCCCGCTGCTAGCCCTTACCTTGCAGCAGCCGGCTCTCCCCGCAGCTAACGCTGCTTATCCCGGGAAAGCTCGAGCGGGACCCGGGAGCGAACCCACAGACAAAAAGTGAAACTTCGGCAGGCCGGGAGCGGCTGCTGGTTGGTGCTCTCCCCCTCCTTCCTCCCCACCCCCTCCCCGCGGTCTCCCGTGCGGTGCCCTAAGCGCTGGAGGCTGACGTCAGGGGCCTGAATTCCTGACTTTGCCTGCACGCATTTGTCCATGTAAGGTATGGTGAGGCGTGTGCCCGCGGGCCGCCGCACTAGCCGGCCGGGGAGGGGGCGCGGGGGGCAACGCCAGCTCGAGGTGGGCGACCCTGGGCAGTGCAACTTCCTGGAGGAGGGGACACGGCGGGCGGGGGTTGCAGGGAGCATGGGAAGAGGAAGGGAAAGAGGGATCTGCCTCCACTGGAGGAAGAGGAAGTCGAGAAACCGACACACACACACTCCGGTCTGTTCTGCAGAGGACAAATTGGAAGGCAGAGCCTAAGCAAAGAGATCCTGCCGTGGAACACACCCCACCCCACCCCACTCCCCACCCCAGGAGCCTTGTCGGATCCCCGCCCAGGACTCTAACAGAACTCAAAACTGTGGGATGGTAGAGAGCAACTTCGGTTCACTTCACACATGAGAGCGCCAAAGCTCTCAGGAGCTTGGACCTGATCAAGTCATACACTGTGCAGATCTAGGAGCAGACCCAACGTTCTACTCCCCACTGAGTTGCCACCTCCGGGCAGGACTCCTGAGCAACGAGCTCAAAACCAAGTTAGACCAGGGCAGATGACTCGACCACCCACAGAAGTGACTAACCCCAGTTCCTGGAAGGTTGTGGTTTGACAAGCCTTGAGTAACAATGGCAATCGGCTGCTTCAGGGCAACTTCCTGTCCTTTGTTCAAAGAAATAAACCTCTGGAGTTTTAAGATTTGCTTCCCAACCCTGCCCTGCCTGAAAACCAGAAAGCTTGCTCTCTGTTCTTTACAGCTTAGAAAAGAAAACACACGAACTGGGTGAACTGGTTTCAATAAAGACAGGCCTGTTCTTGGAAGGTTGGGGTTGGATTTTTTTTGGTCTTGGATATTTGTAAAAGAGAGCAACGCTGAGAACCCCATTTACTATGCTAAGAAAAAGGTTAGGAGACACCGGAAGCTCTGGGGTCCGCAGTAGTGAAGGCTTCTGATCCAAGAACAAGGGAAGTTTACATAAATCCTGTCACAAACAAAAACAAAGAAGCTATGATTTGCTCTGTGTGTGTGTGTGTGTGTGTGTTTC
>OU015745.1:78759809-78771235 GCA_907169655.1 Acomys percivali | reverse complement strand
TGCCAGTGTGAGCATTCCATTGTAGGGGCTTAGAATCTGCAGCTAGTGGAGAGGAAGTGCAGAGAAATGGCTACAGGGGAAATAGCGACCGTGTGATCGCCAGGGAAAATGAGATACCCAGACCATAGCAATCCGATGGTGCTTCTCCCAATTGGGTCTGCCCAAGCCTTGGTTCTTTGGTACTAACTTGAGCCTTCAGCTGCATTTCTGCAGACCTGAAGAGACCTCCAGGTGTAGCCAGCTGAAGTTATGGTAAGCCTTTTTTGTCGTTGTTGTTGTTTTGTTTTTTGAGACAGGGTTTCTCTATGTTATCTTGGCCATCCTCGACTCGCTTTGTAGACCAGGCTAGCCTCGAACTCGCAGTGATCTGCTGTGATTAAAAGCATGTGCCACCACACCTGGCTTAGGGTAAACTCTTATGTGCATACCCCTGTTCTGTGTGCATTCATCTTTGCACAGGCTCTACTCGCAAGAACAATCTTCCTTCTCCATCCACCAGGCAACACTGCAAGCTCCTGTGTGATCACGTCTTCCCTGAGAACTCCTCCGTCCCCTGTGCCACCTCCAGACCACTCCTTGCTCTGTGTTTAGGACCACAGACCATAAGACACTGGGCTAAGTTGTTACTAATATGTCTTTTCCTTCTACTCTACTCAGGCTATACTGTATCCTAGAGTCCCTAACATAATCCCTGCCTGGGTTGTTGTAGGCATCTTGTGCTTTGACATTTCCTTTCCTTTCTGATGCTCCTTCCATAGGGAGAAAGAAATAGAGAAGGTAGAAGGCTTGAGTGCTTAAATAAATAATCAGAGAACTGCATCAAGAAATGAGATCCGGGGCTGGAGAGATGGCTCAGAGGTTAAGAGCACTGGCTGCTCTTCTAAAGGTCCTGAGTTCAATTCCCAGCAACCACATGGTGGCTCACAACCATCTGTAATAGGATCTGATGCCCTCTTCTGGTGTGCATGAAGACAGCTTACTCATACACATTAAGTAAATAAATTAAACTTTCACACGAACTCTGGTGCCCCATATTTGACCACGTCCCCTGGATGGGGAGGCCTGGTGACACTCAGAGGAAGGATAGCAGGCTATCAAGAAGAGACTTGATACCCTATGAGCATATACAGGGGGAGGAGGTCCCCTCAGTCACAGACATAGGGGAGGGGAGTAAGGGGAAAATGGGAGGGAGGGGGGGAGGGAGGAATGGGAGGATATAAGGGATGGAATAACAATTGAGATGTAATATGAATAAATTAATAAAATATATTTATAAATAAATAAATAAATCTTTTTTAAAAAAAGAAATGAGATCTGGATCCAAGCAGGCCAATGGGATGGTAGAGAAACAATTAGGAGTCTAAACGTTTGGAAGTAACTCCAGTACTAGCTCATGGTGGAGCACAGGGGAGGAAGCCTAATCCCTGTGCAATCTCTCCAGGTGTCACTTCCTCTGTGGTCTCAATTTCTTTTTCCCCTTCTGTTAAATTCTTGAGTGTGATGTTCCGCAATATTCTCTGACTCCTAACCTCGACTCTGTATTCTCACCAGTGACCAGATTCATTTCCAGAAAACATGGCATGACACTTGAAGAGATTTTCTATCATTACATTTCAGTGTTAAACCCTTCAGGTGCCCTTTTCATAGTCCCTGGACAAGCTGTAGTGGGTGTTTTTCAACTTCGACTACACTTCCATCCTCTGCCATCATCTCCAGCCCCTTTCCTATCTGAAACACACATAGACAACCCATCTCTTCTGCTTCCCTCTCCCTCTCCTGCCAGTGTGTGTGTGTGTGTGTGTGTGTGTGTGTCCCCTTCACCCTTATTGCCTCAGGTTTTTCTCTCAGTTCTTCCTCAGACTAAACCTGAAGGGCTTCAAGACCCATCCCTACCAATGCAGATGCTGCCTGCCCTGCCCTGCTGGTCCCCAGAAGGCATCTTCTTACCATAGCCTCCTTACCTTCTTACCATTCCTTCCCATGATCTCCATTAATAGGGCAGCAACCTTTCTACCTTCTAAGAAAGATGCACCCTTGCTTATCCCATTGCTCTCTGTTTCTCATGTTTGAGCCCTTCCTGCCTCAAGTAAATACTTGATGGTATGTTTCATGGTTTGCATTCTTTTCCTCCCAACAATGATTACCTAGCATTATAACTAAGTGTTAATGAGTGAGAGAAAAAGAAGCCTTCATCCAGAAAAGCTATCTCCAGAAGGTTGGCCGTGTACCTACTAACTCTCTGTAAACACTGGGCAAGGCCAGAGGGGCCTACTATAGTTGTCATTTGTTACTGTGTGTTCTCTGAGCCCTTCCAAGACTTTTGACGTTCTGTGCACATAAATTTTATAGGTTGAGTATGTATGTCTGCTCCAAGAACACACCTGGGATTAAAACAGTGGCTGTCTTACCACTTTGTGTCACACAAATTCGTCTCTAAAATGCCAAGTCGTGGACATATCTGACATGACATCTGTCTCTTCTGGGTTCCTGTGTTGGAGACTTGGTCCCCAGTATAACACAGCTGAGGTTATAGGATATTTTAAGAGAGGGAGTTTGGTGAGAGTCACTTGGGTCATTGCAGGCCCTGCCCTTGAAAGTGTTGATAGGTAAGGCCACTGTCCTGTGACTCCTAGGTATTTCTCATAAGGCAGTTGTTTAAAAAAAGTAATCTTATTCCCTCACGCCCTCTCTACTTCTCAGTCTAAGATGTGACATCTTGCTCCCACCATATGGACACTATCTATCACCCTTACTAGAGGCCAAACTAATGAAATACCCAATATTGAAATGCGCGGGCGCACCCACACCCATACCCACCCACACAGGGCAGTTTTAGTACTTGACCTGTTCTATGTTACAGTTGAGTGTTGTTCTCTTTGAAAAATTACTGTACTAGTAACTCATGGTGCAATGCAGCCAGAGCCTCTTGATGATGGTAGCTCTAACCCAGGCAGATTAGTATCAGCCTTGTGAAAAACCTGTTGTTAGCAATAGTGGTAGGGTTGTCACAGATGCATTAGGAATGATAATTAAGAGCCTAATGAAAGCTTTGTTTACTTCTTTCCTCCCAACTCATGCTACAACAGAGGAAAAATACTCCCGTTGTAAAAAGCATATAGTAAACTAAATGTAGGATTTCTGCCATTATTGGTACTAGGATGTTTCATCAAAGCACATTTTCTTCATCGTCATAAAAGAGTTGAGCCAATGACCTACCTGTGTTGGGAGTTTGGCGAATCTTACTTCATTTTAAGTGGGAGGCTGTAGAGACATTGCTGGTTAGACCTTGTCAGATTATAAAATCAGATAATCCAGATGGATACTGGCTCCTGACTTCAGGTGAGCCTAGGGCCTAAACGAGTTGTGATTGTTGCTAGAAGACATTACAATGGTGACCAGCATATGATATTAGTGATATTCATAACTAAAACTTTATTCCTTCTTGTCTTTTGTCCATTGGAAAGAATCTGAAACTCAGACACCAAAGCATAATGTTTATATCCCCTTTTGGGGTGGTTATATCAAGGATCTACCATATATCCACTGTGATGGGTAACTGTGTTTGTCAATTTGACACATCTGGGAAGAGGAAAGCTACATTGAAGAATTACCTCCATCAGACAGATGTAGGCATGTCTGTGAGAGCATTTTCTTGATTGCTAATTGATAGAGGAGAGCCTAGCCAATTGTGGGCGGTGCTGTCCTTAAGCTGATAGGTTAGGACTGTTTAAGAAGAAAAGAAGTTAAACATGAGGCAGGAAGCAAGCCAGTAATTAGGGTGCCTTTGTGGTTTCTGTCTCAAGCTTCTGCCTTGACTTTCTGCTTTGTTTTGCACAAATGATGGACTATATAACCTGTAAGATAAAATAAACTCTTTCCTCAAGATGCGTTTGGTCATAGTGTTTGTCACAACAAAGCAAATAGGGCACCCTTAACTATAAGGTTTAGAAAGAAGAAAATTGGCAAAAGGAGACGCAATCACCACTCTACCTGCTAACACAAAGGTCTGTAAGATTGAGGAAGCTGTTGGGACAGCTTGGCTGAGACCACTCAGTGAAAAGACTGGAGCCACTGTGAGTGCCTTTAATGGTGTTGGACGAGTCTGGAGATGCCTAGTGCCCACTGGGAAATGCAAATGTGGAGCACACCTTTCTTTTCATACAACAGACACAGAACATAGAGGATGATGGCCAAGGATTCAAATCGTACAGCCAAGGCATCCATCGGTAGCCACCAGTCCCTTTAGGTGGTTTTACAGAAGAATATCTGCTGGTTCTTGGTCATCAGAAGTCCAAGGACCAGGCTTAGGATGAACTTCACTGGATGGATGTAACCCACAATGTCATCCACTCAGTAGGCATCACAGACACCAAGGTGAGGGTCTGTTTATTTATATTTCTGAGAAAGGCTCTTTCCAATTAACACTGAATGGCTCCACCTTACTATGTATGTAGTCTGGGCTTACCTAAAGTGTCTGACCCTACAAGTGCAGAGATAACTGACATGTGCCACCACACATGGCTTGAGACAGTTTTAGATTAACAGAGGAGGATAAATGATTGGTAGGTTGCAGATGATAGATAGTAGAGCCTCTCAATATGTATGATTATATATGAAATGATCAATTAAACTAAGTTATAAATATTATATATAATATATATATGCACATAGTTTAATTGAACTATCATTTGTGCAGTAGAAGCAATAAGGTGACTTTTAGTAAATCTAATGATTTATAGGATTGTAGTCCCATTACTGCATTCTAATATTGGAGTTTTCCGTGTCTCCACAGAAACCTAGCACCCATTTGTGGTCATTCTTCATTCCCACCTGTAGACCCAAACAACTATCTACTTTCTGTCTGTATAGATTTGTCTGTTCTAGAAGTGTCACCTGAGTAAATCATATGCAATGCGTGGATTTTGGAAGGCACTTTCACTCATGTAGTCTAATGTTTTCTAACTTTCAATGTTTGCCTATGTTCTGGCATCATATATTGATACTTATTGATCATATATTGATTATTTGTTATGATGGAACAATATACTAATCTGTGGATATGACTTGTTATGCTTATTCTTTTTTTCAAAATATTTAATATTTATGGATATATAAAGTAAAGAAAAAATTATACCATGCAAATTTTACAACATTGAAAAAGGAAATCAAAGATACTGAGATGATGAAAAACCCACACAAGACTGAATTTAAAGACTTAGTATTATGAAAATGAATATCCTTCTGAAATTAATCTATAGATTTAAAATAGTATCCATAAAATTTTTGATGTTATGCTTATTCTTATGTCAAATAATATTGGGATTGTTTTCTAATGGAGACTATTATAAATGTTTTCATATGAAGACTAATATGAATATGCACTTGCCTACTACCTACACAACCTTGAAATTGACCTGACTGGGGTGACAGGAAATGAAAACGGGAGACACATGCTGAAAAGATGGTGGGCCATGTGCTCAGATAGAATTGCACCAACAACAACCCAGAAACTCAACACGTTTATTATCTAAGCACAAATGAGGTAGAGGCTCCACTAATGGCATTAGGGGGTCTCTATAGGGAAAGAGTCTCAGGCTTCAGGCAAATGGAAGAGGAATCTGTGGTCAACACTTCCTGCACAGGGAAAGAAAGACCTTGCCATTCCCATGGGTTTGAAACGTTGAGGTTTTTGAAATGGCTGTGCTCATGTCAGTAAGACACATTCAGTCAGGACTTCATATGCTTCCTACATGCTTGTGTGAGTTCCACTGTGGACACATTTTTCATTTCTCTCAGTAATTTGATATTTTAAAATAGAGTAAAAGCATAAGAGACCTTATAGGTGCTCCAAAATTCTTAAAGATATTGATCTTTAAATGGCAGGATTATTCCTGGCTAATTTTTCAAATTTTCTTATATAAAGTGTATCACACATTTTCTCATGCATCTCTAATAAGACAAATATGTCTTTGTAAAGCAAGTCCTCTCCAAAGTATTTGGAAGACGTAATGCCTCATCCTGCACCCAAATAATCTCAGCAATCCATTCCGTACTACTCAGTAATAAACTCGGTAGTCTGGCGTGGGCTGGTAGCTCAAAACAGTTAACAATGTGTTTATCCACACTGATAGCCCTGCCCCTTTGCCCACTCATTTGCACTAAGATATAAAAGAGTGTTCCTGTAAGGCATAAAAGAGACCACAAATTGAATGACTCTAGGTCTCTTACGTCGCAAATAAACACAATATTAACCATAAACTGCTGATGTGGATAATTTTCACATTTATAATCTCAGTTTAGGTATCCTCTGGGTTAATGCTTATTATAGGCTGGTTATCCAACCTTTATGTAAGAACCATCAGAAATACTATGGCTCAAAGCACTGCATCTCCATGCCTGCCTCGCCCCTCCTGATACACTGACCTATCCAGTCACAATCCAGAGACCTCCCTCTCTTCCTAATGCCTCTTCAATCAGTTGTCAACTCTAACCTAAAGCTTTCTCTCCTGGGAGTACACTCCTGAATCCAGAAACCAGTTGTTGGCATCTTTAACCTCTACAGATCCAGTGTGTGAGCTGAGATGGTGAGGTGATATTCAGCAATGGAAATGCCACTGGTAGTCCTTTCTTACAAGGTTCGGGGTTTTGTGTTTTTGTTTGTTTGTTTGTTTGTTTGTTTGAGACAGGGATTTACCATGTAGCTCTGGCTGTCCTGGAAATCACTATTTAATCACTATTTAAACAAGACTGGCCTCAAATTGACAAGTATCTGCCCACTCTTGCTGGCCTTAAAGGTGTGTATCACTCTGCCTGGCTCCACAAGGTTCTTATGAGCAGAGACCTGCACTGACTTTCACAACTTTACTTGTTTTTCACAGTATTCTCCTCTCACCTAGTTGAAGCTAGGGCTTAAATGTCCCCATATTTAATGGCAAAAACAATACCCTACTAGGCAATGGCATTAAGCTACCAACTCAAACCTCCAGTAGCAGCAATGAGTTATACCTAGTTCAGTCATTGTCCAAAGAGATCTCACAGACCAGCCCCAAACATCACAGGCTACTGCCAGCCTACTATTTACTATTCACAACATGGTGGTAAGGCCCTGTTGTTGAAGACACCACTTACTTTTGTTATCAAACATGGAGAGATCAAGCTGGTGTCTAACTAGAAGCTTTACCCCAGTGACAAATGATCATGGTATTGAGAGGTACTACTGGAGGAAAAAGTAATCATCAATATCACCCACCTATAAACCCTCCAACATACAGCAACCTGACTGCAAGATATACTGGTGCTATGGTGGCACAAATGTTAGCGGAGTAACCATCTGTGTTTTGATTGGCTTTAAGGCTCACTCCCTGAGATGAAATCTATACCCGACACTGCTAAAATTATCAAGAACCTGAGACTAAAGAGGTCATTGGCGGGGGGCTGGAAAGATGGCTCAGAGGTTAAGAGCACTGCCTGCTCTTCCAAAGGTCCTGAGTTCAATTCCCAGCAACCACACGATGGCTCACAACCATCTATAATGAGATCTGGTGCCCTCTTCTGGTGTATATGCAGGCAAAACACTGTGTATATATGATAAATAAATAAATCTTAAAAAAGAAAAAGAAAAAAAGAGGTCATTGGCCCCGAGGGGAAACCTACTACTACTGTTGTGATAAAAGAGCACAGCAATAATAACTCCTAATGGTGCATCGCTATACCCATAAGTAAATGCATCATCCAGAGCTCATCAGACAAGCTCCTTCTTTCAGTGGATAGTAATTATGACAGAGACCCACAACCGGAAGATGTGGAGAACACTCAGCCCTAAAGGAGCTGTCTTTATTAAACCCCTTCCCTCAGGATTCAGAGATCTCTATAGAAGAGCAGGCTGGAAGATTGTAAAGATGACCTCAAGAAAAAAGCATCTTGCAGACACAACAGGACTGATACAGGTATGAACTCACAGATAGTATACACAACACCTGTACAGATTCACATAACTCCAGCCCTGAGAAGGAGAGGTGGACACCAAGTCCCACCCCTAACCAAGAAGCTAAGAGTGTCACTGAGCCTGCGCACCACACTCCAGGGCAGGTCCCATGCCCAGGAGTAGTTGGCCAACACAAAATATATATTGTAGTGTCAGAATATGGTCCAGGAATGGATGGAGTCATTTAAGGAGAATTCTGAGTGTTTGTGAGAACACTCCAAGAAAAGAGTCTTGTGACCTCGGTGGGTTTCTTCAAAACATAGAATTGTTCTTGGAATGTTTTCCATGTTCCTCCCCATTGTAGTGGGTAGGAGTGAGTTTATTTCAGATTACTCATTATTGCTTGTTATTCTTATTCAATTAAATGTTTATATTCCTCTATGGAAAAATAATGTTTTTACATCATGCAGGCCGTCCTTGTGTTTGTATAAAGCTTGAACTCATGAGAACTTTACTCAGGTGACCTTCCCTAACCCTCAGAGTGTAAGTTGTCTGAGGCTCTGAGTAAAGTTGGCTGTTGCATGATTTTAGTCTGCTTTGTTTACCGACTCCTTTGTCTAGAGTGGTGGCATTGTGGTATTTTGTGGGCTTTTTGTTTTTGTTTTGTTATTTTTGCCTTAGTACTTTTCTCTTGTTGCTGTTGTTTGTGTTGAATTTCAATTTTTTTTTACTTTTGAGCTTTTGTCTGTTTGTTTGTTTTTTAGAGAGAAAGATTGAGAAAAAGGAAATACAAAGTTGGAGTTGGATCAGTTGGGAAGATCTGGGAGGAGCTTGGGAAAGGAGCGAATATCAAAATATATTGTATGAAAAAAATTTCTTTTGTTTTTGTTTTTTGTTTCTTGAGACAGGGTTTCCCTATATAGCCTTGGCTGTCCTGAGCTCGCATTGTAGACCAGGCTGGCCTGGAACTCACAGTGATCTGCCTGCCTCTGCCTCCCTAAGTGCTGGGATTACAAGCCACCGTGCCTGGCTTTGTATGAAAAACAATTTTAATAAAAAAACTTCCGATATTTTATTCAACATGCCCCCAGCTAAAAGCTGCTAGGCAGTGACCAGTCCCAAAGTCAAAGGACAAAGAGATGGTAATGAGCTCCAAAGTGACACTTTCCAAAGTATTTTCAAGGATAATTTCAAGAAGAAGAAGAAAAAAAGATCTATGCTGTATACTTTTATGAACTTACTAACACTGGCATTGAATGGACTCTACTAAATACCAGAAAAAATTTGTGTGGTCCAAATTTACAATATCAATAATGTTGAAATAAACAAACCTGGATAAAAATTTTTCTATAATAAGTAATGGGGCATGTTCCCTTTTTTAGATTTTAATTCACAACATTTTATATGAATAAATTTTTGGCCTGCATAACATGTACATGCCTGGTGCCTGCGGAGATCAGAGGAGGGCCACGGTCCCCTGGAACTGGAGTGACAGACACGTGAGTCACCACGTGAATGCTAGAGATTGAACCCCTAGTCCTCAGCAAGAGCACCAAGGTCTCTAACCTGCTGAGCCAACTCTCCAGCCTCTGTGTTTGCATCATTTTTTTCAATGATCTTTTCAAGCCGAAGGGGCTGGTGTTTTCTGTTTGCAGAGTGGCACTCCTCCCCTGAGCTGACTCATGCAGGAGGGAGCCTTCTTTTCCTCCTGATCCCCTTTAGCTCCAGATCCCACCCCCCCCAGTTCAGTGCTTCTCATCTTTCCTAATACTTCGACCTTTTAACACAGATCCTCATGTTATGGTGACCCGCGACCATAAAATTATTTTCGTCGCTACTTTATGACTGTAACGTTGCTACTGCTACAAATCATAATGTAAATAACTGATATGCAGGATATCTGATCTGCGGCCTCCAAAAGGGGTGGTGACCCACAGGTTGAGAACCAGTATTCTAGCTGGGTGCAGTCTTGAACTTGAGTTACCAAGAAGGTTCTAGTTTTCTTTCATTTTGATAGTTTATTACCAGCTTTTATTTGCCTATGAACACCATGTGATAGAGAATTAGAGAAACACTGGGGCCCTCCAGGTTCTCAAGAACAGAAACATAAACAGTTATACAGCATCTGTAAATCCAAGAAGTTTCTCCTGGAGGATGCTAAGGCTACAGTGGTGGAGACTGGGGCTCTGCTTCTGACTCTGCAGGTGAAGGTGTGGTCTCCTGCAGGCATTTTTTTCTTCCTGAGCCTTAGTCACCCACCCAGTCACTTATTCATTCATCTAATTCCTGCCCCGCCTTCCTGTGTCTCTTTGTAGGGAGAGTAAGACAGTTCCTTGGAAACTGAACACCATGCAAATGCATAGGCTTGGTACCTGAGTTTACCATCATTTATTTTGAGCCAGGTTGTGACCATGTAGCCTTGGCTGGCCTGTATACTGCTATATAGATCACACTGGCCTTCTTCCTCCCTGGTGCTGGGATTAAAGGCACTCTAGCCTGAGTTCATGATCCTTTTTCTGATGTTGTTGTTTTGTTTTTGAAGACAGGGTTTCTCTGTGTACCCTTGGCTGTCCTGGAGTCACTTTGTAGACCAGGTTAGCCTCAAATTCACAGCGATCCGCCAGCCTCTGCCTCCTGAGTGCTGGGATTAAAAGCGTGCGCCACAGCTGCCGGGCTCGAGTTCATGATTCTTAACACGTCTTTTCCAAGTTCCATTCCATGGTCCTCTATTCTCAAAGGTAACCTCCAGTGATCTCTTGTGGTCTGTTTGGCCCTTCATTGATCAATCTGTAACTAAGAAAAGGTAATCCAAACCTCAGACTGACCCGAATTCAATACATACAAGCCTTGATTTCCCCAGAGCATGGATAACTTTCTATCATTAAGTTCTTAAAGTAAAGATTGCCAAATTGCTGTCTAAATGCCCAAATGTTTTTCTTTAAAGAAGAAAAATGCTCGCTACACAGGGGTAAGGGTAGACTCCCTAATTAAATTCTTTAAGGCACATGGCTCTGACATTTTATCCTACCTTTGATTGTAGTTAAAGGATTGCACTTGATCACTCTGGCAGAAACAAGAAGAAACAGATTTGATTTTGTTTCCTTCAATTTTATGACGACTAATTATTAGAACTCACAAAATTATCTAAATTGCTACATCTCCTATGGCATGTCTCCCACTTCATCAAAAGGCAAGCAGCTTTCACTGGGGCAAAGAATGGAGATTTAAGAATCCTGGGCAATTATCTGTCTCTGTCACTAACCCTCTGCTTAGCAGTTGACTATGAGACAAAACAAAAAACAAAAAAACTTTGATCTCAGCTTGTCTTTCTGGATAGTGGATACAATGCCAGAAACTCTCCCTGATCTGGTACCTTCAGTCTTGAATCAAAGTCTAAAACACCCATTGCAACTTGTTAAATAGGGTGATGACCCGTAATTGGTAGCATCTCTGTACTGGATAGTCTTATGTCAACTTGACCCAAGCTAAAGGCATCTGAGAG
>OU015745.1:78729637-78754809 GCA_907169655.1 Acomys percivali | reverse complement strand
CAATAAGTGATAGTTCAGCGGACGACTGGTCATTTGTCTTGGTGTTTGGGCAGGCCTGAAATGGAATTCAAGAGCACGACATTTTTGTTTGTTTGTTTGTTTTCTCTTGCAGGTACTATAGCACTTCTTTACATTTGCCTAGGATAGCCAGTCAGTGTAAATAGCTCTGAAAAGACAAAAAAGAAAAACCTCTGGAAAATAATCTTGTCCCCCCCCCCTCTTTTTTTAAAGTTTCTTTTTAAAGGTTTATTTCAGCTGGGTGTGGTGGCCCACACCTTTAATCCCAGCACTTGGGAGGCAGAGGCAGGTGGATCGCTGTGAGTTCAAGGCCAGCCTGATCTACAAAGCGAGTCTAGGACAGTCAGGGCTACACAGAGAAACCCTGCCTGGAAAAACCAAATAAAATAAAATAAAATAAAATAAAGGTTTATTTCTGTGTCTGTGTGCATGGCATGTGTCTATATGTACCTGAGAATAGGTATCTATCACAGCGAGACTGTGTTGGATCCCCTGGACCTGAACTTTCAAGTGGTTCTGTGAGCCCCAAGAGTGGGTACTGTGAACCCAACTCTGGTCCTTTGCAAGAGCAAGAGTACTGTGCTCCTAATTTCTCCAGCAGCTAGGCTAACCTTTAAATAGTTCTTTTTTTTTTTAACTACAGTATTTACCTGTTTGTTTGTTTTCTTTTCTTTTCTTTTTTTTAAAGATTTTTTTTTGTTTGTTTATTATGTATAATTGTGAGCCATTGTGTGGTTTCTGGGAATTGAACTCAGGACCTCTGGAAGAGCGGACAGTGCTCTTAACCTCTGAGCCATCTCCCCAGCCCTGTTTGTTTTCTTATTGTATATTTTGCTTAAGTGGTCCACTGTGTTTTATTCTGAAGCTGACACATTGAAGTCATAGGTTACTTTGTACAGGCACAAACACACTCAAACACTCCTACTGTGGGCATGTTACTTCCTCGGTTCTAGAGAAACACTTTGCGCTAAAGTTGCAAGAAATGAATTTGGATTGAGAGATGATAGATTGCTAAGGCCAATTTAGTCTTGCCTTCTATAATTCTTTCTCTCTCTCTCTCTCTCTCTCTCTCTCTCTCTCTCTCTCTCTCTTTTTTTTTTTTCTGTGAAGCCTTGGCTATCCTGGACTCACTTTGGAGACCAGGCTGGCCTCGAACGCACAGAGATCTGCCTGCCTCTGCCTCCCAGAGTGCTGGGATTACAGGCCTGCGACACCGTGCCCAGCCTGCCCTCTGTAATTCGAAAGTGATGCTGAAGTCGCGTTTTGCTTTCGAGGCTTCTGATGCTGTGGTTCAAGCGTTCTAGCGTCAAAGCCTCAAGATTATGAGCAATGCTTGAGGAGTTACATGGAGTTCAGTCTGAGTCCATCTCTGTCCTCACATCACCACTCTCCTACGGTGTTAGTCTTTTCTTTTTAGGAAGACTTAGAGCCAAAGTTGTCCCCTATGAGCGGTTGGCCTTCTGAAGTGAAAACACGCCTTATGCAGCCACAGCTGTCCCCAATTAACCTCTGTCTTGGGGGCCAGTCCATGAGCAGGCATGACTCAGCAAGCCCAGCTTCTAAAAGAGTCCCTCTTTGTGACAAGCAATCACTAATTACACTTTATCAGGCAGCAGTTGAAAGTTTAGAAAAGCTCTACTTTGTTCATAGTTTGTGTCTCCAGCTCTAATTAAATGACCAATTTTTAACACATTTAGTGAAAAGTATATTGAAACTCTACTGGGATTGTAGCTGTATTACAAACTGTATAGGGTCCACACCACAAAAAACTTACCATCCCATCCATGTAACCATGGATAGCTAACATTTATTTACAACGTTATAATTGATTGTTTTTACTTATCTATGTGGTATTCCTATCAATGATTGCTGAGTTGACTTTCCAATGCACTGTAGTTAAAACACATCAAGAGGGGCCTTGGACATGACTGAGCAGTTAAGAGTCTGCACTGCTTTTTGCAGAGGACCAGAGTTGGTTTACAGAACCCATACCAGAGTGTTCACAAGTGCCAATAGCTCCAGCTCCAGGGACATCTGATGCTCTTGGCTTCTGTGGGTGTCTGTACCCATGTGCACATACTATCCCCATACATACATACACACAATTATGTTTGTAATCTCCTGTAAAAGGAATGTCACTAATACTCCAAATGCTTTTGTATAGTCAGTAATACTGAGTCTTATAACTAGAAGTGTTGCACAGATATTGTTTGGGTGTTTTCCCATATGAGAATATGCATTCTCATACATTATCTCAGCTGCCTAAGGGTGGGAAAAGTCATATTTTTATTTTCCTGTGTAGCCACCTAGATTGCCATGAAAAAAATATTTCCCTACCCTCCAGCACTCATGACACTGTTTTAACACTTTACATTTTTATTTCGCTTTTAAATTTTGCTACACTTAAATTTTTCTACTTGTATTTTAACTTTATTCTTCTCCAAATGTCAGCCCTGGAAAGACTGAATCAGAATTAAGTCACATCTGTGCAGTTGGTCCTCCTTTTCCACAGTCGATCAATTATACACAAAATTATTTGAATTTTAAGAAGTGTTAGTACTAACATTTACAAACTTTTCCATTGTTATTCTCTAAACAATATAGTATAATAAGCATTTACAGAGCATTTGCATGTATTAGGTACTCCAAGTAATCTAGAGATTTAAAGTACATGGGAGGATATAGGTGGCTTGTATGCAAATATCATGCCATTATAGGTAAGGGACTTGAGCATTCATATTGTTTGCTATCTGTGAGAAATGTTGGAACTAATTTCCTATGTGTACCAAGAGGGTACTAAAACTATAAAAAGCCTTGTGGATCCTATGTGAGACAAGGCCATCTGTGCTAAAGGATTTCTACGCTTAAGTCACATTTCCGCAAGAAGCAATGAGCATAGTGATTAAGAGCCCAAAGCCATGGATTAGGAAATAAAAATCCCAGTACCAGGGGTGGGATCTCTCCTTATGTGTTGTTGGTCAGGGAGATCACAGAGGACCTCAAAACATTACAGGTTTTGCCATTCCTCTTGATTACCCACAGGAACTAAATGGTAAAATCTTACTGCTAAAGACACTGCCTACCTAGGAGTTGTGATATAGAGACACCAGATTGACACTGAGCTGGAAGCTTCCTTTTTACCAGCTAGCTCTCATGGGTAGCCGTGCAGACTGCTGAAGGAGAAAAGGCATCAGTGGCCCTGCCCAGATATGAACCTCAAGACCCAGGATGTCTCCCTAAGCAAGCTGTGTCCGCCTGTGCAATGTTGGCACTAAGGAGAGGTGAGTACCGGTTTTCTGACTGGATCTTAGGTCCATTCCACAGTACTGGGATTTCATTCTTGGTATTGTAGAGCTGACCCAAAACCTATGGTTGGGGAGAACCTAGACCCTAACAGGGGGCAGACTACTGTTGTTTAAATAAGTTGATGTAGTGTCAGGCTGCGCTCTAGATATGTGTTTGTACAGATTTGACTCACAGCTTTAATCAGAGAAGCCTTTACTTCCTGGAAGTGAATGGTGTAGAGCACAGAAACACATTGCTGAGCAAGATGCTAAGCAATAGATGAGTGTGTACCCATCCCTAAACAAGACTTGTGTATCATTCCTTCTAAGGCTCAGGGAACATTGCCGAAGAGGGAGGAAGAAAGAATATCAGAGCTAGAAGAGAGCTCCATGTCATCTCCTGGGCAAAACACAGCAATTGCAACCCTGAACTCATAGCAGCCGTCTGTATCTGTTCTGAGTCTGTGCAAGAACGGGCCTATCAACAGTTGGGCCTGGAGGGGAATGAATAAGGGACCCCGCTGCTCACGGATGAACTATTTGCTACCGGCTGATAGATTCCAGTGTACGGAAATAATTGTCTCAAGTTTTGAACCTACCAGTGACTTCACTGGGCTCCAATGGATGGGCACTTCTAATCCAGTGGTCACATCGATGACGGTGGTTAAACTAAAATAGGTCACAAAATAAAACTAAAAAGTCATAAAAGAGGCAGGCAGGGGAAAGGGAGGGCTGATAGGGATGGTGGGATATAAGAGAGAGTGTCAAGGACAGAGTAATCAGAATACATTATATGTAGAGAGATGTATGAAATTGTCAAGTAACAATATTAATTCACTCATGTGAATTAATTTTGAAATATAGCTAGGTACTGTGGCACTTGCCTTAAATGCCCGCTTTCAGGAGGCAGGGGCAAGTGGATCTCTGTGACTCCTAGGCCAGCCTGGTCTACATAGTGAGTTCCAGGCCAGCCTGCACTGTATAGTATGGCCCTGTCTTAAAACAAAGTAATGAGAGCTGGACGTGGTGCCACATTCCTGTAATCCTAGCATTGGGAGGTAAAAGCAGGTGGCTCTCTGTGAGATTGAGGCCAGCCTCATCTGCAAAGTGAGTCCAGGACAGCCAATGCTACTTAGAGAAATCCTGTCTCAAAAAACCAAAACCAACCAACCAAAAACCAAGGTAATGATAAAAATAAAAATTAAATAAAAAAAATAAACCTACCCTTGTACTTATGGTGTCATGTATGTATGGTGGGGAGTAGACATTGTGAATTCAAAGGTAGCCTGACTTTTTTTTTTTTCAGTTAGCCTTGTCTAAAATCCAAACCAATCAACCAATGAAACCAACGAACCATCCAAAAGAGAGTACTAGCATAAACCTAAATAGCTGCCTATGAACATTCCAGCCCTGCCACTTGACTTTTGACCTTTGACAGTTCCCTTAAGTGTCATGAACTTGTCCCTGCAGATATAATAGTTCCTGCTTCATGGCACTCATGGGCTAGGAGTGCCTAGCCGTTCGTATATTCTGAGTATAAACTACCGCCGATGTGGGTGGTGCCTTTCCATCTGCTGGCATCCTGGACTGAGAAAGGAGAGAGTGCAAGTTGGAGCCCCAGCAGTCATTTCTTTCTCCTCCGTGGAAGCAGATGCAGCGTGACTAGCCATGTCATGCTCTTGCTGCTGTAACTTCTCCACCATGATGGCTGCACCTTCGAACTGTGAGCCAGGACAAACTCTTCCTCCTTTAAGTTGCCTCTGTGAGGGACTTTGTTACAGCAGCGACAAAAGTAACCGATCCATCAAGGCAATGGGAATGCACAGGTTAGGCAGAAGCAAGCTCTCAGCAAAGATGAGAGAAAATCTTAATTTATTTTCACTTTCTGTATGACTTGTATATGCTTTGCTTTACAAACTACTTTTTTTGTTAAAAAAAAATACTATACTTTGTTGAAATATCATGGAATATAAATAACAAATTTAACCTTTAAGCAAAAGTTGGTATTAATTTAGGCAACAAACACTTCCTCAGGTGGCAATGATAATCTGACCTGTTGCATATGTATATACACCATCACAATATGACTTTGCTATTTTCTTCTCATAAAGAAGTAGAGTTTACTGACCTTTTAAAATCTGGACTGACTTTGTTTTGACCAATAGAAGAAGATGGCAGAAGTGCAATGGTGTACTTTTTATCTTAGATAGTAAGGAGCCCTGTGGCCTCTGCTCCTAGCCTCTCACCATGTGGAAAAGCCTGGGTTAGCTTGCTAGATGCCAGAGACATATTATCTAACCTTCAGGATCAATCAGCCATAAACTGAACTGCTGACTGTAGCTGTCTGAAAACACCAAGGCAAGTTTCACAGTGTCTGACACACCGAGGCAAGTTCACTCTGTCTGAGACACTGAGGCAATTTCACACTGCCTGAAAACACCAAGGCAAATCACACTGCCTGAAACACCCAATGCAAGGCCACACCATCTGAAAACACTAAGGCAAGTTCACACTGTCTGAGACACCAAGGCAAGTTCACACTGTCTGAAAACACTAAGGCAAGTTCACACTGTCTGAGACACCAAGGTAAGTTCACACTATCTGAGACACCAAGGCAAGTTCACACTGTCTGAGACACCAAGGCAAGTTCACACTGTCTGAAAACACTAAGGCAAGTTCACACTGTCTGAGACACCAAGGTAAGTTCACACTGTCTGAGACACCAAGACAAGTTCACAAGAAGTTGCCATGGAGTTGATCCCAGCTTAAATTATTAACCAAGAAATAGTGGGGGTGATAATTATTTTATGCCACTCAGTCTCACACTGGTTTGTTACACAGAAAATGCTAATTGGTACATATAGTGCATGTCCCTGAAGGCCCTTTAGTTTGGTGAAATTATCTGGCCTATTAATACACTTCCTGGATTTTAAAAAGAGAGTCTTGAATGAAAAGGATCACCACAAAAAAGCATGGAAGGCCAGAGTTTTCATGGACTCTATTTGGCTGTTTGCAGGGATGCTTCAGACTTAGAAAGAACGTGCTTTTCAATGTGATTCCCAGTAATCTCTCCATTTAGAGTACATTTTATATTTTACCAAGTACTTTCAAACACAAAGTCACTTCTGGTTTGGAAATAAAGATCATTAGAAGCCAGGCATGGTGGCACGACCTGTAATCCCAGCACTCAGGGAGACAAAGGCAGGCAGATCTCTGTGAGTTCGAGGACAGCCTGGTCTCCAAAGTGAGTCCAGGACAGCCAGTGGTACACAGAGAAACCCTATCTTGAAAAACAAAAACAAAATACAGACAAACAAAAATATCAGAGCTGGTCAAAACTGCCAAAAAATGTCCCACAGAACTGAGTAGCCAAGATATGTGACTTCACCAAAGACCAGACCATAAAATTCAAGGAGGCCTGCCAGCTGTTTGACCCAACCGATGATGCCAAAATCCTGTAAAAGGAGTTTAGGGACGTGATGGAGGCTCTGGGCCACAACCCTACCAATGCCAAGGTGCTCAAGGTCCTGGGGAACCCCAGGAGTGATGAGATGATTGTGGGGGTTCTGGACTTTGCACCTCCTGTCCATGCTGCAGACTGTGGCTAAGAAGAAGGACCAGGGAACTTATGAGGATTATGGGTGAAGGCCTTCATGTATTTGAGATGTCACGGGTACTGAGATCCGTCACGTCCTTGTCATGTTGGGTGTGGCAATGACAGAGGAAGAAGTAGAGATGCTGGTGGCAGAGCGTGAGGACATCAGTGGTTGTGCAAACTGTGAAGAGCTTGTCTGGATATGCTGACTGGCTAAGGACCTTTCCAGATCCCTAGCTTGTGCTTTGCTTGGTGTGAGACTTCCATGGTCCCTGAGGCTGCCTATGCTCCCTTATCACAGAACCTGCCTGTCAGGTCTCTTTTATATGAGACTTGGAGATCAGATGTTTTCCAAATCACCATCACAGAGTTAAAAAGTAACCTTGGGGCCATTACCCCTAACCTTCTGAGATTTCAGTGGAAGAATGTTCAACCCCAACAATATACTCACAGAAACTGCAGAGCTGAAACTAATGCAGTACCCTGCCTCCCATAAATATAAAAAGCAGATTTTGTATCTCACTACTCGCTCTACCACTCCACTACTGCCTCTAATTCCCACAGTGGCCAACCTTGGCCTGGCATCAACCAGCCTGTCTATGCCCTAACACAGCCTATGAGGTCTAACCAACAACTTCATCCTTCATGTTTGGAAACTTAAAGCTCTGATATAGCTTAAGCCACAGGTAGATTAATATATATATATATATATATATATATATATATATATATATATAGTTGCCCACTTGTTGCCATGGTCACCATAAACAGATTCATGGTTAATTTTAGAGAGTGAAATGGTCTATGTTTTGATATTCTTACATGAATCTTTATGCACTAGTATTAAAAAAGCATTGGCTTTCTTCCATCAGTAACTCCCAGAAGAGAGAGACAAGTTTGTCCTTGGAACTCCAGAGAGATATAAATAAATTCGAAAGCTAGAGGTAGTTGAAGGCAAAGTCTAGCTTCAAGTAAAATAATAATATCAATAGTCTAATCGTTATACAACTGGGAGGTGCTTTTGCTGCTGAGAACACTGGTGCATCTCGCAGAGGATCCAGGTTTTCTGCCTAGCACTGACACTGAGTGGCTCACAGCTGCCGATGACTGACTCCAGGAGATCTGACATCCATTTCTAGACTCTGAGAGGATGTATGTGTCTGCATACTCATGTGGACACACACATACAATAATCAGCAACGGAAATACATCTTTTACAAATGACACAGACTGGATTCCTAGCTAGTTAGGACCTTAGGCTGTCTAACACCTGAGCTTCGTGCAAAGGCATTTTCAAAAGTTCGTGTCTGAACTCAGATGTCACACTCACAGACCCCAAAGCAAAAAAAGAAAAAAGAAAAAAAAAGGAGATCTCTCGCAATGGCAGTGTGCTCAGAACCCCTCATGCAGGGTGTCTAGGACACAAAGCATTTTGTGGAGTTAGCCCAGAAGCCAGTAACTCCTCAATCCTTCACCTGCGCAAACATCTTCCCAGAAACATGTACAGTCCAGTCTGCAAGAGCTTCCAGGCTGTTTCTGTCAGAATGCCCTCCACACCGAGGGAAGACCCTCTAATCCAAGGAATACACAAATCCCACTGGGTTTTGCCTGATTCCGTTCATACAGAGGCAACAAGACGTGACAGATAGAACAGAAAATAGTGAAAGAAGTGACATTTCACTAGTCCCTGAGTTTCAGTCAGGCATGGGACTGACTGAGTTTTGCAAAACTGTTATCTTTCATCCTCTAGATAACTAGGTAAACAGCAAGGTCACACACAGATAAACTGAAGCTTGTAGGTTAACGGGTTCCACTCACATCCTATTCCTAAAGGGGCTACCTGGCCGGAAGCCTGCTCTTGTACTCCCGCACTCGCAAAGGAAGGTTTAGGCGGCAGGATATATTGCTTTACTGAAGTTTAAAAGAACGCTGAGTTAGTGTTCGATCTCTTTTTAATGCATGTGGCATCTGGGCAACATCTCCCACCCACCTCCCCCTTAGGGAGTCCCTAAGGAAAAGAGAGTTATTCTGATTTCCAAAGCTCATCTGCCTGGCCAGATGCAGCCCTCTGATGTTCATGGGTGCTTAATTGTGGCACAGGAATTTAGATTACTTACTTAGCGCCTCCTCCATTTCTAGCTCTTAAAAAAATTTGCATGGGATCCGTCAAAGGAAGTACTTATTACCTGAATGCTGCGCGTTAGGGAATTTCTTTCAATAGCCGAGAATCCCTATCTCTTTGAGTTTTTTTTTGTTTTTTTTTTTTAAAGCTTTTCCTGTTCTGTTCACATGCATTTTTGGTATGATTAGAAGGTGTTAGAATTGGGGCGTTGGGTGGGGCTTTATTTATTCCCGGGGTGTTTTTAGCATAAGCAAGAACTGCAGTGAGAGCTTCCCCCACACAGGAGCATCACAGACACCTCTCAGAGGGTGAGAGCAGAGCCCTCCTTAGGCTTTGCTGAGAAGATAGCAGCCTGCTATGTGGGGCTGGAGGTGATAGGGGAGGTGACAGGAGCCAGCTGGGAAGAGCGCACTGTTAGACGGCATGAGATTCCGTTCAGGAGCAAACCCTAAGTCATGCTGTGGGGTGTGGTCCTCTGGGCCTGCTTGGAAACAAACAGCTGGGCTGACAGCAGATGGCCAGTGGCCACTTAACATCACTCCTTGGTTGGGAGTCTTCAGTCCTTGGGAGGTAAATGTGAAGCAATTTCTCTTGAATTTACTTTGTTCCTCGTCCATCCTCTTGGACTATGTCTATGAGTTAGCTTCTTGGTAGACTCTCTGACTAAAGATTTCAACCCTAGGAACAGAATTAATTTTTCTGTTCATATAAAAGCACATTTCTTGAGAATGTACTGAGTCACCTAGAAGGCACTCAGAATTCCTACAAAATGACTGTGGGGATCCCTGAGCACAGGGACTCACTGTTCCTCACAAATGACCCAACAATGGATCTAAACTTCAGAACTCAGTCTCAAGGAAACTAAGAGCTAGTACTTACCCCAGTCTTTCCCATTGGTTTGAACCCAAGACATCATCAACCTGAGAGCCTTTGATGGTGCAAAGCCAGAAGCACCCACATTACTACTGGTCTCTGGTACTTGACTATTTAGTTAATGCTTGGTGTCTGATTTCTGGTCCTATCTCTTGCCAGGGGCAGGAATCCTTCCCAGAGTGTCTTGTATTGACAATTGTCCCATTCTTGGACAGATTTAGTCAGGACGTTGCATTACGAGCACCATCTTTCTAGAATGCAATAGAAAATGTTTAGAGGTGGTAAGAGGCTGGGGAGATAGGCCACTCAGTTGGCACAGTGCTTGACTAAAATGCATGAAGCTCTGGGTTCAATCTCTACCATAGTCACAAACTGGGTGTGGCAGCCCACACCTGTCATCCCAGCAACCAGGAGCCAGAGGCAGGTAAGTGAGAGGTTTAAGGTTGTCTTTTTTTTTTTTTTTTAAGATTTATTTATTTATTAGGTACACAAATCTCGTTATAGATGGTAATGAGCCAACATGTGGTTGCTGGAGATTGAACTCATGACCTTTGGAAGAGCAGTCAGTGCTCTTAACCTCTGAGCCATCTCTCCAGCCCTGTTTAAGGTTATCTTAATCTCCTTTGCTAGATAGGGAGTTTGAGGCCAGCCTGGGCTAGTGACCCTATCTCAAAAAAAAAAAAAAAAAAAAAAAATCTTTCTGTCATTCATTTATATAAAGCCCATTTGTTCTGCACATTTTAAAGGATAAATCAGCTCATTTCAGGGTCATTGGCTGTAAGCACCAGAAAGGAATCTGATTTCTCATCCAAAAAGGGATGTTAGAGTTCACTTACAGGACCAAGGGAAGGAGCTAAGACAGCAGGCAGAGATCTGCATCCAAAGTCTTACATCAGGAGCAGCACAGCCTGTTGTAGTTGCTTTAAGCATCAATTGTCTTGCTATTGGACACTGGACCCTCACTTGCTAAAGAGTCAAAGTTGTGGAATGCAACTGGCCTATAGCTCAAGTTGTGCAGTTCAAGCTCGTTTTAAAGAGGCGATCATAAACTTTTGTCAGTGAACATCTAGTGCATGTGTGTGGCTCACTGTTTTATACCTTAATGGTCCCCACTAACGACCTGTTTCTGTCCTCTAGAGGAGGACATAATTATCCTCTAAAAGACCGTCTTTGTAAAAGTGAACAACTTCTACTGTCAAATCCAGTTGCAACTTCCAGCTTGTTAATTTTGTGGATAGCTGTGTACTTCCAAAATCTTCACTAAAGCCCTCCAGTATCGCTTAATGAACTTTTTAATTGGCTCTTTAAAATAGTAGTGCAATCAGCCTCCTCATTTGATTCATGAACAAAACTCTCCAGAAAGGCTGAAAGGGAAAGTATGAATCATCGTTTAAAGAGATGCTTTTTAACTGTGCCATAAGACAAACAGGCACATTAATCAGTCAGCACTCCGGGGCATGCTATATACCTCCATGGCAGACAGTGAACAGAATCCCATCTCACAAGAAACAATAACACTGTAAGCCTCACATGCAAGATGACATTTTGTTTGCAGAAATGCCTGCTTCTGAGAACAATGAGTCTGAAGTTTATTCCGGGGCTCTCGAGGGCCTGGACACTTAACAAAAGTGACCTCTAAACTATGTAAGAAGTGGTACATAAAAATGAGACCGCAGCTTGGTAATGTAGGGACAGTGTCAGTCAGCATACACTTGTTCAATGAACTTCAATTATTGGAGAGTTAAGACTTTTAGAAGGTCTTTAGAAATAGCACAATTGTGCTTTTATATTGCCAGAACCTAGGAGGAAGAAAAGCTAATCTGACATCAGAGGAGAGTATGTGATAGTATGTGATAGTATGTGATGGAGTATCCCTGTATATGTGATAGTGCACTGAGAGCCATACATAGAGGACAGGTTCCTCCCCTTATGAGATTTGAAGGGATCACATGGGTGCACATAATGGCCTTAACAGGTCATGTGGTTTTTGTTTTTGTTTTTGTTTTTAATTTGCTATTGTCATAAACTAATGTTTTTACGTGCAAAATGAACGTGTTTCTTCAGAATGTAAAGGCCATATGATTCATTACTGGGCCTTTGCTATTCAATCCCCACACACCTTGGGTGATTGCACAGGGTATAGGCATTATCTCACTGGGTCTCCGGCAGGAGAGAAAGGACTATATCTCATCCTCCTCCAGTAACGTTGCTCTAACATATAGGGAGTTCTCAGTATGTATTTGCTAAGTGGATGACTCATGAGACAGAGCAAGGGACACACAGGGCTGTGTCTGGTCCAGGAAGAATTCTCCTTATTCGCTTTAGCACCCCTGTGAAATTAAGAGCTGGCATATTAGCAACACAGAGGATATAAATAGGTTTTAACTTACACGTATCATGTACTTATTCTCCTTGGGGGGGCTCTATATTAAGATATTGCCTTTGGTCAGATGCTATACTGCTTGTATGAATAAGCAGTTCCTGCCTAATAGAAAAGAGATTAGACAGTTTGAAATCTCTGTATACCGGATGACCTATATGTCCAACTCACCTATAGGTTGATATATATATATATATATTTTTTTTTTTTCCCACACAGAATGTAGAAGAAATAACTTGTGAAATAAAACCTTAACAGCATGCAAAAGATGTGAGTCACCATTGGCCCTTTTATCTAGTTAGGGTCTAACCCTACAGGCAATTCCCTAGAAAATCATGTTTATCAAGCACGTAGGTGACATGTACCTGGACTGCCAGTGCAGGAGGGAGGGGCCCACTCCTCAGACAGATAAGAACCACTTAAGATGCTTCTTTTGGATACAGGCTCAGAGCCCCACCCTAGAGTAAATGACTCAAAATCTGGAGAATGAGGCTTGGGAGAAATATTTATACTAAAAGTAATAATTTAAAAAAAAAAAATCCAAGATGGTTCTGACATGAAGCCAGGCATGGAAAGCACTGGGTTTGGTGGCTGAATCATAGTCCTGAAACATCTGAACAGTGTGAAGGAAACAAGGTCAGGTGCCAGAAATAAATGTAATTGCCTTAACTGAACAGCAACAAAAATCAGGGAAACGGAGGCTCGCAGCTCCATTTCCTGATGTTGCAGTGTGCAGCAGTCTCTCAGTATGAACCAGGTCTGAGATGTCGCCCACCAAAACAGCGGTGATGGTGATGGGCTGAATTCACAGCACTGTGATTTTTCAGAGCAAGAGAGCTCGGCCTTCCCTATCCTGCCTTCCCAGGAGACAATTAGTGTATGCTCTGATTTAATATATCAGTTATTATTTGTAGTAGTGTCGAGTCTTAGCGGCAGTAGCAAAATATGTCTTGTAATGTCTATCATTTGTAAGCTTTCTCCGTACAACATTTCACTTACCCTACATAAACCCTCTTCTGATCTACATATGGAATGCAGCTTGTTATTGGATACACACCCATATGGGGTTCTTTTATTCCCCAACTCTCACATCCTGCTTGACAGTTTGGAGAACTTACAGTGAGAGAGTTGAAAACCATGACATGAGAAGCGCCAGCATCCTTTATCCTGAAGCTGGCTAGATGGCTAAGTCGTAATCACCACAGGGCTGGCATGTCTTGGAGAGAAGGGCAGCATGGCTGAGCAAGCCCACAGGGGCCAGAACTTGACCAGTGGCAAAGGTTACAAAGAGACAGACCTGCCTTTGGGTCACAGCAACCTAAGACATTTCTTCAAAGTCAACATCTTAAAAAAAAAAAAAAATGGAGCCACCTCCAGGAAGTCTGGAAATCGGCTGAGTAGAAATGTTAAAATCTTGGGTGGGGTGACCTCAGGCATCCCAGAAGGAACTTGGTTGTCATGAAGTGGCCTGTGCAGTGTTGTGCTGACTATGGGGGCTGGAACACACAGGTGCGTGGACAAGGATGGCCGTCTCAGGCTTGGAAAGCTCCCTCTCTGTACCCAGATTACGAACAGTTTCACTCTTATCTTCTGACCTTTACCGGGAACTCACACCCTTACCTTGAGCTAGGCTGTTGTGAACAGTTTGCTATTCTTTCTGCTTTCAAAACCAAGCCTCACCTTTGACACTGGCTCTATGATTCTGGATTTAGTCATGTAACCACAGATACCCAGGGTCCACTTAGGCCACCCAGTCCATCTGGTGACCTTATACATAGATAGCAAGAGAAACAATGACCTGTGTGGTTTTAATCATAAACATTAAATGCTGGAATTGGATAAGAATCTCAGGCCAAATTCTAGCTCTCCTGCGCTTCCATTTCCCCAAGGAGTGATTGTCTGTGATCACGGTGAAGGATGCCACGGTGGCCTCTCTCAGTGTGATGCCCTTAGGTTACACATCTCCTATTTCCCATCAATGGTCTTTTCTTTCTTTCTATTCCTCAGGGGAAAGTATTTACTGTCTTGGGAGATAGAGAGGTCGAGCTGAGCTCACAGAGCGTCACTTGGCCACTTCATAGTACCACTTTCTCTGAGAGCCTGCAGGCAGGATCAGGTACACCATTGCTGCTGTTTGTGTAAAGGGACCTGTGTAAGCTGACAGTGCAGCTGAGGGTCCTGATCAGCTGTGATGGAGGCTTACAAATGAACACACTAAACACTACCCTGGGTAACTATCTATTACTCCCTCTGTGCATCATTTTCATGTGTGCATTTTGCACAAAATCAGAGTTAGTCTCATGGTTGTAAAATAGAATTTAGAGTAGAGTAGAGTGTGTGTGTGTGTGTGTGTGTGTGTGTGTGTGTGTGTGTGTGTGTGTATGCAGGGATGCATGTGCAAAGGCCGCAGGAGGACATCAGGTGCCCTACTCTATAACTTTCTGCTTTATTCCCTTAAGAAAAGTTCCCTCACTGAAAGTGGAACTGGACTGGCAGCCAGCAAACCCCCAGAAACCCTCCTGTATATACTGAACAGAGTACTTGAGTTATAAGGAGCAGCTTGGGGGTGTTGGGGACTTGAAGCCAGTTCTTCATGTTTGTGCAGCAAGTTGCTCTTCAGTGATGCACCATTTCCCCAGTGGAAAGTTATCCTTTTAAATGACATGAGACAATAAACACAAATTGCCAGTTTCCTCCTCACCCATCATCCTTTCTGCCCTCCCTCCTTTTCTTCCTCTCTTTTCTCCTGAATCTCTCCACTCAAGGTTGTGGGAGTTCATTGCCTGAAGAAGGAAATCTCCCTCCCCTCTACAAGCTCACCCATACACCCCTCACTTAAGGGTGTACTATTCTGCCCTGCCTGTCGATTGCTTGCTCAGGAAGGATCAGAACCAGGCCATCAGCCACTGTTTCCTGTGAGCTTTGCTAGTCACAGTGGTTCCCAGAGTCCTTGTTAAGTCTGAGGCGGACACACGTTTGCTAGGAAAGAATACTTCTGCAAGGCCCAGCATTTGCAGTCATGAGCACCAGAAGTTTACCAGGTTCCTGTTTATCCTGTGTCAAATTTCTTCTCGTGACTGCTCACCACTTCAGGAAATTTTCCTTTCTCTCCTGGAATTTTCCACAGGGTACTCTACCCCAAAGGTGAAAATTTTCTGAGGAAATATAAATATCTATTTGCAGATTTTATTTTTAAGTCATGAGTGCCATTTTTAGAAGGAAAAATTCTCCAACCAGAAGATCCAACTTCTCAACATCCAATTGCCCCCCCCCCCCCCTTAGAAGTGACTCTCTAGGCTAAGAAGAGATGTCTACAAAGGAACACAAACAAAAAGGAGTTTGGAAGCAGTGGTGACCATAGAAGTTCTTTAGAGAAAAGAGTGAGTGTGCAGATCAGGGGCTGCCTCGGGCAGACGACCTGCACATCTGCTCGTCTTGTTCCATTTCTTAATTGCTATATGGGCTCTTGGGTCAACTGTTGGCAGCCTGCATGGCCTAAAGCATTAGCTCTTAACCTTCCAGTGCTGTGACCCTTTAATACAGTTCCTCGTGTTGTGTTGACACCCCCAACCATAAAATTATTTGGCTGCTACTTCATAACTCTAATTTTGCTTCTGTTATGAGTTGTAACAAAAATATCTCTGTTTTCTGCCTTTCTGCTCGGCTGTTCTTCTGCACAGGAGGCAGCCATGGTGCCCAGACAGAATGTCATGATACTGAACTCCCACTTCCACAGGACTGGCAGCGGCAAGTGGACACTTGGTTTCACCAGCCGGCAAGCAAAATCCACAGATGCAAGGCCCGGCAGGGAAAAGCGCCGTATTGCCCCTTGTCCTGTGTATGGTCCAGTCAGGGCCATAGTGAGGTGCCCCACAGTTAGATACCACACCAGGTCCGAGCTGGCAGCGGCTTCAGCCTGCAAGAACTCCATTGGCTGGTATCCGTAAGAAAATAGCTCATACCATCTGCATCCCTGTGGACTCGAGGAGGTGAAACAAATCCACTAAGTCACTACAGGCCAACGTGCAGCGCCTGAAGGAGGGCTGCTCCAAGCTCATACTTTCCCCCAGCAAGCCTTCTGCTCTGAAGGCAGATAGTTCTGCTGAAGAGTGTAAGCTGGCCACCCAGCTAACAGGACCCGTGACGCCCATCCGCAACGTCTACAAAAAGGAGAAAGCCAGAGTCGTCATAGAAGAAGGAAAAGCTTTTCTGGGCAAAAAGGGCAAGGGAAGCCGCAGAGCAAGATGTTGAAAAGAAAAAGCAATGCGCTGTTGCGCTGTTAGAATGTTGCAATAAATTTTCCATAAAGGAAAAAGCAATTTTTTCCCCTATGGTCTTAGGCGATCCCTGTGAAAGGTCAGACCAGACCCAAAGGGGTCGAGACCCACAGATTGAGAACCGCTGGCCTCTTCACTTTTGACCATGTCCCCTGGAGGGGGAGACCTGGTGGCACTCAGAGGAATGACAGCAGGTCACCAAGAAGAAACTTGATACCCTATGAGCATATACAGGGGGGAGGTAATCCCTCTCAGGAACAGTCATAGGGGAGGGGAATAAGGGGAAAATGGGAGGGAGGGAAGAATGGGAGGATACAAGGGATGGGATAACCACTGAAATGTAACAAGAATAAATTAATAAAGAAAAAAAAAAAAAAGAGAACCGCTGGCCTAGAGCAAGTGACTTATTCCCCACTGCAGCTCACATGGTGACCCACACACTTGCTCTAGGAAACAAATAAGCGATGAAATCTCTGGCCTGATGAATGGCTCCCCTGGCAACAGAAGTACTGATGGAAGTCGAGGTGAACAGAAAGCAAGGCTGTTGGGGCAAGGAGAAGGCATGCAGGACATCTATTCTGGACACAGCTATGACTAAAAGAAAGAGTCGGCAGGAGGCCACGGCTGGCTTGACCTGCACGCTGAAGGTGTTAGGACCAGCAGGCTAATTAATTGAGGATGCCTCAGGGCATGCAGTTCACAGAGGATATAAGGGAATTCACATCTGGGGGGGGGGGCAGAGTGGCATTGATGAGCTGAGTTCAATCCCTAAGACCCGTAAGGTGGAAAGAGATAACTGTAAGTTGTCGCCTGACCTCTACTTGCATGCACATGTACACACACACACACACACATGCACACGCACACGCACCACTCTTTGAATATCATACATGGTATACATAGGTGTTTTGATCAGGGATCCCAATCTTATTTCCATGTGTTATGGAATATGACTGTGGGCAGGTAACTCACTCTGAGGCTTAGCTGCTCATTTTCTTTTTCTTTCTTTCTTTTGTTTTTTTTCAAAGATTTATTTATTTATTATATAGACAGTGTTCTGCCTGCATGTACACCTGCACACCAGAAGAGGGAACCAGATCTCATGATAGATGGTTGTGAGCCACCATGAGGTTGCTGGGAATTGAACTCAGGACCTCTGGAAGAGCAGACGGTGCCCTTAACCTCTGAGCCACCTCTCCAGCCCAAGCCACCCATTTTCTTAGTACAAGAACCATTGCTAGGTCCAGCGTCCCTCCTCTAGCTGTGAGGTCTAGCAATTTGTGGTTTGTGGGCACTCTCTTTAGTGCTGAATGGGGAGCAAGGGACTGTCCTGGATGTACTTTTCAGAAGAAGGAAGAAAAGGAATCCTGATGATCTAATGGAACTGAGGAAGTGTACCCCATTTCTAGTAATTCCTGGCCAGGGTGTTCTGGCAGAAGCAGCTTGCATCCCCTTTGCGGAGGGTTTGTGGAACCGGAGATGCAGATTTTGAGCAGAAGTCACAATCTTCCTGTCTTCCTGACAGAAATATCTGTCAGGGACATGTTGAATATCTTTGAATGTCTGATAAGGGATGGGAAAAGGGGAGGAAATGGCATTTTATGTTAATTTTATTCATTCCATAAGCCCATGCCAAGTACATGTTATGAGCCTGTGTGCATGGCCTGTGGAAACCCTACTCGATTTGGGTCCTATAAAAGTTACAGTGTTGTGTAGGAGAGTGAGATGTAATTTAAACATCGACTTTACAAGACCCACTGAAATAAGACTTGCAGAGAGGTTGGATTCACCTCTCTGGGCTCACTTTGGAAACACTTCACACCGGGAGACAGGAACTTAAAAGTTCAGTAAGAGACTGGCAGAAAGGCCATTCCAGGCTACGGTGCTGACATGAACAGAGGATGAGAAGTGGGAAACTCAGGAGAATCTAGGGCCACGATTCTCAAGCTCATAAGCAAAAGTAATCTCAGAGAAGGCATCAGAAGGAAAGGATTTATTTGCTTTATTTTTTTATTTTATTTTTTTGTCACTTTAACTGAATTTCTTTATGGTGCTTCTTCAGAAGAGCCTTTGAAATTCACTTAGCACAGAAAGTCTTCACCCCAGCACCTGGATATGTTCCCCTCGCTCAGGATTCTATGTGGGCATCTCAGCACTCCAAAGGAACGCCAAAACCTAGTAGGACAAATTGTTAGGAGACAGGAGGCTCTTCTCCTACCGAATCTTTCAGTGACCGTGGGGTCCCGTTAACTCGCTGTTTGTATCCACTACTTCCAAGGTCTGTTCACGGCTCACGTGACAGCTCAGCGGTGACTTGGACTCTCTCCACTGAATTATTCCTTATGTATTCCTCTTTAAAGCTCCCCCTCAGTCTTACTCCTCTGAGACCATGCCCATAACATGTATGTCAAATATTCCTCTTCTAACAGTCATGGAAGCCAAGGGACAGAGGCTTTCCCAGAGACGGCTTCCGGACCCCACTTAGAAATGCTCTCTTTGTCTTCATTCAGACTCTGCTGGGCCTGACTTGTTCCTTTACTGTGTTCTGCCTGCTCTGTAGGTCTGTCACTATGTATAAAATTGTGTGTTCTTATTGTCCTAAGTTTTTAGGTAGTGTTGAGGTTTGTATCATTTTCCTTCAACTCAAAGGATTCGTGTTTAAGCCTTGGCTTATTATTCTCCTTGTTCTTCTCCTACAAGTTGGAGGATTAAAAAAAGAAGGGATAGTCCCCAACTTACTGTCACAAGAAACCTTCTGTCAGCTTCATCTGCTGCCACCAACCCAGATTAGAGACGCCAAGGTCACCAGACAAAAAAGGTCTGGAGACTGTGCTTCACTTTTCTTGTCTCATTTATGACATTTATTAAAGAAGAATCTGCAAATGGTAATGGTTGAGGACCGGAGGAAGGACCTGTGTGACAGGGCGTGGCTCCTGCCAGCTGCTGCATCCGTATGAGGTGAGGACGTCAGGGCTGAGTTAAATGACAGAAGTTGACATGACTATGTAGGTTGATGCCTGAGAAAAGAAATGAGTTCTCTGACAACAGAATAGTTGTCAGCACCTGTTAAGCAAGAAGAGAAAACTGCCACTAGTTCTCAAAAATAAATATCAAAGTACCTTGCATTCAACAGGAGGTATGATGTGGAGAACATTAAAATTAGACATTATCCCATGTTCAGGAAGAGTCAAGGATGGATCAGTGTCAGTCCTTTAGACCTTTCTCACAGTTCAGTGTCTCAGCTCTATGATTGTCTAGCCTCAGCAAGACCACACTCATCAGAACCTCATGTCCACAGTCTACATGTGCTGAAGACATGGTCTCTAAGATCCTACCCAGCTATGAACTTTGGTCCAAGGCATTCCAACTCACTGTAAAGCTCTCACATCAATTACTGTTGTTTAACAACAGCACCAGCCACAACACCAAACTCTACTACTTTTAATTAAGAATTGCAGAGACCAAGAGAAACGCCAGGGGAGCTGTTCTCAATACAAGTCAACAGATAGGCATTGGAGAAGAAACTGCTGTGTGACTGCAGGTATGGAGGTATAGGGAATATAGGAATAGCCTCTTATCTTTACTGAAGGCAGAGCCACAGCGAACTGACTGGAAGTGAACGAAGTCTTTCCAGTTATCAGAGGCATGTAGTCTGGAAAATTACCAGAGAGCTTGAGAAACCAGGCCTTTAAGAACAAGCAGCATACAGGGCATTAGGATTGTACCTCTGCCCAGCACATCTCTGTACTAGGTTTCCATGTGCCTTGCAGGTCTGGCTCTGCTTCCTCTCCCTTTCACTTAATGTTACAGGGCCGACTGGAAGATGGACTCGGAGCCAACTGAGCAGGCAGAATTCTTTCTTGTGCGATGATGTCACTGGCAGTTGAGTGACACCATACATGGAGGTGCAGAACTTTGGAATGCGTCTCTTATACCTCTCCATGACAGCTCTGTTGAGCTACTGTTGCTGTTGTCCCACTGCTAAGATTAAAAAGCCCATGCCCAGAGAAATGAAGGTAGACTCAGAGCATCAAAATGTAGAAGCTTCCAGATCTTGATCTTCAACCTGGTCTTCTTATACACTGTCATGAAGGACCTCTGAGTCATCAAGTGTTGTCAGTTAGCACATAGGGGAGACAGACAGGGAAGAATAGGGAAGCAGGGAAAAGGGGGCACACATCAACCGAGAGCTTTGCTGTGTGTAGGCTAGAGCTCAGAAGAGGATGCAGATGCCTTAAACATCTGGAGTCACTTGAACAACTGAAAAGGAGGAGGACATGGGGCCCATCTGTGCTGAGCCTGTGCACCGCTCCCCATGGAAGTAAATCTAATGCATCCTTTATTGAAAAACAAGGAGTGACTTGAAGAAGAATGTGATGCAGGAATGGCTCCAGAGACCTTGGTTCCAGAGCTGGCAGTACCATGAGTTTGCCATGTGTGGTGGTTTGAATAGGGATGGCCCCCATAGACTCATTTGTTTGAATGCTTGGCCCACAGGAAGTGGCACTATTAGGTGTGTCTTAGATGGAGTGAGTGTGGTCTTCTTGGAGGAAGTGTGTCACTGTGGAGGCGGGCTTTGAGGTCTCCTATGCTCAAGCTGTGCCCAGTGTGGGATACAGTCTCCTTCTGTTGCTTGCAGATCAAGATGTAGAACTCTCGGGTCCTTCTCCAGAACCATGTCTCCTGTACACTGCCATGCTCTCCCCCATAATGCTAGTGGACTAAACCTCTGAAACTGTAAGCCATCCCCAGTTAAACGTTTTGCTTTGTTTTATGAGTTGCCATGGTTATGGTGTTTCTTCACAGCAATAAAACCCTAACTAAGATAAGCATGGGACCCTAATTACCAGCCCAGGTCTTGGTTTCTTTCTTTGTTTTGAGACAAGTCTTTAGGTGTTGGTGCACAGGAATGGCAGTCAGCTCATAGGATGGCCTCTTTAGATTCGCTGTAGACATGTAAACACAAGGGCAGAGGGCTGAGTGTTCAGTAACCAAATTTGGCAGGCAAGCAGCACTACTGGGGTGAGCCGGAAGAATTCAACTACTATACACTGCAGAAATGCATGAAAAACACGGGCCTAAAAACAATGGCTGAGTAAAGAGAAGTTGGTTTTGCTACCACTATGGCCTCACAACAATGTCCTGGTCCAAACTGCTGTGACCTATAAATGAACTGGGTTGCGGGACTAACTTGAATTCAGGAAGATGAAACTAGATTTGCTAATAAACTGACTTTAAGACAGATTATTTTGTACTGTCTCTACAGGACCGAATAATCACAAGGGAAAGAGAGACTTAGAAGAGAGAGGAGAGATGCAATGGTACAAGGATTGGCTTGACCTAGTTTGCTTTGATGGCAGGCGACAGCCAGGATTCAAGGAGTATGAGCTGAACAAAAACAATGAAACCAAAGTTTCCCTTCAGCCTCCAGGAAGGAATGCATCCAGCTGACACCTCGATCTCATCTCTTTACTATCCCTGTCAGACTTCCACAGAACTGCACAATTATAACAAACTGTGTTTGTTATAATTTGTCAATGCAACAATAAGAAATGAATATAAACACCTGAGCAGCATCTCAATGAAGCAGCCTGAGGTAGGCAGCTTCAGTTCTCCAGCTCAGAGACCCTCACTTTTTGCGCTATGTGTGATTTCTATTCACAACACTGCCTCAAGAGCAGTGGAGGTTGCTAGAGCTCCAACCATCACATCTGCAGTCCAGGAAGAGAAAGTCTCCCCTTACAGAGGGTTTCTACAGGTCACACACAAATGTCTGCTGCTTTCTGACAGTCAGGAATTGGTCTCTGGGGAACATCAAGCTGAAGAAAAACCAGCAGTGGAGTGTTTTACTTGACTCCTTTTGTGTATAGCCAAACCCAGAGCAGTTACTGAATAGGGAACAGGTTTGAGGCAGCAATTAACATTTCCTACACAACAATGACAGGTTATTTCTCTCTCTGTCCAACTCAGGACTGTAAGGATTTGAGCTTTGGAGGTCTAGTGTGGATGTGGGTAGGTGTCAAGTTTAGGTCACATGTCTCCTGGTCCTTTCTGACTGATACCACCTTCTCCATTCTGTGCTTAGCAATGTCTATGGCCACTCTCTCCTTCAGTGCTGCTATTCTTGTTCAGATAGATGCTACCCATTATGTTAAGGTGGGCAGAGTGGATATAGTTACCCAACTCCTCTCCAGGTAAGGGAGACAGAGAGCAGGAAGGAGAAACACCTTGCTTTTGGCCTCAGAGTCCATAGCTCCCCAGGCCTCTGTGTGGGAACTGAGTTAACTGATCGTGCACTGGGACTTGTTTTCTTACTTATCAAACACTAAGGAGGTTAATAGTCTCTGTGGTATTGATGGGAAGCACGGTGGTGAGGGAGGTTGGGGGAAGACAGAGATAAAGAAGAATAGCTACAAGATGGCGGCTCTCTTCCGGAGCATCAGAGTTAGTACCGTATTTTTCAGACTATAAGATCCACCTGACCATAAGATGCACCCATTTTTAGAGCAGTAAAACAAGAACAGTAAAAACAGCAATTAGACCATAAGGCACATCCTAATTCCAATGCACCCCCCCACTTTTGGGGGGCTGACAAGTGCATCTTATGGTCTGAAAAATATGGTATATTGGTATTTACAAAGGGAAGTCTTAAATATCTTCAACCTCTGATCCTCTTCCCCAAAGTCCCTGTGGTATCTCCCAGAGAGGAAGATTGGAATCATCTTCAGTGTCCCCTCCCACCAGTTTCTTTCATGTTTCCCACCATTTCCTCACCACCGAAGGAGACGATTGTGCATCAGGACCACCTGACATTCCCACTGCAGTTCTGAGACTGGGTCTCACTACAGAGCCCTGGCTGTCCTGGAACTTGCTATATAGAGCAGGCTTGTCTCAAAACTCACAGACACCTGCCTGCCCCTGCCTCTGCCTCTGCCTCCCAAGTGCTGACATTAAAGGCCTGTGCCACCATCTCTAGCCCAGTTTTGGACTTTAAGCTGTGCAAGGGTCTGCCTCTCTTCCATCTTCCCCTTCGTTCTGTGTCAGTTCAGGCTATCGCCTCTCCTCCATAGAATTTCTTTCCTCCACTATGGTATTCATGGCATGTATGCCTTCAATATTGAGCAACAATGACACTTTGCCCACAAAACAATCATACTTTTTCTAATGAATCCAACAACCAATAATGAGACAAACAAGATGATACCAAGCAAGAAGACCTTTTTCTTTTTTAGTTAGTCACTTTACATCTCAATCATAGCCCCTTCCCTTCTCCCCTCCCTGCCCCTACCCTCTTTCCCTCCTTCACCCCTATTCCTCCTCCCCTGCCCCTCAGAAAAGGGGAACCCCCTTCCAATCCTGCCCCAAAACTTCTAGTCTCATCAGGACTGTATACTTCCTCTTTCACAATGTCCTGGCACAGTGTCCAGGGTGAAGTGATCGAAAGGCATGCAACTGAGACCATGTCAGAGACAGCCTCATTCCCTTTCTGGGGGACCCACATGGAGGCTAAGCTGCCCATTCTGTATCTATGTGTAGAGAGTCTAGGTCGAGTCCATGCCTGGTCTTTGGTTGCTGCTTCAGTCTCTGCAAACCCTTCTGGTCCCAGGTTAGTTGGGACTGTTGGTCTTCTTGTGGACCTTCTACAAGGCTCCCAATGTTTGGCTGTGAGTCTTGGTTTCTGTTTCAATACATTGCTGGGTGGCGGAGCCTCTCAGAGGACAGCCATGCTAAGCTCCCACCTGAAACACAGTAGAGCATCATCAGTCATCAAAGCTCTTTCCCATGGCATGGGTCTCAGGCTGGGCCAGAAATCAGTTGCATACTCCCTTGATCTCTGCTCTATCTTAGCCCCTGCATATCCTGAAGGCAGGGGAAATTCTGGATGGAAGTTTTTGTCAGCGGGTTGGTGTTCTCCTCCCTCCACCCTCTAACCAGGAAAAGGACTCCTGGTGGAGAGAGGGGAACACTAACCCACCTGCAAGAAGCCCTTTTGAGGGCATATTTTGAAGCACTGTTTAAGTGTGTCTTCAGCAGCAAAAAACTTTGACATCCATGCCTCTGTCCTGGCCTGTGTAACTTGTGTCAAATTTGTAGTAGGTGTGAGTTTCGCTGTTCTTCTCTGTCTGTCTGCCTCTCTCTATATATGTACATGTATACGTGTGTGTGTGTGTGTGTGTGTGTGTGTGTGCGCGCGTGCGCACGCGCAATTGAGAAAGAGTCTCACTATGCAGCACACTGTGGTTTGTATTTGTAATCCTCCTCCTCGGCCTCCTGAGTGCTGAGACAGATTGAATTCTTCAAGGACTAACTAGACAATATTGAATTAATCCGTGTATCTCTCTGTACCCGCTCTTCCCACTATACCCTGTGCCTGTTATTCACCCAGGAAGCAAGCAGTAAATGAACTAAATGGTACAGGGAATTACACACAAGGACCCTTGCAAATGTCTCTGTCTTCCTTTGCCTACAGCATACTTGGTTTTGCAAGATTAAGGTGAGGCCACCCCTTGCCTTTGTTACAGACTTTTTGATAAAAGAATGCTTAGTTATTAGAAGAAAGATAAGAAGAAGAAGAAGAAGAAGAAGAAGAAGAAGAAGAAGAAGAAGAAGAAGAAGAAGAAGA
>OU015745.1:78711565-78729237 GCA_907169655.1 Acomys percivali | reverse complement strand
CTCTCTCTCTCTCTCTCTCTCTCTCTCTCTCTCAGATGTATTTCAGAGAAAGGCAAGAGAGCAACGAGAAGAAGAGAAGACAGCTGCTAGGTAATCACCATGGGGAAACTGTCCAAAGATGAAACTGTAGCTGGAGAGAGACTGCCCACCCACCTCATCTCTAGTCTTTTTATTAACTCAGTGCAGAGCATCAAACTTCGCGTCCCATTAGGAGCCTTACAAAGGAAAGAGTGTGACCTTTCTTTTGCCTCTACTAAGCTTCCAAATGCCTCTCTGATCTGCTCAGCTGTAGCTAACTGAGCAGGGTGCAACCCCGCTCCCTCCTGCTGCTCTGGGGAGGTGCAGACAGGTGACCTGCCTTGGGAAGGTTTTGCCCAAATTAGCATCACCGATAGAGCTGGGAGGCTGATTCTGCTGCAGCTGTTGGACAGGGCCAGAGAGGGAGGGAGAAGCAATATGGAAGTTAAAGTGTCATACTATAGACAGGGATGGAGAAAGCAAATGAGTGACAGCCAATAAGCCCACACTACAGAGCGAAGCCCCTCCCAAGCCTTGGTGCCCTGCTGGCTTGGAGTGTGAAAGGTAGGTGTCTGGGGAATGCACTTTGTTACTGATATTTTTCCAAAGTGGCAGAGTGATAACCCATTAACATGGACAGAGGGGAATGAGTGGGCTTCTTACTGTGGAAAGAACACAATTCAGAGTTGGTTGACTGTTGGACAAATCAATTCCTTTTTTTTTTCCTGGCAGGGAGTTAGAAAAGGATTCTTAGCCTAAAGGAGAATTGAGTTTCTCTGTTCTAGGGACAGGCCACCTGCACCTTTCTCTTTCAAGACACTGACAAGCAAAAGACAAATCTAATTTGAAGCTTGACTTAAACCTTAGCCCAGGAAGAAAGGAAGAAGATGGGGCAAACCGATGTCTGGGTCCCTCCTCAATACAACATGAGTTGTTGAAAAAATGACCTTGGCAGCAGCTCTCTCTGACCGGTGAGAGGGGTGCATACCATTCATTTGCAAACCACACAGACACCATCGAGGGGGGGTGTCCCAGAAATCACAAAGGCACTATGCAAAGAGGGTCCATCTGAGGGACTTGGGGGACTTTTCACCCTCTCTGTAGAGAACAAAAAGGAAAGATAAGAGGGAAGAGAAGAGAGCCTAACATGGAGCCAGTAGAAATATTGGCAGGTAAAGAAAAGGAAGTTCCACATCCAGGACATGGATGACACTCAGTTGGACCTTTGCTGGTGAGCCTGGCCTGCCGCTGTCACTGGTAGTCATTTTTTACACAGTCGGAGCTCACAGAGCCACCTCCTTGGCAGAGGCAGGTGCATTCAGGTGGGTTGAGATCCAGGCTGCTTTCCCCAGCCAAGCATCCTTACCCCAAGCACGAGGCCCTCAACTTGGGAGCACACACACACATCATGCATACATCCATACACACATAATAACACACTTTATGCATACTCACACAAACTTCATGCACACACACTCACTGCGCGCACATCTGCTCACTGGCACATGCAACATGCACACACACACTAACACACCTTATGCACACTCACATGAACTTCATGCACACACACATTATGCACACATTCAAATACACACAACATACTTATGAGTATTAACACAAACTTCATTCATACACATGCACACAAACACACACATTCACACATTTGCACACTTACTGGTGACACAAGCACCGGGCAAGGGACTACTGGCAACTCACTAACCTTTTCCATGGGACATTGAGTGGAAACAGTGTCCCCCTTACTTTGATTCATCTGGTCTTAGCCTCTTTTTCAAGCCTGCTTTCACTACAGCAGTTGTGTAAACCAAAATTTAATTTCCACTGTAGATTTACAACCTAGGAACCATCATAAGGTTCCTGGAGCATAAGGCTCCAGCTAAAAGGATTCTGGGCATCAACATTAAGGACTTCCGTTAAATTTTAAGTTAACATAGACAATGCAGTGTACGAGGAAGCTCCCTATTCTGACAACATCATGTATGAAAATGGAGCTTTCTGTGCATTCGTGTTTTAGCTGATGTTTTCAGACTGGTGTGATGTGATGACCACTGCCTAGTGGCCCGGATGCCAAGTCGACTCTCTGGATCTGAGTTGCAGCTCTCTATCTGCACTGTATGTATTTATCATCATTAGTCTAATCCAGGGATTACCAACCTATCTATTACACCCGAAGACTGCACTGTCCACTTGCTTAAGTTAAATAAAGATGTTTACTTTAAGCACTGGCTGCTCTTCTAGAGGACCAAGATTCAGGTCCCTGCACCCACGTGGAGGATCACAACAGCTATAACTCAAACTCCAATGGATGCGACACCCTCTTCTGGCCGCCATGGGTCCTGCAAGCATTTGGAGCACATACCTATAGGAGAGTAACCCCCTCCAAAAGATGTACACTTGTGTACTTTAACCAAACACTAGTGATTTGTTTGTTTGTTTTTAGCAATGGGTGACCATAAAAAGGTCTAGCTTCATGGTCTAAGATGGAGACTAGAGTTCTAGCCATTGCATTAGTCGTCTAGAGAGAAAGCTAACGGAAGAGGAACACTCATTGTCTTGTAAGCAAGGGCATCAGAAGCTGTGACACACTCAATTCTAATATATGGTGTGGTCAGAGGCAAACCATGTCCTACTATGTGTAAGGCCCTAGGTTTGATCCCTAACACAATAAATAAAATAATAAATAAGCAACATACTTCATATGTCCACCCAATGTTTTTTAAAAACACCCAAACACTAATAAATATCATTTGAGAATTTTTTTTTGCATATGATGCTTTGCCAGCATGCATAAATGTACATAGACCACACATATTTAGTGCCCACGGAGGCCAGAAGCAGGTGCTGTATACGCCAGAGATTGAGTTATAGACTGTTGGGATCCTCCATGTGGATGCCGGGAACTGAATCTTGGTCCTCTGGAGGAGCAGCCAATACTTAGAGTACACATCTTTATTTTACTTAACCAAACAGGACCACCCGGCCACAGTGTCTCGCATGTAGAGCCACACAGCTGTTGAAATCAGTGATGGGTGCTTCCCTGAATGTTTGCACAGCTGTGGCATTAGTGTTTGACATTTAGACCCCACCCCCCACCCCAGTTCTCTGAAGTGAATATCCCTGTTGACCTTGCAGGGGACTTGGGACAGGGACTTTTTCTATTGTCCTTCACTTTTTAGCGTGGGTCCCCAGAGGCCAGAGCTGAGGCAGATGAAAGACACTGGTTAGAGAAATCTTCCACAGGCGAAAGAGTAAGAGGCAGCGGGTATGAGGTGAGCCGAAGAAGTAAAAATAGTGACTGAAGTGTCCTTGCTAACTGACACTACTCGACAGTTAATGCGGCTGGATTTCAACATCCCCAAGTGCCCCTTATTAGCCACGCTCCTGCTAGCCCTGCTTTGGTAGGAAGACTTAGGAGTCAGGCTTAGATGGTGGCAATCAGATGGGAACAGACCTCCCCTCCCTCTCCCCCTCCCGGCACCCCCCTCCCGCCCCCACCACCCCCACTCCCGCTCATCCATTCTTCTCTCTCCTCTATCTTTGTGAATGTTACAGAGGGAATTCGCAAACAGTCAGCTTGGTGCGTATCATCTCCACACAAAAACTAGCTTCCCTTGGTCAAGCATTGATGTCCAAGCTCTTTAGCCCACATTGAAGGTCCTTGTTAATTGTGATCTGACCCCTACTGGATTCCCAGCATTCTCTCCGCCCAGATGGCCCTCTGGTTGCAGGCAGGGCTGTTGTCATGACTCTTTCACACCTTCCTATCACAGGTGTGCGCATACAAACCTGGTTTAACTTCGGAGGCCTCACACAATACACCGGACAAAGCAGGGACTGGGGGAACCTGGTAGAGGAGCCCAAGGTACCCCAAGGTAAAGAAGGGCTGCTCAGAAGCTATGCTTGCACCCCATTTCTCTTCTATCACTGAGGGGTTCACTGTCCAAGCCTCCAGACCATAGAGGTCCTCTTAGTGTTGCCGTTACTACAGTTCTCGGTTCTGGCCTGTCGTACTCTTTTTAGGTCAAAGGCTTTAGAATGAGTAACAGATTTCACCCATTAAAAATTAACTTGTAATATTTTCAGCTAAACGGAATATCTCTGAATTCCTGAATTAACATTAGGGAAACCCATACTGGCATGCTGTCACTTTGGGTCCATGTTTTTAGGTAGATAAACCCAAATGGTGGATTTGGTAGGTTTTTTATTTCAGGATGATAAATCAATTTTTTTTTTGAAAATATAGTGAGTTGATAAAGCAAGGTACTTACAAATTAACCAATATATTCCAGGCACTGTGCTAGGCAGAGAGACTCTAGTGAATGAAACAAATACTTGACCTACGTGTACTTGTTTTCCCCCACACATGTAACATTTATTATTACATATATGAAAAGCAATCCAGGCATCTCTTGTGAGCAAAGAGACCAAGGTAGATGTTAAGTCCCTGTCTTCTGGAAATGTGTGACTGAGGGGAGAAGACAGACACAAACATGAAAGTGCAATTAGTCATCATCACCCTAGAACTTGCCCAAGTACTTGGACTTGTCTATGTACTTGGTCCAAACAACTGGGTAAAGCGTGTTGTTACCTCTGACCAGCATGGGGTTGAGGGTCAGGAGATGGTCCTCACAGCAGTTTCCAGATGTAGCTTGAAGGGTTAGGAATCATGGATGGAATATCAAGAGACCTACATGGACTTAACACTACTCAAGAAGCTAGACAAGTGAGCAGCAAGTCAAGACAGGAAGGAACCTGTAGCACAGAAATATTCGGGTGAGCAGGAAGGGGTGGAGACCTGTGTCATGTGAAAAAGGAATTAGAAAAGAAATGACAAGTGAATCACTGGGCACATTTGCCATTTGTTGATCTAATTCTTTTAGCCACGTTTTGTTGTCGTCATTTGTTTTGGAGTGCTTGGAATTCAACCCAGGGCCTTGGGTGTTGTAGGCAAGTACCCTACTGTTGAGCTATAGCCCCAATGCTGTTTAACTATTCTTTAATCACTCCTTTTCCTTTATGTTGTTTGATTGAGACAGGGCCTCACTCGGTCTGGGGTGAGCTAGCCTGGGGCTCACTCCGGACACCAGGCTGTTCTTATCAGAGACTGGCCTGCCTCTCAACGATTGGGATTGAAAGCCTGGGTCCCCACTCCCAGCTTGCTTTTGGTGCATCAGCAGATATTTATCAGGAGTTGGGATGGGCACTCTTTGGAAGTCTGACCTCCATTCTGAGCCTCTTGTTTAAGTCACCATCCCGTCTTGGTAAGACGGTAAAACAGACTGAGGGATTTTTAGAAATATTTGTTTTGTGACACAGGTGCCACACTTTCCTTCTACTTCACCCTGTGCACTAGAGTGTGTATTTGTGAGTGTGTGTGTGTGTGTGTGTGTGTGTGTGTGTGTGTGTAAGATGGTTGGCACTGGACTTCACCAGAATCCAATCTTGAGTAAATAAAAGTCTAGAGTTTTGACTTAACACAGTGGCAGCAAGCATATTGAGCCTCTCAGCCGTCATAAACAACGTTGCATACGAAAACCAACCCCTTTGCACTAGTTACAGTAGTGGTTTGTTACAAACTTGTGACTGGAAGATTATCTTACAGATCTGAGAGTGCTTTTGACCAGACCTTTTGATTTGTGATCTCTTAATAAAGTTTCCATTGCAAACAACTTTTAAGCAAGCAAGCAAGCAAGAAAAAGAATGTAGAGAAAAGAAAAGAGAAGGACAGGCAAGAAAAGCAAAGGCAACCCACCACAAAGAGACTGTAGATAATATCTCTTTGGTTACTCCTTTTTCCTCCACAAATGAGGCAAGACTAAGATTTATCACTGGGAGATTGGGACAAGAGTTATAGGTGTCTGGCCTCCTGTCTCTGCGCCATCGTATATTTCTTTAATGAAGTGTGAGACTAGAACTCCATAAATTCACATAGTAGCAGAAGCGGGCAGGAGCTCGTCAGGCAAGCTATTCAGGGAGCCTAGCATCACTCTCTGCGTATTAGAGAAGTTCACAGCTGGTTAAAAATAGGCTTGGAGAGAAGTCGCTTTTAGACCGCAGCTCATTTTGGATTTCTCTGGAGCCCCATTCTGGGCCACAGTGTATTTCCTTTTTCCTTTCGTTCTAGTAAGAGCACCCAGGCGGGTCAGAGACAATAGCTTCATAGTTATCTTTAGTTCCACTGTGCTCTGAAAGCAGAACGCTGAAGAAATAACAGTAAGCCCCGAGACACGTGGACTGTTAGAGATTTTCAATAAACATGAACCAGAATCAAGCCGTTCCTATGTCCCCGTGTCTGTGCTTGCCTTAGATACTCAAAACAAACGCAAGAAAGGAAAAAAAAGTGCTATTGATGGCCTCCCATCTCTGATTCAGGGCCGACAAGCAACCCCTTTCCAGCCACAGAGCGGTGTGAACCAGCTTCGGATTCTCTTCCGAGCCCGCAGTGCCCTCAGGAAGGATACACGGGCCTTCCTGCATCAGTTAGTGTGACTCTTGATGCGTGCCTATAAAGCAAGCAGAGGGGACACCCCAGGGCCTTCTCATAAATACTCCACACACACGAAAAGAGGACTTGAACCGACATCTGATTTTCAGTTTAGGAATCTTCTAAGACACAGGTGGCTCAGTCATGGGGGTACGTGGGGAATCCTCTTCCTCTGTGAGTTCTAGGGTTTAGCAGTGAGCCCTCTGCCACGGATCCCACTTGCCCCGTGGCTGCCCTGACTTATTTAGGGTTTTTTAAAGACATGGTTCTACCTTACACCTGTAGTGACTGATGTTTCGTACTTGCATTGAAGACCTCAAATGTAATACTGTTTTCACGGTTAATCTACCTGTCCTTCAAATTATAGGAGTGGAGAGAGCGATAGAAGGGTTAGATGTCTCTATGGGAGTGCAGCCAAGTTAGATGATAAAGCTAATACCAGATTTCTTTGAACATTTAAATTATCTAGTGACAAGAAAGCCGAGACTTAGCTTATAGAGCCGAGAGGAGGTATTGTGTGTGTGAATGTTAAAAAAAAAAAAAACAAAAAACTGAGTTTCGAAAAATAAAAGTGTTCTGCCCACATTTTCAAGCACAGTGGTAGTCAAAAGAAAACTCGACGGAGGTAATAATACCTTGTATTTTAAATACCACTTGTCTCTGAAAAGCTCAATGTGCTCTATAATCATTTCCTTATTATCATTCTCAAAACTTCCTGGGTCAAAAAGTTACAAAGTTTGTATCTTGACAATTGGGCCTCAGTTTCCTCTTTGGACAGAAGAGATAGCTGCTGAGGCTGTTGTCTAAGAACTGTCACTCCCAACAGCTTTCCTCATCTCCCCTCCCCAAGTAGCATAGCCATCCTCCTACCAGGCTACCTGGCTTAACTCTTTGTAAACTGAGCAGGGCAGTCTCATGCCTTAGAACCAAGGAGCATTTCAAGTGAGACTATTTCACACAGGTGCCCTGGGGGTCAAGGAAATGGTTCCTGGTGGGCATGGGCGAAAGGCCGTATCAGGCAGGGCGGCTCTCAGTGTACCCGTTTTTTTTTTTTTTTTTTTTTTTACATGCCTGGGATTGGCATTGGATTTTATTTTTATGGAAACATTTTGGAGGTTTTTGTTTTTTAATAAAACTGGGCAGTGTGATCCACCACTTTCATTTTATTGAAGCTCTACTATGCTGTGGGGTGTCTACCACTCATTGTCCCTTGAGAAGACCCACAGCAGAAAGCTCAGACCCTGGGCTCTGGAATAAGGCTGACAGAACAGTCTTCCTCTTAGAAAGTGAAAGAGACTATTCTTCCTCAGCACCGTGAGTAGAGTGTGCAGGAAGAAGCAGGTGCTCTAGTTAGCAATGCTGTTTCTGACTGGTCCCCAAATGGCTCTGCACCTCAACTAGGTCATAAATGAACACACACACACATACTCCACACACGCACACTCACATACACGCACACACATGCAGGCGTGCACACACACACGTTTCTATAGCTACTGCCTTCCAGTGAGCTCAGATATATGGACCTCATTGGTTTTCCTAGTAATGAGAGCCTCAGTTTGTCTGAGATCATCTTAGAGTAGAGCAGCTAGTCAGTTCAAACCATCACCTAGGTGATGACACTGGCAAAAAGGTTTTGTATTATGTTGCGCCTTAGGTGAAGACCGTGAGTGGCCTAGAACACAGCTCTACTTTCATGCCAGGCTGTGCTCCTAGGCCATTGAGTCAGGGCTCCCCAATTCTTTTTTTTAAATTTTCTCATGTATTACATCTTCACTGCAGTTTCTCCTCTGTTTTCTCCTCCAGCCTCCCCTTTCTCCCCTAGATGCCCCCTCCCCCCATTTGACTTCCCCTCAGAAAAGAGCAGCCCTTCCGGGGACATCAGCCAAATACAGCATAACAAGCTACAATAAGACTAGGCACATAGTCTCACATCAGCGATGGACAAGGCAACCAAGTAGGAGGAAAAGGGTCCCAAAAGCGAGTAAAAGAGTCAGGGACTCTGTCATACCATTAGTAATCCCTCTGTGTAGATCACAGAGCTACACAACCTTAACATATATACAGAGGACCTAGGTTAGACACGTGCAGGTTCCCTGATCTCTGAGCCCACATGAGTCCCGGTCAGTTGATTCTGTGGGCCATGTTTTTTGTTTTTTTTAAAAAAATATTTTATTAATTTATTCATACTACATCTCAATTGTTATCTCATCCCTTGTATCCTCCCATTCCTCCCTCCCGCTTTCCGCCTTCTCTCCTTCCCTATGACCATGACCGAGGGGACCTCCTCCCCATGTATATGCTCATAGGGTGTCAAGTCTCTTCTTGGGGGCCATGTTTTAGTGGTGTCCTTGATCCCTCTGGCTTCTCTTTCTTCTTCATCCCTTTTCTTCATCCCTGTTCTCCGGAGGACTCCCTGAGGTCAGCCTAATATTTGCCTGTGGGGCGTAGGGTTCTGCATCAGCTCCCATCCTTGCTGTATGAAGACTCTGCTCTCTCTGATGAGTATGCTAGGCTTCTGTCCCAGCACACCCTGTAGGCATGTCAAACTGTAGCTTGGAGGGTTTTTTTTTGGCTGATCTCCACTTTTTTTTGGCCCTCCACTTGAGGGCTTGCCTGGTTATAGAGGATGGCTGGGTCATTACTAGGAGTCTTCACTAGTCACCCTTGTAGATTCTAAGGAATTCCCGTTGTGCTATGTTTCTACTTCATTCCTGAAATGCCTGCCCCCCCCCATTTCTGGAAGTCTCTCTTGGTAATCTCTCCCTCCACCGCTGTCCTCTCCTGTTCCCATTCCTACACACCCCAAGTCCACCGGCAAAATCTATTCTATTTAACCCCTCAGCAAGATCCTTGTGTCACCCTCCCCTTAAGCCCTCCTGTTTCTTAGCTTCTCTGGGTCTGTGGATTACAGTATGATTATCCTTTCCTTTATCCACTTACAGGCGAGGATATACTACGTTTGGTTTTTTGGAGTTTGGGTTGCCTCACTCAGGATGATTTTTTTTTTTTTTTTTTTTTTAGCGCTATCCATTTGCCAGCAAATTTCATGTCATTTTAAAAAACATCCGAGTAATACTCCATTGCATAATGTACCACAGTTTCTTCATCTCTTCTTTGGTTGAGGGTCATCTAGGTTGTTTCCAGTTTCTGGTTATTATGAATAAAGCTGCTAGGAACACAGTTGAGCAAGTGTCCTTGCGGTTGGATGGAGCATCCTTTGGATGTATACCCAGGAGTGATATGGCTGAGTCATGATGTGTATCGATTCCCAATCTGAGAGAGAGAGCCACATTGACTTTAAAAGTGGCTGTATAAGTTTGCACTCCCACCAGCAATGGAGGAGTGTTCCTCTTACTCCACATCCTCACCAGCATGAGCTGTCACTTATGTTTTTGATCTTAGCTATTCTGACATGTGTAAGATGAGCTCTCAAAGTTATTTTGATTTGCCTTTCCCTCATGGATTTTCAGACCACCTCTAAACACACACAAAACAAGACAGATATTACCTACAAAGTTCAACCGTTGCTTAAACTCTTAAAACATTTTTGTATTATTCTGTTTTGATACAGAAGGAGGGAACTCAGCTATAAAGAAATATTAAAAAGTATATTTTGTGTGGCCATCAATCCTAAGGATATTGGGTTGCTTGCCTTCCCCAGCTTGTGCTCAGGGGTATGACACAGGGTGCTCTCATCCCTCTCCCTCCTCCCTTAAGTCCTCCTCCCTATCCCATGGCTGAAAAGCCACCCTTCAAATGAACCCCTCCTGTTTGCTCTGGTCAATGGCCTCTGTGAAGTTGGGGGGTCACTGTTCATGGTAGCAGCATCTGTGCTCTCGGCTGACTCAGCTCCCTCGGCCTCATTGGTGTGGTAGGTACCTTTATGATAGAACACATACCATATGAGGAAGACCAGAGTGCAGAGGACGGTGACCTCTCCAATGACAGCTGAGGTTCTGTTGACTCCATTTCTTATAGCTTGGCCTTGTCCTGGGTTATATGGGAAATCAACACCACCAGAATCCAAGTGATCTAGGTGCCAAAGGTCAGTGGCCAAAGACATGGTGAAAGCGTCAGCGGGGAGGACTCACAGCTGGACTCCATCTGCCCACTCTTGAGTTGCACGTGGGCTGAGGCATTTGTTTGTCTCAAGGCTACCTTGATGGGGTGATGTGGTTGAACTGGACTCTGGCCAGGCAGCCTGTGAAGCCTGGGGTGTTTGTATTTGTGAATTTCTTGGTCGCTTTTCCTCATTTCTCTTCCTTTCAGCTTGCTCAGGTGTGCCCTTGTCTTGTGACGCAGGTGGATTTCCCACTGGCCAGTCACGCTTCAGCCACCTCTGGTACAGACAGTCCTTTGTCGCCGGATGCTGGAATTTCTGCCTGCTGCTCCCACCACTCATGAGGTTCCATTTATTAGTTGTCAATCTTAGAGCCGGAACTGTTGGTGTTCTGTACAGAAAGTTGCGTCCTGTGCCAATGAGTTCAGGGCTGTTCCCCACTTTCTCTTCTATCTGATTCAGTGTACCTGGTTTTATGTTGAGTTTTTTTTTTTTTGTTGTTTTTTTTTTGGTTTTTTTGGTTTTTTTTGTTTTGTTTTGTTTTTTTTTGATCCACTTGGACTTGAAATTTTGTGCAGAGTGAGAGATATGGGTCTATTTGCATTCTTGTACATACTGATATCCAATTAGACCAACACCATTTGTTGAAAGTGTTTTCTGTTTCCCATTGTATATTTCTGGCTTCTTTATCAAAAATCAAGTGTCCATAGTTGTGCGGATTTATTTTTGGGTCTTTGATTCATTTCTATTGATGAACCTGTCTATTTGTATTTCAATACCACATGGTTTTTTTTTAATTACAATTGCTCTGTAATACAGCTTGAAATCAGGGATGGGGATATCTCCAGATGTTCTTTAATTGTGTAGTATTGCTTTAGCTATCCTGTTTTTTGTTTGTTTGTTTGTTTTTATGAAGTCGAGTATTTTTTTCCAGGATCTTAAAGTATTGTGTTGGAATTTTGATAGGGAAAGCATTGAATCTGTGGCTTGCTCTTGGTGAAATGACCATTTTTATTATGTTGTTATGAGCATGGGAGATCTTTCTGTCATCTGATGTCTTCGAAGACTGGAAGTTTTTATCATATAAGTATTTACTTTCTTGGTTCCAGTTGCCAAGTAGTCTTATTTGTGGCTATTGTGAAGGGTGTTGTTTCCCTAATTTCTTTCTCCACCCCTTTGTTTTTACATATAAGAGGACTACTTATTTTTAAGTTAATCTTGTATCTAGCCATTTCAGTGAAGGTGTTTATTAGCTGCAGGAGCCCCTTGTTAGATTTTTTTTTGGGGGTGTCGTATGTATACTATCATGGCTCTGCTGTGATATCCTTCACTGTGGGGAGACTGAAAGGCACAGGTCTAAGAGCCACCTACCTGCATAGAGGTGACTGCCTTCATTTTTCACTCTGGGTACTTCAGCCTTTGGGGAGTAAGTGGTGTCACAGGAGGACTCCAAACAGGAATAGACAGTGAGGCTGTTCCTTAAGGAGAATCCAGTTCTCAGCTGTCTGTACCTGGGGCTGGGAATGAGAGTAGATGTGTTTATGTGGGCCTGGGTACCGGGACGGAAGCACCAAGGGTAGAGTGGAGCATGGGATTAGTGATGGCTCTGCCTATGGCCTTAGGGACTTGGACTTGAAGCAAGGCAAGGGACTGGCTCTTTTGGGGCCCAGGAGTGATTTGGTATTTGTAACTGTTTTAAGCTATCTTGGGCTTTATTTATCTTTTGTTTCCCTTAGAATGTTAGCTATCCTATTAAGTTCTCCTTGACATTGCTCAAAGGAAGTGCACAAAAAGCTACTCAGCATCATTAGTCACCAGGGAAATGCAAATATGTAACTCCACATTCCATATTCCACTTACCTAAATGATTATGCTGCAAATGCCTATGATGCAGACAATCACGGATGCTGGTAAGGATTTGGAGAGATGGTAACCTCACACCTGCTGGTAGGAATGTATAGTTGTTTGGTCGTTTGGGCCATGCCAGAAACAGTGTGACAATTCCTCAAAAAGTTAAAAACAAAATCACCCTAAAGTTCAGTTGCTCCAGACCTGAGCATAAACACAAGTGAGCTGAAACAAGGTTCAAAAAAGACCCTTGTATACCAGTCTTCACCAGACATGAATAAGTCAGAAGGTGGAATTAACCAAATGTCCATCAATAGATGAGAAGAGAAATAAGTTGTGGTATATACCTATAGTGTCACATTTTATTCAGTCACTAAAATGGAAAGATACAAAGTAGCTTTGGAATTGAGCATCAGAAATGGGTGGGGGGAGCCATGGCAACAAGGTCTACCTCTTGCATTTGTGAAGTTTAGGACATGACATAAGGTCTCTTGGTCTGTCACGAAGGGTGACTCTGCGGGGCCATGTTGCTATATATTCCATGAGCTCAAAGCTGCAGCCTCTGGGCAGCAATGTAAAACAGATTCAGCCAGAACGTTCCCTGGCTCCTTTCCTCAGGCAGTAGAGCGGTCACTTGGAGGACAGCCAGTCTGAGCTTCCAATGCCCACAGCCTGGCTGGGAAGCCCAGAAAGAAAGACTATAGGGAGCTATGACTGACTGTCACCAGCATGGTAGGCTTCTGTCTGTTTCCCACTTGATCCTCATTACAGTCTAAGAAAACGTTACCTGACCTGTGAGCGCATCACTTGACACTGATGGAGTCAGCCTAGGTTCAACCAGTGAACACAGGGCAGCAGCAATCCTCATTTTGGGTTCCAGAGCTGTGTTTAAAACACACAGGATGCTTCTGACCAGAGGAGGTGTCACTGTTACCCAAACTCAGCAGAGCCGTGCCCCATATTCAGGGGGCTTCCCTTTTTTCAGCTGCTCAGTAATTCAGGAGGGCCTATAGTGGAGCCCCATGGCCACCCCAGGCACATAACTTAGTGTTTTCAACAGTTCAGGTTGACAGCCTTTCTGGTGAGTCACTACAAAGCCTGGGACCACACAGCCTTCTGTCTAAATGCTTTCGCTCAGCACAGCTGTGAAGGCACCCTTGAGTTCTCTGGTAAACAAGGCAGGGTGGTTGCCTTGGTGTCTTTCCATCCCTCTCTGTCTCTTAGGAGATGCTCACAGTCCAGACCTGAGAAGCCTCTGTGCAGGAGACAAATGAAGTCAGAACTTCTCTGTACCTTTTCTTGCTGAAATGCCTTTGTTTTTTGTTTTTTTGTTTTTTAAAGCAGGGCTTTGCTGCCTTGTTTGGGAAAAGGCAGAAGGTACTAGCTTCATCTGATGAAGGATTTAACATGTGTTATTATTGTTGCTTTTTTAACCATCAGGCCTGTTCAAGTTTGGAAGGGTGGAATGTGTTACCTGGGAGGTAGCAAGTTCCCCAGAACTGTGAGTTTTAAACAGATGACTGAAGACTTGGCAGCACATATGGAAGGTTTAAGAATGAGACACTCTCTTAAGTACATCTTAGCTTTGTGACTGGATTATAAATACTCTGCCATTGAAATCACATATAATGTGCTAATACCACAAAATGTCACAGATGGGGCCATTATAAAGGTACAATGGGGCAGCATTTGATTTTGAAAATGTGGAATTTTTCAGGTTCTTTGCCTATATGCTTTTTAAACAAAGGAGTTACATAATAGTTACTGAGTGTGCACTGATACTGTTCCTGTGTGCATCTTCCAGACACTTGAGGGAATTATCCTACCTGCACCCACCTGTGGGTGGGTCCGATACATTGTGAGCAGCAGTGGCACCTGCCACTTCCAGCAGCAATTTGTTGTCAAGTTCAATGCTTTGGTTCTTTCTTTTCTCCTGTCTACAGTCTCAGCATTTGAAGGAACATCTATCTGGTCTACCAGCCCGAGCCTCAAATCCAGGGAAATAATGGGATAGAAATGAATTTCCAACTACCAAACAAAGGTGTATGGAGGCACTTAGAAATAGCCTTCTGTTGATTGGTGGACCTAACCCATTCTGAGTGGTTAAAGCAACAGTGTCAGGCTTAGACTTAAGGAGTAGTAAGGTTGCGATGTTTGCAAAGTAGATTTGCCTAACCAATTAGAAGAGGAGGTGACAAAAGCTAAACAAGAGACAGAGTGCATGAGGGAGGGCAGTGACCAGGAAGAACTGTGTGGATAAAGTGACTCTCAGACATGCTTTGAAGCCAGGTGGTGGCAGCAGTGGCTTACACCTTTAATCCCAGGGTTTGGAAGGCAGAGGCAGGTGGATCTCTGAGTTTGAAATCAGCCTGGTCTACAGAGTAAGTTCCAGGACAGCCAAGGCTACACAGAGAATCCCTGTCTCAACACACACACACACACACACACACACTTTGACAAAGGAGGTTACACAGGACCTAGAAGATAAAGATTAACCTGCAGATATATTTTCAGTTTCACACAAGGACTTATTATTGTCTGTATTTAAGTGTATATGTGTGAGAGAGATTACCTGCACTCAGGTTCTCACGGAGGTTTTGGAAGCCCTAGAATTACGGTTGTAGGCAGTTGTGGGCCATGTGATGTGGGTGCTGGGAACCAAATCTGGGTCTTCTGCAAGAGCAGTAAGTGCTCTTAACAGTTGACTATCTCTCCAGCCCTGCCTCCCCCTCGCCCCCGCCCCTCTCCTGGGAACTGTAAGTGCTTCCAGTTTCCTACTCCTCCATAAGTAAGACTACCTAAAAACATCCTGGGGTGTCATTCTTGGAAAAAAAAGCTCTATCTCCCTTTTCCTGCAGGAGGAATTATATTCTTATATTCAGCTTCTCTCTCACACACACCAGCCACGTTCTGTTCCAAATCCAGCTTCTAATGAGGTCTGGAAGAAGGTTTTCCTGGACAGACAAGAGGTTCTGTTCTGGAAACTAGCTTCCCATAAGCCCCTGAGTCTGCAAGTGTTAGATGCTTAGCTTTCCCAAGGAGTCCTTATAAATGGTCATACCCACTAGCATGTAAAAGCCAGTCAGCTCACTGTTACCCACATGCATATATTCTGGTGCATGACCTTTAAAAAGGAAACACACACCCTTAACAAATCCAGAAGGATGCCCCGGCCCTAGAAGAATTCTCCATGAAAAAAAAATTATAGAGTGTTCCACACAGCTTGTACTTCTAACCTTGAAAAGCTCTTTTTTTTATAGCTAAAAAAAAAAAACAAAAAAACAACAACAACAACAACAAAAAACCCAACAACTCCTCTTTTGTAACCCACATTGTCCCAAGCCTAGTTGCTTTTGCATGACAGATGTGACAGCTAGTCATGCGCAGTGACCATGGGACCAGACTTAAAGTTCCCCTCTTCAGACTCTTGACGTACAAGAACAGAGCCTGGCAGGTGCTCTATGGTCTGCTGCCCCCCTGCCCCAAGTTAACCAAAAAGGCTGACACATCCAGATCCCAACCAAGGCAATGTCCAAAGTGGCACATAGCCTTCCTCCTGGGTAGGCAGGCCACCCTAAGACACTAGCTGCATTCAATAAATCCTTATTTTTTTTCCTTTTGAGAGAGGGTCAACATTGTTCAGAATGGCCATTCTGCACATTTCCTGCTTTTACCTCCAGCCACTGAGTCCCATGAGGAAATCTCCAAGGATCACAGGAATTGCACATCTTACCTCTGAGTTGGGTCCAGAGATGCTTGAGTCGTTGGGGGGGAGGTATGTTCTTGGTGTACATACTGCATAATGTTTCCACTGGTAAAGCCCAATCGCACTTCTCTAAAGGCTCTTGCCCTACAACCTAGTTGAAGCAAGGTATGATGTGCCAAAAATAGTGTGACATTAGTCATTATATAGGGTGGTACTTCTGTTTGTTTGTTTGTTTGTTTGTTTGTTTTGTTGGCACCTGAGAAAAACAGCCAATGGGGTTACTGATAAGAGTCTTTTACAGAATGTCTCACAGTACCGTCTGGGTATTTTTAAAGGATTGCTTGAGGTCGGAGAAGGGTTTTCTGTGTAATATCTAATTTCACTAGAAAATGAAGACCTTCCCTTGCCTCCCACTTGAGCTGGAGTTCATACTGCTGTTGGTTTTAGGAAGCTGAGGGGCCGGTTAGCGTTGCAATAGAGAGAAAGATGGGAATATGACTAATGGAGAAAAAAGGGCAAACCAGAGGGTGTGTTTGTTCATAGAAAAGAGATACTCATTGAGAGGTGGTGAAGGAAATGGGCTGGGACTTACTACAGCTTCAAGATCCCAGATGGGGAAAAGGACAGTCCAGGTGCCAGCCATTTTCATTGGTGCTGGTCAAGCAAGCCTCATGACAGGGAAGGCATGTCCGAGGATGTGGCTTGCATGTAGGTGATGGGCATAAGTGTTTCTCAGTAGCCACAGAACCAACATGATGGAATAATTGAGGAATTTGATTTATCTGTTCTGACTTTTGCTTTAATCCTCTAACTGCACAGTAAATGCCTACTGGAGAGGGATTTTAAGACTGGATCCAGGATTGTGGTGACTTACACACCTTGTGACCAGCAGAGATAAGTCAAATAAAGCTCTTTTCATGTGCAAGGTCTGTCTTCAGAAGCTATTTATTCTATGCTGGGATTGGGACTCCCAGTCATGATGCCTGCTCAGCAAATGTTCTACCACTGAGCATCACACCTGGTGTATATACCCTGGTCATGCTTACCGTGTTTACACTGGACCACTCCCTAAAGGGAGATTTGATCAAGAGCAAAAAGAAATGAAAAGCAGAAGGTGCCAGGCTGTAGGCTCACCTCTAAAGGGCCCATCAGAGACATCATCGCTGTCCTTCCCACCCACGGAGAGCAGAGAGCGGTCAGGAGTTCCCCACTTTTGTAGCACCCCACCTTGAAGCAATTGTCAGAATGGAGAAGGAAGAGACCTTCCACATCTACAACCTTAAGACACATGTAGGGAAACTGAGTCTACCCCACAGCTGTTTTGCCAGTTCTACTGGGATGACATTTACACAAACAGGGGAAAAGACATTATTAAAGATTAAGAGATTATTCTACAGGGCTGCCAAGATTGCTCAGGGGGTAAAGGTACTTGCTGTTAAAGCATGCTAACCTGAGTTCAAGTCCTTGGAACCCCCTAAAGGTGGACAAAGGGAGGTGAATCCACAGAGATGGCCTTTGGTCTGTACACATGTCTT
>OU015745.1:78679825-78711555 GCA_907169655.1 Acomys percivali | reverse complement strand
ATTTTGTTGAAGAAATAGGTTGTTGCTATGACAAATCTGGATGTATGGCTTTTAAGTCTTTGCAGAGAGAGATGGAAGGCATTGGAGAGGTGGGCTAGAGAAACCCTAGAATCCTGGGAAAAAACTTAATAGGACACTCTCATGGGAAGACCAGAATGTGGAGAGACAGGCACACAGCAGAGTCCTGTCTCTTTGGGTTTCTGAACGATAGTAGAACTGTTATGGCTTTGAGGACTTTTATAAATGAACTAAATGCATTTTGCCTTAGGATATGCCCATGAGCCTTTGGGTGTCAGAGGTGGTTTCTCATGACCTAATTAGTGTACAAAGTGGGCTTTTATGAAGGTGAGTCTTTGTTGTCAAGTAGACTGGATTTAGATTTACCTAGAAGACACATGGCTGCATGTGTCCATGGTGTGGCAGGTGGGGGTAGGGGGGCAGGGAATTTCCGGGGAGGTATAGCTGAGCAGGGAGGATGGGCAGTATCATCCCACGGACTTGGGTCCCAGAATGAATAAAAAGGAGAAAGTGAAAGCAATGCTTTATAGAGTTGTAAGATGTGACAAGGCCTGTGTATTTATCACATACTTGGGTTTCCGTGTAACTCTTTCACTACAGTTTGGATAAGATCAAACATCCCAATAGAATACTGGTATGAAAGCAAAGAATATTTGACAGCTATAAAAACCCAGCTGTGACTTTACTGACCTGAAAATCTGAATTGTAGGCAGGCCTCATAGAGGCAAGAATGGTTAGCTTTTTTTTTTTTTTTTTAATTAACCATTTTTAGAGTTGTCTACCATTCCATTTCCTCTGTAAGTTCAAATCACATCCACCCGATTTAATACTATATACCGGGCATGAAGGAAAGTGAAGTAGCCAAAGTCTTGTGAGGAAAATGAGGTGCCACACAAGTAATTACATTCCAAGGTAAACCATAGAGAAGTGAAAGCAGTAACTCTTGACTATGTGGAAGATGAGAAATGACATCTACCTACGAGGCCAAGGAATGACTCATGAAGCCGCTCTCTCAGTCTTTGGAGTTTTGGAAGCAGGCTCCTTGGTACTGAAACCATCTAGATCTGTTTCTTTGAATACCTTCCACTGTGAGAAGCGGATACAGCCGCATCGATGAGTCCTGACATTACCTCATTGCCAAGTCCAAGGTCTCTCTGCATGGCTAGGTTGGAGACCCTCAACCTCCTAGCATCCCGAAGTGAGTAGGCCTTAGGCAACCACCTTAGACTCTCTATTTCTCATCTGGAAAACAGGTGTCACAATATTTACTTCAGGAGAATTTTGTAATATTAAATTGATGTTTGCAAAACCTTCTGAGATGTACAGATGAAAGGCCTCAGACAACACCACACAGTTATTAAGGAGACATTAATGCCTTTGTCAGCTCTCGGCAACAGTGTGTTTCTTCAACATGTGCCCTCTTTGGAGACCACTGGGCTGCATTTCTAGATGTAAAGCACTCCTCTAAGAAGAAACACTTTTGTTTGGCTTCCTGATTCCCTCTATGACTTCTTCAATTCAGCATCATCCTAGACCATCCTGTCTTCTTGTCTCCCCCCTCCACCCCCCACGTTTAAGGCAACAGACCTGCTTTCTTACTACTTCTGCTCAGCAGTCTTCCTGAGGGTTCCCTGGAGATTTTTGCGAGTGAGGAGACATCCCCAGGTAGCAAGCTTCTCAATTTCAGATATTCACTGCTTCCTGCTCTTTGAACTATGGTAAAAACATGCTCATCTTAGATACTGGTGACACTTTCATCGCTTGCAAAACATGGATCTATTGTCTGGAGTTTAATACCCTTCATGTCTCTGTTATGAAATTTTGATGAGTTCTCAGGTCTATTGTTCTTTGATGGTGGAGAATGGGGTCCTATCTTGTTCTTGTTATTTCCTTCGGCTTTGTTAGTGGTGACTTCTCTTCAGCTCTCCTTCCTTCAGATGGTTCAAAAGTAAACTGGTCATCATTTCCATTTGTGTTAATTTTCTCAAATGGTTATCTTGAGAATAACGGGGCATATGTACGAGGATGTTATGAGAACAGTGAAGGATGTATAGGGACAGTTGGAGGGCAGAAGAATATCTGATACACAATGTAGAAAAAAAATTTGTACAGCCAATGTTATAGGTAAGTATTAAGAGAAAGTTAATTGTTACAGTCTTGGTACCCCTCCCCCATTTGCAAATTACTGCAGAAATCTCATTTGCAAGCTTCTGTCTGTTGAACATCTGGCCTGTGAACACCTGCAGCAGAGGGGAATTCACTACCTAGCCATGCAGTCTATTTCGTAGTTTTGAAGCTCCTCGTCCATTCCAAAATCTTTTGTCAAAGCAAATCAGCTCTCAGAACTGGATCCTATCTCCTGCTCCTTTCATCCCTACACAGGACTTTTCGATTTGTCTCTGATGCATTCTCATTCTCATCAGTCTTTAGGTTTCTGATGATGCCAGAAGTATTATCAGTGCTTCATCCAACAACAGGGTAAGCCCCCAGACTTGCAGTAGAGTGGGTGGGACATGCTGGGTCCCTGTGTTCTCAAGGTTACAAGGAACAGCACATCTAGGACACATTTTATTATTTAGATGAGAGTCAGTTATCCCAGCACCCAGTGCTGCCAGTGCCTTGGACGCAGTTGGCACAGATACGGTGAGTGGATACGTGCAATGAAAGCTTTGCTGTTTGTAAGAGGCATATTTTTATTTCTCCCCAACACTGTAGTTTTGAAGTACATGTTTTAACAGTCTTGCACAGAAAGCATCACTGTGGAAAGACTGCACAGCTCTCAGCTACTTCTACTCTGAGCTGTGTGGACTCCCACTGAAGTTCTGCCTGAGAGCCTGAGGCTTGAGATAGCTATGGCACCGATGGGAATTTGGATGGAAGGGGATGCTGCCATCCCAGTTTTCTCTACAGCTCCTTCTTATACCTAGTCAACAGAAATACCAACAACAGATGTCTCAAGGCACTAAAATATGATTCTAGGGCCTGGAGAGACAGCTCAAGAGTTAAGAGGATTTGTTGTCTTGCATAAAGCCCAGGTTTGGTTCCCAGTACCCACATGGTGGTTCACACCCATCCCTAACTCCAATTCCAGAAAAGCCAATGGCCTCTTCTGGCCTCAATGGACAGCGGGCACATAAGTGGTACACATGCATACAGTTAATCAAAATTCTAATAAACATAAAATAAATAAACATAGAACATGTGGCTGTGCCTGAGTCCAAGTGGCCTGAATGAGAGAGACACTTGGTATCAGCTATTCCAGTACAGTACCTGATAACTGATCTCCTTGACAATATCACATCCTGGCTTGGGTATTATTTGCCAAGAAGCTACAGTGTAACAGTCACTTGGTTACATGTTCTTACATAGAATAATTCATTCACCTACTTCCCTCATCTATGCAGTGAGACAGGTATTATAGGCCCCTTTTCCAATCAAGGAATTGAGACTGGACATCAGTAATGCACATCCACGGTGAACTTTTACCTTTTCCGAGGCTATGTTGATTATTAGCTAAGTCAACAAGTCCATAATTCTTGGCAATGGATCCCAAATTCAAATTTCTTTTCACACACATTGACAATTTGTGTTTTTCTTTCATGCACCGGTAGGTGATTTCTTTTTTGTTGTTGAATAGCACTCCGTTGTATGGACGTACCACAGTCTACAGAGAAAACTTGGTTATTTTCAAGTTTTAGTAATTATGTATGAGGCTGCTACAAGCATCCATATGCAAAGTTTTGTGTGGGCAAGTTTTTCAATTCATTTGGGTGAGACTCAGGAATGCTTTTGCTAAACAGTGTCATGAGACGATATTTAACTTTGCAAGACATTTCTGAAGAGTCTTCCACACTCTGTTCTGTTTTGCATTCCCACCAACTGACTAAGAGCTTCTGCTGTGCTACAGGCCCATCATTATTTGCCGTTGTCAGGATTTTGAGTTTTTCTATCCTAACAGGTTTGAGTGATAGCTCACTGTTGCGTGAACTTGCGATTCTAATGGCATACGGTATCCAGCATCCTTTCATATGCTTATTTATAACATCTAGTTATCTTCTTCTGTGAGGCATCTGCTCAGATCCCTTGCTTATGTGTTAATTGGGCTGTTTGTTTCCTTACAGTTGAGTGTTTGTTTGTTTTGAGAGAGGGTCGCACTATGTATCTCTTGCTGGCCTGGAATTGACTACATAGACTAGGGGTGGCCTTGAACTCCCAGAGACCCTTCTGCCTCTGTCTCCTGGGTGTTGGGATTAAAGGTGTGTACCACCACTCTCAGCCATATTGCTGAGTTTTAAGAGTTCATTCTATGTTTTTGATGTCAGGCCTTTATCAGTCTTACAGATATGTTTTCCTTAGCCAGTGGCCTGTGCTCTCACGCTCTTAGCAATGCTTTTCACAGAGGTTTTGGATTCTAAGGAAGTTCAGAGGGTCACGCCTTTGATTTGTGCTTTTGTCATCAGGTCCATGGCCGTCTCCCAGAAACTTTAGTTTTTCTGTTTTATGCTGAGTTAGTTTTTGTGGTAGGTGCAGGGTCTCTGCTAGGTTCACCTTTTTGCCTGTGGATATCTAGCTGTCTTAGCACCATTTTTTGAAAAACCAAAACCAAGACCCGTCTTCCTCTACTAAGTTGACTAATACCCCTTACTTACTCTTCCTTTGGGTGTATTTTGGGCTCTTGGTGGCATCCTGTTCATTCATTTTGTCTACACTCTTCGCCAGTATTACATCTTTTGGTCACTGTAGAGCAACTCTTTCATATCAACAGTATAATAATTACAGACCAATTTTTGTATCCTTTATTATCTTGTCAGCCAGCACAGATTTTATTTTCCTTCTTCTGTAAACTTTACAATCACTCTGTTCATATCCACAAAATAATTTGTGGAGATGTTTTTGTTTTATTCTGCCACAGGGTCTTCCTACGTCAGCAATTTGTGATTCTTTTACCTTAGTCTCCCAAGTGCGGGCACTGCAAGCATTTCTCATTTCTCAGCATGCCCCCTTTTCCTGGACACTGGGCTGCTGTCGCATCAATTCTTTAGATCAAAATGGGAACGCTGACATTTTGATAGTATTGAATTTTCCTATTCAACTCTATGGGATCACTTTCCATTCATTTAGATCATTGTGTCTGTGAACACGTTTGTGTGTTCTTGAAGACATGTGTGTATGTGCATGTGTGTGTGTGTATGCATGTGTGTGTGCATGTGAAGATTGATGTTGGGTGTCCTTTTCTATTGTTTTCCACTTTATTTTATTTTTTCTGAACTTGGAACTCACTGATTGGCTAGAATAGCTGGCCAGCAAACTCAGGGATTTTAGCTTTTAAGGTAGCTGCTGGGCATTCAGTTTAGACTAAGAATTTTGCCAAATGACCCATCTCTTCTGCATCTGGATCACTTTTTCTTTTTGTCACAAGTGACTTGTCATTTTCCTCATAGACATCATGTGCATATCATGTACACATTTTACTGGATTTATGTCTAAGTGTTTTTTTGGTGCTAATGAAAATGATTATTCAAATGAAAAACATTTAAAAATGGTATTTGATGGGAAGTCTAGGAGTTATAATGTAGTTTTTCATCTAGAAGATAAGGCGTAGGTGATCACATGACACTGTAGCTGAAGTAACTAATGGCAAGCCTCTGACATCTGCTGCCCCTGTGGGTATCTAAAGATGTTATCTTGGTGACATCACTTGAAGACCAGACTCTAAAGAGGAAAGCCAAAGACCATTAAGGTCTTTTCTCATGACACATCTCCCATTGTCAGAAGTTGACCGTGAAGTACCAGCCTCTGCAGAGAAGTCTCTTTCCAGCTATGGGAATAACTTGCTACATTGCTTTTAAGACACAGCAAGAATCCTTAACCTCCAGGCCTACAATACTCTGACCTCTACCAGTGTCTCAAGCTATACTCTGTCTTCCTCCTCTGTGTGGTCTCAGCAACCATACACATCACCAGTGAGTTTCTTCCTTGGGGCCTTTGCATGTGTGGTTCATTTCCTTAGTTCTCCAATGTACACATCACAGACACGATCCTATCAGGGCAGAGCTTTCAAAGCACTAACCGTCTATGAGTGTTTATCATCCTACATTGAACACTTATTTATGGTCTCAGTTGGTAATCTGACCACAAGTTTCAGGAGGCTACATGCTGTGTGTGGTACACATGCCACTGGGATCCTAGTGCCATAGTTGCTGAGGGAAAGAATGGTTGACTGGATGGATACCCCATAGACTCATTACCTATAGTTCTCATTTTACTGTAAGGAGTTTCCCGGGTGTGGTGGGGCACACCTTTAGTTCCAGCACTTGGGAGGCAGAGGCAGGTAGATCTCTGTGAGTTCAAGGCCAGCCTGATCTACAAAGTGAGTTCTAAGCTAGCCAAGATTACACACAGAGAAACCTTGTCTTGGAATAAACAAAAACAAAAATTAAAAAAAAAGTAGAGTAAGGGGTTTATCAATTATTTTTTTGTCCTATAGACTCTTCTAGTTGTAAGTTATACCCCTATTCTGAACATCTGAAACATGAAAGCATTTTGCAATGTAAGTAAAAAATTTGAATGTAAGTAAAATGTCACAAGCAGACAATTCCATACCTGATGTCATGTATGGGTCACAATCAAAGCACAAGTATACTATAAATATTACCTTCTGGATGTCTATAAAGTGAAAATGAAACATACATACAAGTTGTATTTTATATGTATATATATTTGGGCTTTAGCTCCAGGACATCTCATTATGTACATTCAAATATACCAACATCTAAAAAGAAGTCAGCATTTCAAAATACTTCTGATCTGATGCGGTTTGGATAAAGGCTATTGAACACATATGATAGCTAGTTACGATAGACTGACTTTCACTCAGATGATCTAATCAACATTCTGCTGGCCGGAACAGTGGAAACGGAGTTCTGCTTCCTAGTTTCCTTTACGGCAGCAGTTCTCAGCCCCCCTTAGGGAATCGAATGACCTTTTCACAGAGGTCACAGTATCACATATCTTGCATAGCCGATATTTACATTATGATTCAATATAGTAGCAAAATCACAGTTATGAAGTAGCAGTGAAATAATTTTATGGTTGGTGTCGCTACAACATGAGGAACTGTATTCAAGGGTCACAGCCTTAGGACAGCTGAGGACCACTGTTTTACAAGAGCTCATGGCGTCTTAAGAAAAGCGCTGCCTTGATTTTAAAAGCTTATTTATGCACATAAGCTCAGCATTTAGGCTAATGGCAGAAGGACTGCCATGAGTTGTGGGCCAGCATGAACTACTAGGCCACACAGTAACACCTTATAGCTTAAAACTAAAGGCTTTATGACCGTATAGTGGGGGAGGAGGTCCCCCTCACTCATAGCCCTAGGGGAGGGGAATGGGATGAAAGAGGGAGGGAGAAAGGAATGGGAGGATTCTAGTGATGGGATGGCAATTGAGTTGTAATCTGAATAAATTAATAAAATTAAAAAAATAAACTATCAGCACGGGATTTAAAAAAGAAACAAAGAAAAAACAAAACAAAAACAAAAACAAAACAAAACAAAACAAACAAACGAAAAAAACCTAAAGGCTTGCCTAAAATGTTCCGAGCTTGCTTACATGTTAAAAGGTCTGGTTTTGATCACCTGCACTCCCAAAACAAAACCCCAAGCACTCCTCCCAAATAGCAGACTATGACAACAAGAACAGGGAAGCCCTTACTCTCGGACTAGAGACTGGAAGACTAGCCAGCACGGTCAGTTCCATAGAGGATGCCACAATCAGGAGTGGCACCTCAGTGGGGAGTGCAAGTTTGTCTGGGGCCAAATGCATCCAATCCCATGTTTGTCTTAGTTCATTTTGTGTATCGGCTGTTTCAGCCACTCGGGGACCTTATGACCTGAGTGGCTCAGGCAGTTCCTGAACATTTTGTTCCCTGTTTCCTGCCACTCCCTACTGTCTCATGCCGGGTTTGGAATTTTCGTGACTCCACTGTCCTCCAGCAGCATCCCTTGTCCAAGCCTTGGTTGGGTCCAATCCTACTTCTTCTGGTCAGGGAGAGGGACTGTTTTTCACCTTACTGTTTTTGTAAAAAATTATAGTGAGACACAACGCTGTTAGATTTTTGAGTCACACAGGGATCTAACATCCAAGAACTCACAGTTCACTCAAGAGGGTGACACACACACACAACGGGCAGCATATTCTGTGCCTCGGGGATGACCAAACAGCTCAGTAGAGGGACAGGAACACAAGCTCCTGACCGCTGCGCTGCGTCTGTGGCTCCTGTCCCTGGAATAGTGGCGCAATGGGAGAAGATGAGGCAAACCGGTCAAGCAGGTCACACAGGTCATGCAGGTCCTTAATTGTCCTCAGTGGTGAGGTTAACTGTGACAGTGTTGCTGGGTGACACTCAGCAAGTTGTTGCAACTTTACCTCTTTGAATCTGTTTCTGCCGCAATAAACTGGAAGCATATTAAGTGGTAACTTGGTTATTGCAATCTTTAAAAAAATATTGCTGGTCAGAGCACTCTTCTAAAGGAAGAGACATATCAACCCAAATCTTCCTTTGCCGAAGCATCTATAGACTCCATTGCAGAATGTGTTGTTGGCCCTGCCTCTCTTAGAAAATCTCAGTAGCATCTGGAACAGGCCTCTTCCCTGTCCAGCTGTCAGTTGCGCAGAACATTTTGTGCCGGTTGCAGGCCTGGCCATGTGACCTCCTGTCTTTCTTGGCTGTTCCCTTTGGCAGGCCCTGAATAACAAGGGACACCCTCCACAATACTGAGGCCTTTTCCCAAAGAGCCCAATGGGGACAATGTTCTGTGTTTCAAAGCTGGAGCTGCTTCTGGGAGCCAAGTCTACAGAAGGGACAGAGCACAGACGGTTTTGTGTTCCGCAGGTCTCCCACTCCGCTAGTGGTGACTGAAGCCATGCTTTTCCATAACAGATGAAATGCTTACAAGTGTCAGTACTTGACAATCAACGTGGTCACGGGAGCACGGCTTTTAAAGTTGGGAAGAAGGCATCTCGGGCCTTATTTGTCGCACCCGGGCACTTTACAGTGATAGAAACCAAGTCTCAAAGAGACAAAGCTGAGAGCTCCTGTCTTCCAGGCCTTGAGTCTGCTCCAAATCCATGCTGTCCTTTGTGTGAATAGAGCGTGTTCGCAAGCAGGGACTCCTATTGTGTCATTACAGATGCCACGCAAGAAATGTCTGGTTTCCTGGGATCTGCGCCTATGGGATGAGAAGTCAGGAGGACCTGGGACTGTGGCAGGTTCCGGGATTTGCTTTCTCTTATTCCATTGCTCAGCGCTTCTTCCCTTATATTAACTCAATTCTAAGGTCCCCTTACTCCCCCAAGGCATTCAGAAGTTTCTGGAACAAAGTCATTTCAGGAAAGCAGAAAAGGTCTCTGTAGAGCAGTTCACTTTGATTGGGCTTCTTGAGTCATATGCCCTCCTGTGAACCAATCACAGGGCTGGACACTATACCAAGCTAATTATGTAAGCCTAGGCTATGTGCTCCAGGGAAGGGGAAGGCACCCATCCTGAATATGTGGACCATGTGTGGAGTGTAATTAGGATGAAGAAATGGGGGCTCTGTGGTCAAAGACTAAATGTACCCTCCGGTACCTCTTTGGTATTTTTAGACATAATACATTCACTGTGTCTTGGGTGTCTCATATCTTCCGTGCCCTCAATTTGGGGTGTTCTTTGTAGTTGGGACAGTAAAAATATACTAAAAAGAGCATTGCCGTGGTTGATGTAAAAGGCCTAGGTTGAGATAACATACCCCACTGCTACTGATTGCCATACTTGACTGTTGAATTACATTTTAAAAAACTATTTATGGTAGTACATACCTATACTCCAAACACTCATGATGCTGAAGCAGGAGGATTGCTGCAAGTCCAGGGTTACCCTAAAATGAGTAACATTAGGACTAGATTGAACTAATAGCAATACTGTCTCAAGAAAACATATGCCTGCGCATGTGCACACACACGTTAGTGAAGATGGGAGCTTGTGTAACTGCGATGAGGCTGGGGTGTGTAACCCTCCTGAACTTCATTTGACCAGCTTCTAAAGCTCTGTGTTAACTACTTATGAAGCACATCCATGGATGAGGCCATGACCTGCCTACACACATTCTTCTGACAGGAATGTGAGGTGAGGCTGCTGAGCAATTTACCAGGAGTCAGTCCCTCAGCTTGTCAGTGACAGAAAGCCAGCCTAGAGCTTTCAATCCCAATCATAACTTTTTTTGGGGGGTGGACAGAGTTTCTCTGTGTAGTCTTGGTAGTCTTAGGACTCTTTTTGTAGACTAGGCTGGCCTTGAACTCACAGAGATCCTACTGCCTTTGCCTCCTGGGGGCTGGAATTAAAGGCCTATGCCACCATGTCTGGTTCATAATATTTTTTTTTAATTAAATAAGGCTAGCACTTTATTTCCCCATATTCAAGGAAAATGTCATATGAAAGAAGCAAATAAACACAGCAATACATGTTTTATTATCAAATTGGAAAAATATTTGAAATATTGAGGATACACATTTGTAAATTGACAATATCTTTTCAGTCAAATTCTTTTTATAACATTCTTTAATATTTCGAGGTTATAACTACATAATTTACTCCTTTCCTTTCCTCCCTCTGAATGCTCTCATATTTTCCTTCCTTGCCAGCAGCCATTTTTAAGATTTAATTATCTATTCCTAAAGAGAAACAAGCAAAACTAGTCATCATAATATTGATTAGAATAAGTGAGAAGGATAGATTCGGCCTACAGGTTTACTCACAGGAGTTGGCTTACAGGAACTGGTGCAGTAACACTATGGAGTTTCAGCCCTGCCTCAGGCTATGGCACATCTACACCAGCCGACAGGATGAAAAAGCCACCCTGGGCTAGGTTAAAGAATTGGGGAACAACTAAACAGCACTAGACCATTTACGTACACATGGCAATATTTTTACATGAATTATTTTAATTTTTCATCCACTGAGGGTACTGTATAGTATTTAAAACATGTATAACATATGAGATGACCAATCCAGGTAGTTAATATTTCCATTTTCTTAAACTTAAACTTTGCATAATAAGCATTAATTTCACCTGTTTATGTATTACCATATAGTGATTCTATGCAGTGACAAATCAGGGCAGTCAAGTTTTCCATCCTCTCATCCTACCTTTGTGTTTGGACACTTGGATCTCCTCTCTTAGTTATTCATAGAATACGTAATAGGTCATTGTGAACCACAGTCACCCCACTGTGCTAAGGAATGCGGAACTTACCATTTCTGTGTTTTTATATCCATTAACCAGCCTCCTCTGTCCACTGCTTGTAGCACCTTCAAACGTGTAGCTCTCTCTGGTGTAAATTCTTGCTATTTAAAAAAAAATATTGTCTATAAGAAACAAGAGCATGGTACACTTGTGTTTCTATGCTTGACTTATTTTACTTAACACAGTATCCTCCAGCTTCATCCATTTGTTGTCAGGTAGTTGTTGATAGGAAATTCTTCTTAATAAGACAGAAAGTTTAGAAAGTTTGGAATTAGTGGAGAATAGGAGAGAGGATAGAGTCTGGAATGAGACAGTCAAGGCCCAAATACCTTCTTAAAATGTGGTTTATGATTTCCCTAAAGCTCACCCTTTCTAGATTCCATTGAGGAAGAAGGAGTGCCCAGAAAGAATCTAAGAGCTGGAGAATGTGGAACAGTCCCGTGAAATGCTATCCTCTGGACATGCCATGGCTGTGGCCCATATGAACTCACAGTAGCTATGGTTACCTACACAAGACCTGGCCAAAAATCAAGCCAGAAATAAAATCCGGCATGGATGGAGAAAGAGCTCTTGAGGTCCAATTCCTAGTTGAAGAACTCTTGGGAGTTGGTGGTAGCTGAGGAAGGAAAGTTACTAATCTCTAGGAGTGAGGTCACTGGTAAGTTCCCCATGCCCCAGTGGATGGCCCATGTCCATGCACGTGAGAGCAACCTTAGTTGGACTCTATGGCTTTAAAAAAATACAGAAAAAGAGGTCATCAAGTTAGGAAGAAGATGAGATAGGGGGCGCTCTTGGGAGGACTTGGAAGGGATGAGGGTGGGTATCCCAAGGTACATTATATACGTGTATGAAATTGGCAATGGGTAAAGAACAATTCTTCAATCTGAGGTGCCACCATTGAATCTGGAGGTCATGAGATATTGGTAACAGTGAACCGTTTCTGAATACACCAGGACCAAAACTTAATTCAAAATCAATGCATAGTGATTTCAGCATGTTTCAGGCTGTGCTTACCCACATTGCTTGCTGGAATTTGACTGTAGCCATGGTTCTGAATGTACTATCTTTGCCCTTTGCCCTTTGCTCTTTGCCCTTTGCTCTGTGCATGGAAAGGAAAAACAATCCAGTAAGCATCACCCAAACACCTCTCTCAGATCTGAGACAACCTTATGCTATGATTCTCAGCGTTTCTACTATAATACAAAGTTTACTGGTCTTATGGCAACTTAACGGTTTATTTATGGAAAATAAAAGACTTTCACAACTTCCCCACTATCACTCCTCAGTATGTATCAAGTTAGTAAATCTTTGGATTATATCATGTGGGAAAAGTTTGTTTTTTAAATTGCTATTTTTTCTTGCTGATTTCAGTTCTATTTCTTAAAAGCATTAAATGGGCACTGGAGAGATGGCACAACAGGTAAGAGCACTGGATGCTCTTCCAGAGGACTGGGGTTCAATTTCCAGTGCCTACATGGTGGCTAACAACCACCGGTAACTCCAGTTCCAGGGGATCAGATTCCCTCCTCTGGCCTCTGGGGGAGCAAGGCACACACACGGTGCAAAGACATATGACCAGACAAAACACCTATGTACATAAAGTAAATAAATAAAATAAAGTACCTAAGGGCATTAACTGAGTTCTAGCTTGGGATTAAGACAGAGTTTCTAACAACCTCTGAAATGGCCTTCAACATATTTTTGCTAGTTTGTACTGTGTATTGTGAAGTGGTGTTTTCAGCATTGATGGTTATAAAATAAAAATGTGATCAACTCTGGAAAACATTGAAGATGCTCTATTTCCCACAGAAACAAATATTCAGCCAAAATTTAACTATTTATGCAAATAAATAACAACCATTTCACTAGTGTGGAAACTTGTCTTTATAATTAACAAAGGGTAAAGTTATATGTACACCAAGTAGCTATTTTAAAATAAGTTTATTTATTGATTGATATCAGTAAATGTCTAATTTATATTCCTTTTAAAAACTGTCAGCACTGTATATAACATTCCCAGGTATAAAGGAGATGAGAGTAGAGAATGTTTACGGTGCTATGGCCATGGAGATGTCACCTATGATATTTTTCAGTTTCTAGAGTAAGATTGTATTTGAATTTTGCTTTTATAATTTAAACATTAAAATATGTTCTTATCAAAGTGCATTATGTAATTTGGATTAAGACATTTTATTGGTAGCTATGTTTAAGGGGCAAGACTTCAGGGTTTTTTTTTCCTAGAACTTTCTTTACAGACTAAATAAGTCTTGAAAGCCCTCTTAGTCTCATGACCTTGACCCTCTGGATTTCAGATTTACAAATCTATTGTGCAAGAAGTGGGAGGCTTTGGTACAGGGCTTTCCTTTATTTATATTAATCACACAGGCACTATTGCTGAAATCCTCTTCAGTTCTGAGAGTCTGTGACTTTAAGATGGAAGGCTTGGATTCAATGGCACTCACTCTCTATAACCACATGACCCACTCTCCTGATCCACCAAATCTTGGGAAAGTCCATTGGGGCTGGATGAGATTCACTGGACTCAGTCAGCCCTTTCATGTGGGAGTAAGGAGATGGCTTTTGTAGAAGCCCTAACTGTAGTGTTCTTGGCTGATGTGGGCTTGGATGTAATAACACCTTGCGCTTCTGCAGCTTCTTGCTTCCGAGGAGCTCAAAAAGCTTCCCAGACATTATCTCACTGTACCAGCCATCATCTTGGGAGGATGGTTGAGGGCAGCCTCATCATCTCCTGGTCCATCCCACACCAAATAGGTTAAGAGATTTTCCCACAATCATATCCTGGCTGAGTCAAGTCCAGGATCCCAGAGGCTAGACTTCTGGCCTCCCATCCTGTTCCTTGTCTCATGTTGCTTTCAGGTTGATTAGTTGCCTCCTGAGGCTGATATTTACTGTCATCATGGTAACAACTGGAGACATTTGCTGGGAAGCCCAAGGAAAGGAGACTCCTTTCTTCCAGGCTCATGAAATTGCTGATGGATAAATTGATTAGAGAGGAAAATGTGAGTGTGGAGTGACTCACGCTAAAGAGGAATCTGGCAGTGGTTTAGGAGACATGTATAGATACTGGGGTGAAGGGTATGGGGTGGTAAGACCCTGGAGCTGCCATCCTAGCTCATCGTGGGCTCAGTGAGTGTTGAGCCTCGCCATTGCAACATCCCAGATTCTAGTTGGAGCCTCTAGCTTGTCCCGTGGTTATTTCCTAAATGGCAAATCAACACGGAAGCCAAGAGAAAGGACAGACTTGATGCAGGAAGTATGGGTCTATTCAAGCTTTATGTGTTCTGGTTCCATGTTCTATTAGGAAACCACTTAATTTCTCTGTTTTTTCATTTCCCCATTCATGAAACTGGGTAATCCCTGCCTCATCAGTTTGTTACACAGAACAAAGAAAGTGCCACTGCAGTCATGTTTTTACAAGTTTGTGGGCAGCATAATAACTCCAAGCACATACTCCAAACCAAATCCCAATTTCTGAGATTCCAACTTTACTGCATATTTTGGGAGAATTAATTGTATATTAAAATCAACAAACAGATTTAGTACAAAGTAGTGTGCTAAAATGGAATACTTTGGAAAGATAAAACCTTTGAAAAGAACTTTCATCTTATCTCAGGGTTGAGGTCATGACCAATTCTTTATATCCAAATCCTACAGGATAGAATTCCATTAGGACTTCCTTAGGAATCCCGGCAAGACTCCTGAGGCATGTTTGTCCAACAATCTATTCCTTTGAGTTTTTTTCAGAGTTGTATTCTTTTGTCAGTTTTGGTGACTTACATGACATTAGTTCATATTCTTTCAGTGGCATTTTTACAAGTTTTTTTTAAAAAACATGTTCAGCTTTTATCACGTGCTGATCTAATTCGTGGCCATATGGAAACTGATTCTATGGTCACTGAAAGCCCATTGCTGAAGAGCTGGTCTTTGGGGCCATTTAGTGTGTCTTGTGTAAGGAAGCAGATGACAACATTATAGCTGAAGCACCCAGCGCGAGGTGCCTTGCTTTCAAGAATAACACTAGTACTTTTGATCACATGATCGCAGCCTGGAAATTCATTACTTCCCTGTTTTGCAATGGCAGCCTGGAACCCCCATGCTACTTTATTTTTGTATTTAGTGTCATCGAAAGAAGTGACTCTCACCTCAGAGGGAAAACATGGCTTATTCTGGAACAAATGCTGAGAGGTAACGGCTAGGGAACACATATCTAGGTCCCTCCAAATACAATGTTCCAATATGGAAGCAGTTTTGTGGAGCTCTGTAGTAACAGAACAAAGACAACGAAGAGGAGGCTACAGGAAGATGAGGGAGTCTCTTCTACTGGCCTTGGATGCTGTCTGATGGCATTCTTAGCCTTTGGGTTGGTGGAAGCTGGCGATATGATAAATTAGTAGATTCCAAAAGTTTTCATCTATGAGTCACAGGGTGTTTAGTTCTGATTCACAGGTAAGGAAGGAATGGCTGTTTCTGGGCTAACACTAGTCCAAGATAAGGTAAAATGCCCTGGACTTGCAGCATTCCAACCTCCCCACACTACTGCAGTTCTAATCCGTCTTTGCAGAGGCAGCTACTTTCCAGGAATTCTCCTCATGTTGTAAAAACAAGCATATATGAGATTCATGGAATAATCATTCCCTTTCTTTCGTAAAATGAGTGTGTATGTATGAGTGTGTGTATGCATTTATGTGTTTAAGTGTGTGAGAGTGTGTGTATGTGTGTATGTATATGTGTGTGGTGTGTATATGAATGTGTGTATGTGTGTATGAGTGTGTGAATTTTTGTTTTAAAAATAGTTTGTGTGTGTATGTGTGTGTGTGTGTGTGTGTGTGTGTGTGTTGCCTGTGTATAAGTTTGTGCAACATATGTATACAGTGAAGAAGCCAAAAGAGGGCATTAGTTTTCTTGGAACTGGCATTACAGATGGTTGTTAGTTGTCCTGTAGGTGCTGGGAACAGAACCAGAGTCCTCTGGCAAGGAAGTAAGTACTCATAAACACTGAGCCACCACTCCAGCCCCCAGGTCTACATATTTAAAATTCTAATGCTTTAACTACCATTCTATCCCAGGTATTTCTATTTGGATTATTTTAGTTTTTCCTCTTTTAGAATAGATAGGGTTATCAATTGCAAGGAAACCAGTTCAGCTACAACACTATTTGCAAGCAAACACAAAAAGTATTCAGACTTGCATTTAAAGTATAAAATTAGATTCTTCCAGAGGTGAGGCCAGAGGCAAGCTCTAGAAGGATCTTGGGTTTGCCTTGAGACTTTTCAGTGACCCAATTAGACAGTTTCTGCTTAGGAAGACCCTTCTGTTATCCCTCCTCATCCTCAACAAGAATTCTACCAAATCTGTTGTTCTATCACTTCTGTCCTCCCCCCACCATCTGCAGGCCAGTTAAGAGTGCACAGGGGGCTGCAGTTAATTGTCATTGCCAGCTGGATACCACTGGGGGCCTGGTACTGACAGACACCTCACAAAGACATGTTTCTCAAATGTCCCACCCAAGTGATCCTGAAGTGTGGAGCTGCGTTGTAAAATATTATGTTCATCAGCTTTCTCTCGTGGAGACAAAATATCTAAAATAACCACCCATATGGAGGAAAGACTTAATTTGGCTAATGGCTTCAGGCTTGTACTCACTGGACCTGGTAGCCCTGGTGCTTAGCAAGGCAAAACATCATGGTGGAAGTCTGGCCATTCTATTAGAGGGGGAGGGGAAGGGGAGGGAGAGGAGAGAACAAAAGAGAGCTAGAGAGGGCAAGGGGGGTGAGTGGGGGGAGAGAGAGAGAGAGAAGTGAGGCTAGGCTGGAATCCTGTTATATTTGTAAGGAAAATGCCCCTAAGGATCTTCTTTAAGCGCCCCCCCCACTGTAGGCTCAATTTTCTTAATCAATACTTTTTATTATAACTTATTAACTGAGCGTACATCACTTATAACCCGACTAACCAAAGCAGTAGGAAAAGAGGATTAATGAATACAATAACAAAACCGTAAAGATAATAGTTCCAAGGAACAATTCTTCTGGCATAATCAGCAGGATTTCTTCTGCTGGAACCTGGAGAAACCAGAACCCAGAACCTCAGCAGGAGCCAGAGCCCTGAAGCCTTCCCTTGAGCGGTTCTCTCTAGGAGCCGTCTTGAAGTGGAGTGATGAACAGCCAAAACTATGCGAAGGCTCAAAAAAAAAACAAAACAAAACCCGCCTCCAGTTTTTGGCTCATTTATATATTTCCTCCTAGGGTCTGTTCATGGGATCTTTTCAGCTGGCAACAATCAAGCTCCCGCACGAGGTGGTTGGTTTTCTAATGGATTAACCTCACCTGTTCTCTCCCAAGACCATTCAGATCCTGCACTTGAGATCCTAAAAAACAGGTTTATCTCTCCCTCACCCCAACCCAGTATCTACAACTTCCTAATAATGCTACATTGGGGACCAAACTTTTAATGCATGTCCTTTTAAGGGCCTTAACAAATATCTCTCATCATTTCCATCCCTGCCCCAGCCTTTAGCCCTAAGTTGAGTAGGCTGTGGAGCTATTGTTATTAAGGGGAGGTGTGTGTGTGTGTGTGTGTGTGTGTGTGTGTGTGTGTGTGTGTCACCAACTCCTCATTTTAAAGATGAGATGATGTGATTACTAAGCTCTACTGAAATAATTAACTGCTCAAGTCTCTTATATTGTACATTAAATATCCATATACCACCCACTAGCACAGGATATATATATATATATATATATATATATATATATATATATATATATATATATCTCCTGGGGCTTGATATCTCTAATAAAGCCGGCTCAGCCACCTGTCCTTAGTAAGCCAGTGAAACCAACAGATAGTGGTGAACCACAGAAAAAAGATAGTTCTGCAAGTCCTAGAGCTGTGATCTGTTCTAGGTGTGGAAAACCACAGGAGAGATGACCTATGGCCTGGAAGTTGACTTTGGGCCATTGTGCATGGCATGTCAGGGCCACAGGCACCAAAGATTCAAGATGTGCACATTCATGTTGTCTTCTAGACTTCTCGCCTGGGCAGGAACGTCGAGCATTTGGACCCTTAGGTATGGAGCCTGCATTAGGCAAGGTAGTTGTCTGTTTCTATCGCTATCTTGCAGAACCTGTGCATCGAGAGACTTCCCTTACCTTCTCACCTGACCTCCTCAGTGACATGCTCAGTCCCAGGATCCTGAAGTGTTGGAGCTGGATAGTCATGGTGACCACCTGTCCAACTCCTTGTTTTAAAGATGGGACTACCAAGCCCTACTGAAGTAATTAACCTCTCAAGTCTCTTGTAGTGTTCATTAGATATCCATATACCACCCCCTCACACAGGGTTAGAGCATGGAGAACAGAAAAACTTATGATTTCTATGCTGGTGATAGCACAGTCAGATCTATTGCATTTAGTACATCTGCAATTAGAAACTCCTAGAGACTTTATCCCCCCACACACACAAAATGTGAGAAATAAAATCAAGGAGGAAGAAAAAAATATGTAATCGAATTGTACTGTTAGAAAAAGTACTCCTACCATCTCCCCTGGATATATTGTGCTCACTCAAATCTGCTATTGTAGAACAGAGATAAAAATTAATAGCTTTGTTTCCTGTGATCTCTTTATCAGACAAAGTACAGGACTACGGCTCTCAGTTACTTTAATGGAAAAACTGAAGTTGTATTATCAGATGATAAGGCTGTGTCAGGTGTTATTTTATTTTCTTATCTTCCTTGTTCAAGGTGAGGTGCTGGAGGCCTGATGGATGAGCTGGCCTGCTGTGACCGTGGCTCCCTGAGCCTTGATCTCACTCTGCCTTTCAAGATAACTGTGGCAGGTGAGAGAGGCCTCCAGGCCTGCTGAATTCTGATCACAGACCAAATCTAGGGCCTTGATGGCTTGGGGTCCTTGACACAAGACGAGGGACTTGGGGAGGTTTGCAAACTCAACCACAAGGTTGAGGGTAGGTTCACTGTAGCCACTTCACGCCTCCTCCCGGAGAGTTTATTCAGCGAGCGTGAGCAGGTGATCTCAGATGTTCCTTGTGCTGTGTTTGATAACGATGAGTCATGCCAGTCCCTGCTACCCTTGGGAAGCTCACAGCCCAGAGGGCAGCAGGCTGGATCACAAGGGAAGGAGGCTTAGTCACATCCTCCTCCTCTGGGCTTCGAGAGCATTTTGTACCAATCTGTACTTTGGCTGTTGTTGTTGCTGCGTGTGAGGAGTTATTTGTCTTCGGAATTTGTGTTTTTCCTCTTTGAGTGCTTGCTCATCAGGAAAGGGTGAATGCTTAGACGTGGCCTCTCGTCCACTGTTCAGCACCATCGATGGGTTATAACCAATATGTGTTAACCATTAGTGTGTAAGACAATTGATGATGTGCTCATTTGTTACTTCATCCCCTGCTGCCTGTTTCCTCTACAGCGTCACCTCCAATCAGTGCTTTTACTGATAGCAGGGGTTGCAAAAAGCAGTAGCTTTGCTGATTGTTGGGCACGAGTCATGAGATAGGACAAAGAAACCTCCTATCTCAGCCCCCTAATCGCTTCCAAAAGGGCTCTGGCTTCTCGCCGTTCACTAGAGGACATGATCAGGACTGACCGTGGGCCAAGAGAATGTTGGCCACTGCTGAGGCAGAGTGGTTCTCATTGTCCCAGCTCTGCCCTGAGGCTGGGATGAGGGAACAGGTTGTTCCCTGGCTAGAAGTCTCAGTTACAATATCTGAGATTATTTTGCTTTTACTTTTACTTTTTTTTTTTTTTTAATTTGGAAGGAGCGCATCATAAAGCTCTGTCTGACATGCTTCAAAAGGCTGTTGAGGTATGAAAATTGACGTAGAGGACTTCCAGGGAAAAGATAGACTAGACATTGCTTCTGTGTGACCTGGTGAGGAAAGAAAAAAATTAAAACATGAAAAAGTGCACTGCATTTCAAAAAAGAGGAAGAGGAAGTGCTTCAGAACCATGTGATAGGATTGATTGGTTACCTGAAGTGTGCAGAGCCGAAGACGGGCGCTCTGCAGGGAATAACCCTTGCCAGATAGAGCTGCAATGGTATGGCTTCCTGAAGAAGGCCAGGAGGCACACTCTCTGTTTAGCTTTCCCATTTTCTGACCTATGGTCGTTGGTGAAGTCAATGAACATTAATTGATTTTAAGCATATTCCTATTTCTTATACCATGTGATACTGATGTCATTCTAACAGGTTTTTTTCCTTCTCACTGACTGATACTAGAGAGTGAGCTCTCAAGAGTCAATTGCCCAATAAGAAAATCCCCAACTCAAATTAAATGAGATGTTCAACAAATGCAAATGTCACATCACAGACACACTTGGTACCAAATGACAAAGTGACGCGACTCTTCCAAAAGGTCACAACTCTTTAACTGTTGAGTTAAAGAATGTGAACACAGGCAAAATAATGCATGAAGAGTTTGAAAGTTTACTGGTGAAAATGATGAATGACCTTGATGATACAAACAAGCAAATGAACTCAAGCTAGGACCCAACGTGAAAGTCAGCAACATAGAACAGAGGTCAAGAAAGTGAATGAGAAGAAGAGCAATGTAGGGAAAAGGTGAGCAACGAGGAAGAATAGTTCAGAAGGAAAACTGAAATGTTGAAAAATTAAGCAAGAGGGTCCTAGAAACCTACAAGAAGAACACTATGATGGGCAGATCTGGGCCCAGAGGTTCTGCTCAATCTATGGCACCAACCAAGGACAATATGTGCAGTCATCATTAAATCCCTACCTAGACCTAGCCAAGGGACAGAATATTCTCCACAGTTAAGTGGAGACTAGGGACTGACCTTCACACGAACTCTGGTACCCCTTATTTGGCCACGTCCCCTTGATGGGGAGGCCCAATGGCACTCGGAGGAAGGATAGCAGACTACCGAGAAGAAACTTGGTACCCTAGCATCATATTCAAGGGGAGGAGGTCCCCATCAGTCACAGTCATAGGGAAGGGGAATGGGGTGAAAGGGGGAGGGGAGGGAGGAATGGGAGGATGCACGAGATGGGATAGCAATTGAGATGTAAAATGAATGATTTTATTTTTCAATTAAAAAATGCAAAATAAAAAGAAAAATTAAACAAATAAAAATGTCTGAAATGAAAAAAACCTTAATTTATTAAGTGAAAAAACACTGTGGAAATCATGACCAATAAACTCAAATAAGGAGGAGAGGGGAAGGGGAGAGAGAGAGAGAGAGAGAGAGAGAGAGAGAGAGAGAGAGAGAGAGAGAGAGAGAGAGAGAGAATATTCTAGATAGACAATAAGATTGGGTAAATACCTCATTAAAACACCAAGTAAAAATATGGGCATGACCACAGCATTCAAGAACTCTGGGATAGCCTCAAGAGACCAAACCTAAGAACCCAGAGACTAAAAAAAGAAACTGAGATAACTACTGAAGAGTAGAGAATCTATTTGATGAAATTACAGCAAATTTTCCCTAAATCTAGAGAAATGGATATCCAAACACAAGAGGCAATTAGAGCTCCATAAAGACACAACAAGACCTTCTCCAGAACATTCTAAGATGTGAAGAGTACAAAGCAAATAATTATTAAAAGCTGTGCAGGAAATATGCCAACTCACCTACAAAGACAAACACATCAAAGTAATATAATCTCTCTGCCAAGCAACTCCAAAAGCCAAAAAACATAGGCGCATTTTAAATCTTGAATGTAAATCACTGCTAACCAAGACTGCTAAATTCAGCAAAGCTATCCTTTAGAATCGACTGAGAAATAAGGGCGTTTTGAGACAAGTACAAACTAAGGCAGTTCATGATGACTGCAGAAGGTATTAAGGAAATCCTATATGCGGGGGGGGGGGGGGGGGGGGGGAGTCAATCTTGGTAATGAGAAGAAAGGAAAGAATAAATTTTGTGGGAGGGAGAGATAAAGAAAGGGGAGCTATGTCCAAGCAGTGAATGAGAAACCTCTTCATGCTAATGGGGAGAAAGGAAAGAACAAAGAATAATCCAGCCCCAGAAAGCAAGCAAGAATCGCAGGATTAGAAAACATCTCTCAATAAGGATCTTTGGTGTAAACATCCTCAACCCACCAATAAAGAGACATAGATTGGCTGACTAGATAAAGAGCTGAGATCTAATTGTCTCTAATTGAATCTCACTGAGAGAGACAAACAAAGGTTGAGAGTCAAGGGGTAGAAATTAATTTATCAAGCAAAATGAATCTAGAAACATACTGCCACAACTATTCTAATACCCAATAAAGTGGGCTTCAAACTAAAATTAGTCAGAATAGATGCAGAAGGCCATTAAATACTGTAAGAACAATCCACTGAGATGACTTAACAATTACACACACACACACACACACACACACACACACACACACACACACAGAGCATATGTTGAGATACTCAGTTTTATAAGAAACAAATACTCATGCATATAAAAGGTCTGTCAGGTCCTGATTCAACAGTAGTGCTGACTTCAATATCCCACTCTTATCTGTAAGTGGGTCATTCAGATGGAAAGGCAAAACAGGACATTGTTAAACTATATTGATGAAATGAAATATATATTTTTCTCAGTAGTTTATGGACCCTCTAAAATATACCCTATTGTATGTCATAAAATATGTCCCAACAAATGAAACAATTTACATTGATTTTTGCATTTTTTTTCAGATCAAGGTGGATTAAAACTACAAATCAAAGGGCTGGAGAGATAGCTCAGTGGTTAGAGCACTTGACATTGGTGAGGACCCAGCATCCATATGGCAGCTGCCAGCTGCCTATGACTCCAGTTCCAGGGAAATTGATACCCTTTTCTGATTTTTAGGTCACCGGGCATGCACATGGTGCACAGACATGTATACAGGCAAAACACTCATACACACAAAATAAACTGATAAAAAACAAACTCATAACAGAAAACCAGAAATCAGTAACAAGAGAAACTACAAAACATATGGAGACTGACCAATATATTCATTAACAGGCTGTGAGCCCTATACATAATTAACATGTTCCCAGAACCAGTGAAAATGAACGTACAACCTGCTGGAACCCTTGGGGCACAGCTATGGCTGTTCTAAGAGGGATGTTCATAGCTATGAGTGCCTATACTTACAAAGTACCGAAGAGACCACACATAAATAACTTAACTGTGTTAGTTACTTCTCTGCTGCTTTGATAAATACTGTGAGCAAAGGTACTTTACCAGAGGGAAAGACTTGTTTGGCTGATGCCTCACAATGAGCCATTGAACAAAGTCAGGTTAGGAGTTCAAGGCAGAAGCCAAGAGGCTGTGGAGGAGCTGCTTGGGGGGCTCATTCCTCACCTCACACCCAGGCTTCCTCTCTGGCTCACCCACAGGCTCATGTTTAGCTAACTTTCTTATTTTATTTTAATTTTATAGGGATGCATGTGCGTCTCTGTTTATGTTTGTAAACATGTACGTGGGTACCGGCCAGAGGCCATAGGAGACTGTCAGATCCTCTGGATTTGGAGTTATAGGTGTAGTATTCCACTGACGTGGGTCCTGGGAACTGAACGCGGGTCCTCTGATAGAATGGTCTACGCTTTTAATCACTGAGCCATCTCTCCAAACCTTTTGCCTGCCTTTCTTAGAGCCTAGGAACCCCTGCCCATACCATGATGCTGCCCAAAGTGGCCTTGGTTTTCATAGATCAGTGATAATGATCAAGACAAGCCATCAAAGCTATGTCCTTAGACCAGCTGGATAAAAACACTTACTCAATAGATAGAATTTTTCTGGTGATTCTAGGCTATGTCAAGTTGACGGTTTATACTAACTAGGACATTTGCTGATGTAACTCATGACTTTAGAAAAACAAGAACCAGCCACATCCCAAAGCATCAGGTAACAAATAACAATAGTGATCAGGGCAGCACTAAATAGAGTACACATTTAATAAAAGAACAGTATGCAGAACTGATCAAACAAAAAAAGGTTAAGTATCTTGAGAGGATAAACAAGGTTGGCAAATCCCTAGCCAAACTGACCAAAATCATTCTCAAAGTAAAAACTATAGATGAAAAGGGGGCAGTTACACCAGGTTCCCTCCAGGGATCCTTAAGTAATACTTTGAAATTTTGGGTTCTCTAAAACTGGAAAAATCCATAAGAAATGGATAAATTCATAGACACATATGAGCCATCAAAATCAAATCAAGTGACGTAATCACATCTTTAACAAGCAATGAGAATGAAGCAATAATAAAACCTCTTCCCATAAGGGAAGCCCCAGGACTAAGCAACTCACAGCTGAGTTCATTGAAGAACTAACACCAACACTTCTCGAACAGTGCCACGGGATACAAATGGCAAGGACACTAGGGACCTGGTTCAGCAAAGCCAGCACTGCCCTGTCAACAACACGTGTAAGAGCAAAACAAAGAAATCAAACAGTAAACAAACCTTCCTGATAAGCACTCTCAATGAATTCTTTGAAATCATATTTAAGAACACATTATAAAAATCCTGTATCATGATCTGATCCTTTGGGGTTCAAGGATTGTTTGACATTTATGTTAATAAATGCAACTCAACACACACATAGACCTAAGAACAGAACTCCTAGGAACATCCTAACAGATACAGAGAAAGTCTTTGATAAATCTCAACATTACTTCTGGATAAAAGACCAGAAGAAACCAGGGACATATGTGAAAATAATACAGACTATCTATGAATGACAAACCTATAGACATTATACTAGATGGGAAAAAGACTGGAAGCATTTTTTTCTGAAGTCAGAACAAGGGAAGAGTGGCTATTCTCCTCACTGTTATGCAATGTCATGCTTGGAATCTTTTTAAAAATTATTTATTTACTGTATATGAACACTTTATCTCAGAAGAGGCCATCAGATCACATTACAGATAGTTGTAAATCACCATGTGGTTGCTGGGAATTGAACTCAGGACTTCTGGAAGAGCAGGCAGTGCTCTTAACTACTGAGCCATCTCTCCAGCCCCATGCTTGAAGTCTTAACTTTCACAATAAAGCAAGAGAAAGAATGAAAAGGGATAGAAAGGAAAAAGTAAGAATTATCCCTGCTTGCGGATGACATGATCTTATTGTTAAGCATTCTCACTACTCCGTGAGAAGACTAGAAACACTTTCATCAAAGGAACAGGATACAAAATGAATATACACAAATCAACAGCCTTTCTCTGCAATAATAACTAACTTGCTAATAATCAACAAGAGGTCCATTCATAGCATTGTAAAGAGTTACACCGAATTCCTAGGAATAAATCTAACTAAGAAGGTGAAAGTATCCTCCAATTGAAGCTTTAAGACTGAAGAAAGCAACTGAAGATACTAGAAGGAACAACCTCTCATGCTCATGGATTAGTGAGTAGGTATAGTAAAACTGGCCATATTATAGTATAACTTCCATCAAAATTCTAATTGTATTCTTTACAGAAATAGAAAAAATGCTAAAATTCATATGGAAGCACAAAGGGCTTCAAACAGCCAAAACTGTCCTAAATAGAAAGAACAACGTGAAAGACATCACAGAACCAAGCCATGCTACAGAGCCATAGTAACAAAACCAGAGGGATGCTGGCAGAAAAACAGACATACAGGCCAACAGAACAGAGCCCAGAGCCCAGAAATAGACACACAGAGCTACAGATACCTAATTCTGAACAAAGGTAACAAAAAAAAAGAGCCTCATCACCAGTGGTGGAAAACCTCATCTCCACCTGTAATGAGACAAAATCTTTCTCACCACAAGGAAGATAAATGCAAATTAATTAAAGACTTGAATGTAAGGCCTGAACTGTTGAAATTTCTGGAAGAAAACAGGTAAAAACATACCAAGATCTAGGCGTAGAGAAGGCCTATTATGAAAAAGAACACAGAGGCACAAGAAATAACTCCTAAACCTGACAAATGGATTATCTGACTTACAAAGCTTCTTCTACACTGCAGAGGGAACCATTGGCAAAGTGGTCGGGTATCACTTAGACAGACGTGTCATTTTTCTTGTGGTATAGAACATGAAGGCAGCAAGGGAACTGTGATGACAAGAAGGAGGAAGAGATCTTCAGTAAGGTGGAGGGGAGAGAAAACAGAGTAATGGAGTATGTGTGGCATGAAAGCAAATAATAACCTGTGTGAGGAGGAAAGGCTGCCAGAAGTAGGAGGCTCAGGGGTGGAGGGAGGGCCATGATGGGGAGGGAGCAGATAAGAGCAAAGTAAAGTGACAGCCAATCTAACAAACTGAAAACATGTAAAAATCGTATCCATGTTTTGAATTAAAGGAAATGGATGTGAATGACACAGCCTACACAAAGAAAAGGAGCGTTATTAGACTTTTGGGTGGAGTTTCTTTCTACCTCACCCAGGACCCTTCATGTGCTTTTGGGGAAAAAAAACTCCCAGCACAGGTGTACCCTCCCTTCTTTCTTACATGCATATTTGTTTTTCTGTTGGTTATGTTGAATTATGGATCCTGAAGGAAAGTTTTGGTAAGCATTGGGATCAGATTGCCACACTTCACCACAAGAGAGCATCCATATTCACTGAAGCCCATCAACAGCTGGCGGGATGCATCCCGAGCCAGGGTCTTCTTGTGGGCCTTCAATGGGGTTTGCTAAGGAGACAATGTAAGTCTTCCATACCTGTGTGACTTAGCACAAGAAGTCAATTCCTTTTGAATCCAGGGCCAGATAAAAGATAGTACTGTGGGAATACATTTCCAGAACTTTCTTACTCCTGCAAGGGGGTGGGGATTGAAATGAAGACCTTGCTTTATTTGGCTGTTGTCTGTCTCTTGTGGAAAGACTGAGGTCCTGGCATGCCTTTACAGTGCTGGTCTTCGACAAGTAATTGATCTCTTCAGGTTTTCAGACACTCATTTATTCAATTCCATAGTACCTGCCAGTTTTGATAGCTTATGATTCTATGATATCTGTATTTATGATTTCTGGCTGCTATGGGGAGCCCTTGTCTTATCATGCCCCTATTGTAGAGGAGTTTTAATCCAGCAACATGGCTTCACTGGCAAGGGATCACATCCAAAGATATGATCTGGATGGAATGCAGACATGCCCTGAATTACAGTATGATCTGGCTGGTGTACAGATACACCCTTAGTACACACCTTTAATCACAAACAATAAAGGTAACCTTAGTTTGTAGAAGGAAACAGTCATGTTTGAAAGTGACATCTAATTGAGGGGCAGACAAAGTGATAAATCAGAGAAAGATTTGACAGAATGAGTCAGAGATTAGGATATGCCCAACTCTCACAAGAACAGACAGGAAAGAGTGGCAACTTAAGAGAGCAGTGGGCGGGGGGTGGGGGGGGGGGCTGGGGGGGGGGGGGGGGGGGGGGGAGAGAGAGAGGGGGAGAGAGAGAGAGAGAGAGAGAGAGAGAGAGAGAGAGAGAGAGTGAAAGACTGTACTCAGTGTGTGTTTTTGAAAACATCAAGCCTGCCCATTGATACACCTCCTCCAACAAAGCCACACCTCCTAATCCTTCTAATCCTATCAAAGAATTTCACTCCCTGGTAACTCAAATATATGAGCCTATAAGGGACCTTCTTAGTCACCACACGCCTCTAGGTGGCAATATGGCTGGCAACAACCTTAGTGGAAATGGTCAATTCTTCTCTAAATTTTCAAGAGTGTTAGGATTATCTCTCAAACACCATCATCTAACAGTCTTTACAGGAAACCATGTGTTGGTTGGCCTTGTACTCTCTATTCATGAAGTTGGGTCAGGTTAAGGGACTGAGGGGGAGATGGTTTCCTGAAGGAAAGGTGGGTGCTGCCACCCAAAGGGGGTCGATACTTAAGGCAATCCCAAGAGGGAATGACCAAACAATATTTTCAATGTTTCCAAATCTCCATATGAGAGGCCATGTTAACAAGGGTCTATTTCATCATACAATGGGCCACATTGATGGTAAAGTTCTAACAGAAATATGCCATGCAATAGACCATATTGGTGTTCAAGATCCATAAGTGAAAAAATGTTCTTTGTTTTGTCTGAAATTATATCAACCCAGGGTGGGAGCATGGAGTATCATTTCTTGCTGACCAGAAGAACCTTGCAAAGAAAGGAAATTAACTTCTTGTAGATCCCATTTAACAGTGCTGGCTCATTATAACTTGAATATGCATGAAACTTTTCCTTGAAGCATATGTCACATTATACCACCATAATTTCAGTAGAAACTAGAGGGCGAGTGTATATTATAGTCAACAAGAGCCAAATAAACTTAACTGTTCTCAGTCAGCCACTTGCAGCTCTCAGCCAGTGGACTTTAAGAATTGTCTTTGGCAATTTGGGGTTTTCCTACTGTAGACAGATCTTTTGGGCTTTAGACAATAACTTTGCCTTGTTACCACATGAAGCACATAGACATAAAAGAAGTATTTATAGAAGATGAAAAAAATGTTGACTAATTTTTTCAATCTTAAAACACAAGGCTCAAAGGAACCTTGAGATAAATGGTCCACAGGGGCTCTAGAGAGATGTTCATGGGTTAAGAGTAGAGACTGCTCTTCCAGAGGACCCAGATCAATGACCTGCGCCTACATGGTGACTCACAAACATCTGTACTTCCAGTTCCAGGGGATCTGACTTTCTCTTCTGGCTTTTTTGAAGAGGACTGTGTGTGTGGTACACAGGCATGCAAAGAGGCAAAACATCCATGTGCACAAACAAACAAACAAACAAACAGTTCAGAGTCAACTTGTAGAAGCTAGGTATTTGTGGAATTCTTCAACCTCGGAAAAGGCCAGGTGAGATCTCCTGTTCCTAGTGGGGAATGATGGGCCATTATAGATAGATAAAGTCATTGCCAGGACAAGTTCTAGTTCAAGTTCTAGGAAGGAACCAGGGGATTTATTTCCTAGAGGAATCAGAAGCTTCATGAATATGAGCTCCGTCAGGCCAATCTACAGCAGCTGGCTCTCCAGTTTTAAGAATTTGAAAATGTTAAAGAAAAAAAAATATGTATTTGCCGTATGGATTCATTAAAACACCCACGGAAAGAGAAGGAACCATTCCTCTGCATTGTGTCCCTCTGCTTTAAGGAGCTCTCTCTCTTTCCAGGGTTTGTTTCCTCTGAGAATTTCAACTGAATTAACTTGGCGCGTCAGGCATCCTGTGGCTGAGCTTGAGGGAGTCGATATGAAGGGTTGCAGATCTAAGAAAGGAATGTTTCAGATAAAGTCAGTCCACTTCCCAAACATTCCTGCTTGGGATAGGAAATAGGTTTCAAAGGTCCCACTTCAGGACACTCGATTTTCTCCTAGGCCTGGGGTAGAAGAGAGTAAGTCAGTCAGTCAGTCAGTCAGAACACTGTGGGTGGCGTGCAGCACGGAGAAACCAGCTGGGAGCCCTCAGCCGCCACACAGTTCACATTGTGTTCTGTGTAAGTGAATGATATTTGAGTCAAACGTTTCTGTGAGCACATGGCCTATTGAAACTATCAAGGCAACTGGAGGAAAGGGACAGCCAATCCCAAGTCATAAAAGGCCTGTTGCCTGAGTCAGAACAGAGGCTAGGAGAGAGAATCCTGGCCTACTGCCTTCTACTCAGCAGTGGAGAAACAAGACCAGGAGATAGAGTGAGTGAAGGCTGGCACGGCTCCAGGACCTCGGCTCCATGCGCAGTGTGTCAGGAGGAGCTGGGATGCTTGCTGGAGCGCTGGCTCCCATACTCTGGGAATTAGGTGTTCTAGAAGAAGGTCTAGCAAAGCTCCCCCCAGGTGGCTTCTAGGGACCCCACGTGTGAGAACCACTGGTCAGAGCACCCAACGCTGTTTTACAGTAGACTCTGAACAGAAGGTCCGACTCTATTTCAGCTCTGTTCTTTGTCATAAGTGGGAGACAGTGGAGACAGATCAAGGACAGAGGGAACTTAGAAGGAACCAGATTTCATTTCTAATTCTTCCTACAATTTGAGGGCGTCCTTTGCATCTCAGACAAGCATAGGAAAGGAGCAAAAGATGTCTGCGGGCCCTCAAGCCCCATTACCCTTCAGTGTAGCTGTCTTGAAGGGCTGTAATTACTACCCTCCCCACCCCACTGCTGTGCACTTAACAATTGAGAAGGCCCACACAAACACTTGTCATTATCTTTTGAGTTAACACTCAAGACTTCATGTCACCAATCACAGACAGGTGTACTTCCTTGTATGGCTTTTAAAACAAAATTTTAAGTCACCAAAAATGATAAATCATCATATCTATAGATAGAGAAATGAGAATGATTCATTGTCTGGCTTGCTTAAAATGACACAGTATTTTACAGATAGTTGAAATGACATTTTCCTCTTGTTATAAGTAGGCATGGGCTTTCATAGTTCGATATGCAATGACTCCTGTCAGTGCTGGGAGCTGATTCCTTTGGAATGCTCAAGGACCTTCACGCTACCAGACATTGCTGACGAATCTTTACTCTTTTCAACTTCATATAGTGAATAAATGATTACCAAATTACATATAAGCACTAAACAAACAAAAATTACAATGAGTTTTAATAATCAGTTTATATGTTGCTATAGAACATTTGTCTGCTGTTCAGGGCAGTTATCGAATGCTGACTCTATGGAGAGTATTCTGTGTAAATTTGGACAAGGAACTTAGCTTCTCTGGGCCTCAAGTTCCTCCCTTTAGACCAAGAGGCTCAGACCTGTGGTGATCTGTGTGGACCTCTGAAAGCCTCAGGGCAAAGAACTATGAGGTCGTGAAATGTTGCGCAGTGTGGGAAGGAACAAACATGTCATGACTTTGTTTCAGAATAATGTTTCATATTTAGTGTAGTCCAACCTGAGAGAGGTCCTGTGGGACACAGATGACTCATTTCCTGTCCTAAGTGGGTCTTTTCTGAGGTGTGGAACAGATCCTTCCTTCAGATATGGAGCCAGTGAAGGGGGTCAAGTCAGTGGGCCTCTGGGCAAAGGCTGCAAGCTCTTTATCTGTGTCAAAATTAACCGGGTAATCAGTCCTGCGTGCATGCATGTGTACACACACACACACACACACACACACACACACACACACACGATCACTGCCATTTAAGTACAGTGTAGTTTAGAAGATAGATATTCCTGAAAAGTGTCCCACTCAACTTCTTACAACACACAATGGCATTTTCAGCTCAAGAAAGCAGTTGGCAATTGAAATGAAGCTTAGATTTGGTAAGATAACAAATCCTTTCTGCCTGCTTTCTCCACTCATAATCTTTTGTTCCACTTCATGAGGTGCAACCACAGAATAAGTATGAAAATACCTTCTTCTCATAGGCTTGCAGAATGTTAGAGTGAGAAGAATATTTGGATGATCAAAGTTCTTCACTTCACTCTTAACTTCATTCATTCTATTATTAATGAGAGAGAGAGAGAGAGAGAGAGAGAGAGAGAGAGAGAGAGAGAGAG
>OU015745.1:78657126-78679815 GCA_907169655.1 Acomys percivali | reverse complement strand
AGAGAGAGAGAGAGAGAGAGAGAGAGAGAGAGAGAGAGAGAGAGAGAAAGAGAAAGAGAGAAAGAGAGAGGAGACGTGTGTGTGTGTGTGTGTGTGTGTGTGTGTGTGTGAATCTGATGGGCTTTGGAATCATTGTGTTGCATAGGGTGGACAGAGAAGGTTTTAAACGATATAATGAAGAATGGGAAGGAACTGATCATGACAAATATTCAAGGACAGAGAGAGACAAAGACAGACATATAGACACATACACAGAGAGAGAGAGAGACAGAGATAGACAGAGACAGAGAGACAGAGACAGAAAGAGAGAGACACACAGAGAGTGAGTGAGAGAGAGAGATAGACAGACAGACAGACAGACAGAGACAAAGAGAGAGAGAGAGAGAGAGAGAGAGAGAGAGAGAGAGAGAGAGAGAGAGAGCCTGGCAGAGTCTTGATGGTGAACAAGAGCACGGATCGTGTAAAGACCTCCATCTTGAGCAGGGTGAAAGAAAAAGACCGGAGGCTCGAGAGCCAGACGAAGTGGAAGAGTGAGGTTTCTGAGATCAGCAGGAAACCCTTGGATGGTAAGAACCATGGAAGTAAGGGATCTACTTCCTGCTCCTAAAAGATCCCTATGCATGTCTCTGGGAGGGGAATGTGAGCCGCTGAGCAGGCAAGCAGAGCACAGACAAGCAGGCCTCCAGGTGAGAGTTGATGGGCCTACTTGGGGTTGTTGCAATGGGCTGCAGAGAACTAGACCTTTTAAGGCAAAGTTGGGAGTTGGTCACGTAACACTTCCTTCTTGGTGGAAAAGAGAGCTTGAGAAGGACTAGGGCAAAGCTTTCAGTGGGGAACTGGGTGGGTGGAACTTAGTAGTGGAACACCATAGACTCCTAGAAGGAATATGAAAGCCTTGTTTCGAGTGTAGTAAATTTTATCTTGTCACTGGATTATCAAGTATTGATCTGAGGCAGGACATGTGACACAGGCTAGAGTCATTGGGAAGAGGGGACTTCAATTAAGAAAATACCCTCACCAGATTGGCCAGTGGACAAGTCTATTGTTTGTTTGTTTTTGCTGTTGTTGTTTTTCTGAGACCGGGTTTCTCTGTGTAGCCTTGGCTGTCCTGGTCTCACTTTGTAGACCAGGCTGGCCTCGAACTCACAGCGATCGCCTGTCTCCTCCTCCCCGAGTGCTGGGATTACAGGCGTGTGCTACTGCACCCTGATCTATTGGGCTTCTATCTTGATTGATGATTGGTGTGCAAGGGCCCAGATCCCATGGGAAGTGCCAGGCCTGGGTGCTGTAAGAATGCAGACTGAGCGAGCCATGGGGAGCAAGCCAGTGGGCAGCATTTCTCCATGGCCACTGTTTCAGTTTCTGCCTCTCGGTTCCTGCCTTGACTTCCCTGGTTGTTGGAGTGTAAGATAAAATAGACCCTTTCTTTTTCAAGTTGCTTTTGATAATAAAATTTAAAAACAGCAGAAGGAAGCAAATTAAGCCCAGTCTCTTTGGTGATCGCAGAGGTACTAGCTTTATTACCGGAAGTAGGCCGGCAGTTCTGGACACAAAGGTAGCTTATGTCGCTGTTTCTTGTCTCCTTCCTAGGGCTCTGGGTTTGAAGGGAGAAAGAAGCACAAATTCTATATTTCCATGTTTTCACCTTAGACAGGATATGGTGTTAAGAGTTCTATACTGGCCTACAAGAGAGAATGGCTTAAACTTTAGAAATGCTGTGACCTTAGGCTTAAAGTAGTTCAGAATTTAGTCATGGCAGCAACACATATACACAATATTTGGCAAATTCTACAAATCCTCAGAGAGTCAGGTTGTCATTATGTCACAGAGTCACTGATCGAATTTCCTGATGGAAAGGAAGATGGCATTGTATGTGGTTTTCTAGATCTTGAACCTTATTTCCCAGTGAAATATCAAAGTATGCTAATCTTAGCTGGTTAAAATAAATAGCTGTTTTTGTTTGCATTCAAATATTTAAAGCTATCTACCCATCCATCTATCTTACCTCTACCTATCCATCCAGCCCTTATTTTGCCAGCAACATTAAAGAACATTGAGAAATCATGATGGACAATTTACTCTGTGTTCATACACCTCAGGATAAAACCCAGGATAGCACTTCCATTTACTCAGGGGTAACATATCACATTCTTTTTAAGGATGTAAGACAGCTACACCTATGTGTTTTATGAGAACACCACTTACAATAGCCATATTGTGGAATCAGCCCAGGAGCCCAGTAAAGGGCAAATGAATAGATGAAAAAATTACAGTAGTTATGTATACACAATGACATTGTGTTTAGTCATAAAGAAAATCATGTAAGTTTGCAGGGAAAATAGGTGGATATTAAATTAAATATACCAGACCCAGAAAGACAAATATCACATTTTCTCTCACCTGCAGAATCTAGATAAAAGCAAAAATCAATGAAAGTACAAGTGGATTACTTGAGAAAAGGGAAGGGGTACTGTTGGATGGGAAAGTAAAAGTGATCAAAATACACATCATATAGATGTGTAAAAATGTCGCAGTGAACTCCATTATTTTGTGTAAGTAGTATATTCTAACAGAAAACAGAAAATAAAATCAAACATTTAGAAGCTAGAGAGATGATGGTTCAGTGCTGAAGAATGCTGGCTGATCTTGTAGAGGACCTGAGTTCAGTTCACAGAGCCTATGGCAGTCAGATCTCAACCACCTGTAACTCTATTGCCCATCTCTGGCCTCTGAGGCCAGTCACACACATGTATACACACGTACACACAACTTGAATGCATGTTTAAAAGACCCATTTATTTTGAAAGGAAAAAAAGAAACTCTGACATGTTTGATCACCATTGTCTGCATTGCAGCTAGGGGTTGATAGGCCATAAGCTTTTTCAAGGGGAGCCAGAAGTCTGAATTTTAATGAGAAAATTCTCAGCTGCTAAATATTGACTTTAAAAATTTTTAAATGTCACCATGGTCCAAACAAAACACTTGCTCTGCCTTTACTAGACTGAAAAACCACCAGTGTTCAACTTTTTTTGGAGTTTCTGTACATGACCATCCATCTATCTTGGGAAGAAAAAAAAAATGAGAAAATAACTCTCCTGCCAACCCTGGACTATGAGCTGCATCACATTTATTTGCTTCCAAAATTATTTTTAGGTGCAAATGCTATTCTCTAGCTTGAGGGCCCAAGGGCACCATAGTCGTGTTGGCTTTTTCCACATGACTATGGGCTCCCATAAGGCAAAGGCTGTCACTCTGATCCTCCTGAGAAAGTGATGCTTAAAGAGAAACCACTTGTCACTGTTCTCAATCATGAACTTGTCAACAGCCGGGACTAGAACCCATGTCTCTGAGTGATGAGTTTTAGTAAAAAAGAGAGTTATGATGCTCAGGGACTATTTGCTGAACTAATAAGTTCATATTAATGCACTAATAAAAGTAAAAAAAAATGAATGATTGTGTAAGCAAGTGGACACAACTTGACATTGTACCTTGGCTTGTGGGTATATTTGAAAGAATCATGTAAGTTGGCATATTTCCCCTCACTTGTGGAAACCGTAAAGTGAGTCCTATAGAAGAACAGAGTGTATTAGCGGCTGAGAGAGAATGAGAAAGGCAGGGCACAGATGGACACACAGAAGCTGGATAAAGACAGTTCATTGTGGCTTTTGGTAGCAGAGCCGGGTAACTGTTGGTTATAGCAATCAATGGTAGATTTCCAAATAAGCAGAAGAGTAAAAAAGTTCCAACACATAAAATAATTAATGTTTGATGAGATGAAAGGGCTTTTGATTACCTCAATTTGACCATTATATATTATATACATATACCATATTATTATGTGGAACCATAAAGATATGCAAATATTATGTCCCAACTTTAGAAGAATGCTAAGGAAAAAGAATCATGTGATGTTTGAGCTAGTTTTTCAGACAGCTACTATGCCTCTCTAGGTAAGTCCCCTCTACTCCTGGGTTTTCTTATCAAAACATCTCTCTTCAAAATCACTTATTTATTTTGTGTGTATGAGTGTTTTGCCTGCATGTATGTCTGTGCATCACACCTTCAGCTCAGAACCACAAGCTTGGCTGTTGACTCTTTGGATGAAACACATCTTTTGTGTGTATCTTTTGGGGGAATTTTTGTTCCACCTTCAGAAATATTGGACATAAATAGTAGCACTGCTGAATGTCATGGAGTTTTTTCTTTTTATATTGTAAGAACAATTCTCTACAGTAGCTATCAGCTCACATCAAAGAAGGAAGGAAAGAAATGATCTGGCCTTAAGAAAGAATTACTAGAGCTATATGAATGTACAAACAACCAACTAAAGAGGCAAGGAGGTTAAAGCCTCTGATTTGCTCAGCACATTTCATTTGTGCTTGGGGCAGGGGACCAGGTTCTTTGTCTCTTTAATAAGGCACAGGTAGTCATCTGTGGTGATGGACGTCAGGGGAAAGTAGCCGAAGGCAGAAGACAGAACCATTCCCAGGCAAGTTGTGATGATCACGCTTCTCCCAGCCAGCGACTCCGGTGAGATGAAAGGGTGGGAAAGAGCATGGTCCCCATTCAAAAGTTCACAGGCCGCTTGCTAGAACTGTCAGCATTCTAGAAGTTTCTTACCCAGTGCTTTCACTTTACAGATGGAGAAGTTGAAGTCCAGAAGAAGTGGATGATATGGAGTAGGTTGTTTTACTACAAAGGAGTTCCTTACTTTCCAAATGTCCATCAACTATGCTACAAGCAACCTTTTGCTTTGTACTCCAAGGTTCTGATAAGAAATTGAGCTATAGAAACTTTGCCTATTAGAAAATTACATTAAACTTAATATTTACTAAAAAGTATTGGGGCAGGGGGCTGTTTCAATACTCTAGACCAGTCGTTCTCAACCTATGGATTGTGACCCCTATAAGGGTCACATATCAGATATCCTGGTTATCAGACATTTACATTATGATTCATAACAGTAGCAAATTTACAATTATGAAGTAGTGATTAAATAATTTTATGGTTGAGGGTCACAAGAACATGAGGAACGTGACTACTAATAATACAAATTTTTGTTCTTACACATGTTTGGCAATAAAGTATAAGTTGTTCTAAACTTAAGTATAATTTTGTTTGGATTTTTCACTTAACTTTTATTTTTTCATCTTCATTTTATTTTTTGAGAGATGAAGGTTTATAGAAGAGAAATGACTTCCCAATTCTCTTATTCAGTTTTCCCAGAGTCAGTCCAGCTGCCATACTCCCTGTCTTTGTGCCTGGAAAAGAAGAAGAAGAAGAAGAAGGAGGAGGAGGAGGAGGAGGAGGAGGAGGAGGAGGAGGAGGAAAGACAACCATAGTGAAAGAATGGTTCTCTGCAGTCTCTTGAACCAATTCCTCAGCAGGAACTAGCCCCTACCCCTGCAGCCCCGACCCCTCTTGATTTCCTGGAAAGTTAGCAGTAGGTGCCAGTAGGTGCCAGTGGCTATGGCAGAGCTGGGGGAGTGAACATTACAGGAACCTAGAGAAGAAAGCATTTTCTGTTTTTTGTTTTTTGTTTTTTCTGTAACCAGGAGAACAAGCCCAGAGGGAGACGCACCGTCTATTAATGTAATTAGGTCTTGGTTAGCACAGCTATAGCCAGGATCTTGACTGATTTAACTTGCTACCTTTTGAGGGGAATGTTGGAGACATCACTATTAACCTTATGCAGCTGAGAAAACAAGTTCCTTTCAGACTTGCTTTAGGCTTCCCACCTAAGCATCAGCACCGAGACTAAAGCTCTGTCTCCCATAGGCTTGCTTAGCATTCCCCATCCCACTTGTTTCCTGCAGAGTCTCCTCGGAGGCATTTTCAGTGCACAGTCCCCATAATAAAGACAATAGGGTCTTCCTGACATTCAAGCAACTAAATTCTTGTGGTTGGAACCCAAAGGAAGACCTCCCTTATGGTCTGAATTTGGCTCTGTAGACAGTGGCATTAGAATATAGCTCATGGTCAACTGGAGACTGTTCGACAAACATCCGCTCCGTATGATGGTTTTGTGGGTGAAAGATAGGGTATTGCATCAGGAAATAAGACTTCCGCCTTTAAATGGTTTCTGGGATATGGGGAGTAAAAGTGGGCCGCCCTGTGGTATCTATCTGTGCTGTGCTTGCGTATCACTGGCCTGTGACCTGCAGAATCCTATTTTAGAGAGATTTGTATTGTCAGAGACTGAAGCTCTTTTTTTTTTTTTTTGGAGCTTGCAGCATCCCAGAGCCTAAGACTCTGGCTTGACAAGTCATTTGTGTTCACTCACTATCATAGATGCAGGGGCTGGGACCCCTGAGAAGGTCTCAAAGCTGTAGGTGAACCCTGATGAAGGCACTCTTCGGCTGGGGGGGGCGGGGGTTCAGTTTTCTCTGATGCCAAATGTTAAAATAGCCCGATTTAGTGTGTTGAAAATTCTAAAGCCACTAGATTTCCTTTTCTCTCTGTGAGTGCTATGGTAACCTAATGTGTAGGCAGAAGTGGGCCAGGCAACTCAGAGACCCTTTATCGATTCACTGAGATACCATATGGCAGCCATGGGCTCCAGGGTGTGAACGGGGGAAGGGGAGGGGAATAGATGCCTTTTAGCCTCCAACACCAAGCTTCTGAGGCTAAATAAAGGCTTAGCTAGAGGGAGCGATTACCCTTTCCCTGGGGCCTGCAGTCAATCTGGATTTCAGGAGACAGAACTGGACTGATGGGGCGAAGGTTGTGAGAACAGACGTAACTGTAGAATATGAGGTGGAGAGCATTCCAGCACACCATGCTGTAGGGAAGTGTGCTCGCTTCACGAGGCCGCCCGCCAGCGCACAAAACGGAATACTTAACAGAGCATTAGCACAACCACTGTGCTTTTTGGTATGTCAGACATTTATATAAGGGCCTTTTATGAAACACTATGGAAAATTGTTAAGAGGTATACACAAATATTTGGAAGACAAAGCAAAGTGAACCATCATCTTCCCCCGCCCCCTTCCCGCACCCCTCCCGTCCCCTTCCCGCCCCCTCCCTACCCTTCACAAGGAGGGGGGACAAACATCCATAGAGTAGGGACCCTGTGAGGATGATTCCCTAGGTGGATAATGGGAAGTGATCACCTCCCTGAAACCGAAGGAGGAAGCCCAAGAGAGCCTTGAGCATTTGAGAGGGGAGGACGGCAGTGAGGGGAGGCAGAGAGAGAGAGGGAGGTGGGGGGAGGGAGGGAGGGAGGGAGACGGAGAGGTAGCGAATATAGTATTAAGCCTTCGAGAATATAGTATTAAGCCGTCGAGTCAGGCTGTGGGCTAACTTGTTAGGCTTCGAACAGAATGCAGAAAATTGGACCTTAGGCCATTAGACACCCATTTTCCAGGAAAGGAAACCGGCCTGCACAAGTCAGGACCTTTGCTGAAGCTACACTGATGTGTGAGGTAACCCCAGGGCAGGCAGGAGTTCGGCACCAACGCTGTAATTTGCTACCCTGTGCTGCCTCCAGCAGGCCTGAGCCACAGCGGTCCCTGCGCCTTGCCTTGCGTGGGAGAGGCCTCTGGGCTGTTTATCCTGAGCCAGTGGGGCTGGCTCTGGCAGAGAGTGGAAGTGGGTGGGGTGGGGGCTGTGGAGCAGAGGACAGGGCCTGACAACAAGAGCTACATTCAAGGCCTGCACTGGAGCCGCTCTTGGAGAATGGAAAGCTACAGTCTCTTGGAGCCGTCCAGCCTTGGCAAGGCAGCCAGGGCCTTATAAGGAAATGTTGTTCCTTCTCAGCCAGTGGGATGGGGTAGAGCCCTAGGCCTGCAGGACAGAGCTGCCCTTGTGGCGGTAGGCTGGGGGTGCCACCCGCTGAAGCTCTCAATGGGCCACTTCTGCAGGCTCAGCATTCCCTCTCAGCCTGACCACTGCTGCCCCCACTCCCCATACCCACCCACTCCTTGGCGCCCAGCGCTGATTGGAGGAAAGGGGAAAAACAAAACAAAACAAAACAAAACAAAACAAAGCTTTGGCAAAGCCTCTGGCCTCATTGCTTTTTGATGCTGAATTACCCAGAAAACAGACTGAAATCGATGTCTGTCTTTTCCCTGAAGGATTCATGAGCAAAGGGAATCCTCTTTGGCCTCCTGGCCTTTTCAGTACCTTGTCTCTCTGTGAACGCAAGAATTAGCACCCGGCTCAGTCTGGTGCCGAAGGGCAGGAGGCCTGGACTCGGAAGGACTGAGCCTTAGGCCCTGGTGAATTTGCCTTTTCCACCTCCCATGGGAAAGCAGGAGCCTTTGGAACCCACAGGAGAAAAGTGACTCTCCTCAGGCACCTCACCTGTGCCAGGCAGGCCAGAGGGTCTGTAAGAAAGACTCACAAGTGTGCAGAGGAAAAACACAGACTACCCAGACACGGAGCTAACTCTCTTTGGGAAAGAACAGTTTTACTCAGCCCTGGAAGGAGGTCTTTTCAGCAGCCAGGTGACGGAAGCCCAAGAAGACCTCACTCAATCTGCCTTTGAACTTGCTAGAGAGGTAGAAGCAGAAAAGATGGAGACCCGTGAAATCTTGGAGCTACAAATCTTGAAACAGCCTGCTTTCCTCCCAATGCTGAGGTTCCCCATCCCAGCCTCCTTGGTGCACTTCAGCCAGCACGTGCAACTGTGACCATGCACTCTGTCCGTCCAGGATCTACCAGGTCATCCCCAGCATGTCAGTCATTGTGGATCTCCTGGAGTTGCAAAAAGAAATAAATCCTAGGATCAGGAGAAAATTGTTGGTGTCAAGTGTAGTGCCCAGAGCAAAGCTATGAGGAGATTGTGAAGCCAAGGCTATGAGCCCTAGTGAAAACACAGGGAAATGTTCTTAGGGTTTGGAAGCGGGAAGTTCTCTTGACTTCTACTGACGTCTCAGTCAGGGTTACTATTGCTGTGAAAAAACACTATTGGACCAAAATCAACCTGAGGAGGAAGGGTTTACTTTATCTTACACTTCCGGGTCATAGTACATTACTGAGGGAAGTCTGGATAGGAACAGGGAAGCAGGAGCTGGCTGATGCTGATACCTTGGGGGGAATGCTACGTCCTGGCTTGCACCTCGTAGCTTGCTCAACCTGCATTTGTATAGCACCTGGGACCACCAGCCCCAGAGGTGGTATACTGCCTTCAGTGAACCGGGCTTCTTCCACAGCAGGCATCAACTAACGAATTGCACCATAGGCTTGCCCATGGGCTAATCTTGATAGAGGCATTTTCTCAACCAAGGCTCCCCTTTCCCAAATGTCTCTGGTTTGTGTCAAGTTGTCATAAAATTAGCCAGCACACTAGGTATTGAGTGAAATAGATGAGGGTAGGTGCTGTAGAAAAGGAGATATCGGCAGTGTGTGTGCGAAACTGCTATGTTTGAAAAGTTGGGCGCTAGACCAAAAGGCATGTCCCAGGAAAGTCTTCACTTACCAGGAGATTGGGATAGATGTGAGGACATCCTACTGAGACTCTAGGTAAGAGAAATGTAGGAGATGGGGAAATAGAAGGACCCAGGGGGGTCCTAGAAACTTACAAGAAGAACATCATGATGGGTGGATTGGGGCCCAGGGGGGTCTGCTCAAACTATTGCACTAACCAACGACAATAACAGTAGTAAACATCGAACCCCTACTCTGATCTACCCAATGGACAGGACATTCACCACAGTTATGTGGAGAGTGGGGACTGACTTTGACATGAACTCTGGTGCTCAATATTTGACCCCTCCTGCTTGGTGGGGAGGCCTGGTGACACTCAAAGAAAGAATAAGCAGGCTACAAAGATGAGACTTGGTAGCCTATGACCATATAGCAGGAAAGTAGGTCCTCCCTGGTCTTAGACCTTGGGGAAGGGAGTACGGGGATGGAGGGAAGAATGGGAGGATACAAGTGATGGGATAACAATTGAGTTGTAATCTGAGTAAATTAATAAAATTAAAATTAAAAAAAAGAAAAGGAGCATTCTGAGAAACTGGATAGAAGGGATTTGGTTTCTGGAGAAAGACACTAGCTTGTGCAGTGTCTGGGGAAGGGAAGGTTGGGGCTCTGACGGCGACTGTGTGGAGATGGGCATGGCTAGACACAAGAGGGATTGAGAAGGACTTAGGGTTGGAAAATGGGCAAGGAGGATATTTTAGGGGTCCTGAATACCAGCCAGGAGACCCAGGAAACTCTTGAGCATTCAGGAGGCATGGCTATAGTCACTATAGGTGCAGCGTAGTGGCTTGAGATAGCATTGGGAACACAAGAAGAAATGGGGCTGGGGTACATGGCCTTCCCTGTTTCTCTCTAGCCAAGCAGGCTCTTGGCTGGGAGACCTTTCTCTCCAGCTGTCCATCAAGAGCCTGGGGCTTCAAACAATGCTGGGTCTTTGAGGTCTGTCTGCGGAGTCGGTAATGCTTCCCTCAGGAGAGGGTGGGGCCTGGCTGCTTTGATTCACTTCTCTTCCTTTTGAGGTTCTTCATGCGCAAGTCACACAGTCCAGAGGGGTACCAGAAAACGTAGGCTTCTGTTCTTTTTGATAGAAATATGGATATATATATATCCATAGTTGAAAGGGAAAGACACTAAGAAACAGCCGCCTCTCAGGGAGCCTGTCTTTTGTAAGCTGTTCACTGTCCACATGCCCACACCCTACATCCCTGATTCCCCTGTACCTTGTGTTCTCCAACTTCCTCTCTCTGGGGTACTGCCTGTCTCCCTGTAGTGATACCACTACGTCTAGAAGACATGGGACTTCTGCAGAGTGATGTGGCCCGTGTTGGAAGGGGCATAGGGATAACAGACTACCCTACAGGAAGATCTGTAATGTAGGGTAGAAAGCAATGAAGTCCTCTCTGAGGTCTAGACCTGCCTCACTGCACAGCACATCCACTTAACAGTGGGCTTATGGCCCTGAACTGCTGATGCTCTGAGCCATGGTAGCAGATCTGATTGCCATCAAATGTCTTCCCCAATGTTGCAGACGCACCCCCTGCACTAGAGGTTATGATTATGCTTCCTTAAAGAGTTTTAGGTGACAGTGAGATCAATTCTCTTTAAAAGGATTATATGATCTTTTAATGGTGGAGTGCTGTTATAACTCTAAGGAGAGAATTTCAAGTAGCAGTCATCAACATGATGATTGAGGTCTCATAGGTAAAGCGATTTTTTAGGTGCTTCTTTTCTTTCTTTTTTGTTAATATTTATTTATTATTATGTATACAGTGCTCTGCCTGCATGTACTCCTGCAAGCCAGAAGAGGGCACCATATCACATTCCAGATGGTTGTGAGCCACCATGTGGTTGCTGGGAATTGAACTCAGGACCTTTGGAAGAGCAGGCAGTGCTCTTAACCACTGGGCCATCTCTCCAGCCCCAGTGCTTCTTTTCTTCATTTTTTTTTTTTTTACCGCCACCTACGTTGTCAACTGGCTAGTCTCAGCCTCTAACCCGAGGGACCGACTTTGACATATCTCCCCTGAACATTTTCATTGCATATGATTTCATCTAACTGTTAGCTTATGATCCATATGCTTGTCCAACTTAGTAATGGATAATTTAAAACCTCAAGAGGTATAAAGTCAACTCGCCGCATTGTCTTCGTCCTCTTTGCCTTTTTATTTTCTTCCACACGCAGTGTGTGCTTCCATCTTCTCTCCACGTTCAGCTTACACCAGAGGAAGCAGAACAGTTTACGCAAGAGTTCTTTTGGGGCCCTTGTTCTCCAAGGTTTATCTCCGCAGAGTGTGAAAACCCTGATCCTGAATGCCAGAAGACTTCATCTAGTGCAGGCAAACGCAGACCAACCCCTGCCCTCCTAGCCTGTCCCCACCTGAAGGCTACCTGCGGATACTCAGCTCACTCACTAGGTGGGATGACACTTAAATACTGCTTTCTGCAGGCTCTTAGAGGAACCTAAGGGTGAACCAAATGGGGACTATGCTCCCAGGTTTTGTACCAATCCTTCAGGATCTTGGTGGGGCACATGGGTCTGTGTCATGACAGTAGCTGAGGTTGAAGTCATAGCATTCTCTTTTTCAAGTGATATTTCCTTAGCTCCCCATGGCCTGGGCTGAACCAAACTGGATCTCATTTGTTCTAGACCAAACCTTACAGATCTGGGATGTTATTTGACCATGCATGCTCTACTGATGCTGGTCCTATCTTCCCAAGTGATGCTGTGGGATTCTTCCTTGCTTTGCCATCACACTGGAGCCCTTCCTCTCCTTTTCACTGATGATGCTGAGCCACCCTACTGCTTACCAGTAATACTGGAGCTACATTTTCTAGAGAATGTCAGGGTTGGCCACTTCTGGAAGTTCTCCTCTGTGCATGCTGGTTTCTGGGAAGAGTATCTAAGGTCCATTTGGAAAAGGAGTCTTTTTGCAAACAGAAAAGGCATCTTCCATTCATGAGCACTGTGGCCCTTTCAATGCTGTGACACTGGGCATTCCCTAAGACCAGCAGCCTGGAACTTAGTTGTTTAGCCACCTCTTGCCCAGTGTCCTATTGGTGTCACATACAGACAGAGCGACAAGTCAGTACAAGGCAAACTGTAAATATCTTGCTGTTTGGCAGGTGTATGAAATCTGACTGGGTGGGGAAAACAGATGCCCTGCTGGATAAGAACTCAAGCTTGAACCCACTGAAATGCTAAGCAAAGTCTATAAAAGAAAAAAATTAAAGAAGTTACCTGTTTGTCTTCTGTCTTTAGCAGTATTTTTATTTTCTACCATCTTGTGTGTGCACAATATATATTTTATATGGTTGCTATCATCATGCAAATGCTATTTAGCATTTTGTGTTTCCACTTAATATCATATAGTCTTGCCATATTGCTCCAATCTTCATTTTTATGGCTCTAGAAATGCCATTGTGGTGATTCACAGCGAGCCTTTTCCCTCTTACCTATGGCTGGAATTTTATGTCCCCAGCTGCTTAGCATTACAGATTATTGTCAGAGTCAGAGGAGCATCTTAGGATATGTAGTTTTGTGCTTTTATTGATTATTTTTCTTAAGAATCCTTGGATTCAAGGAGGGAATGGACTTGGTTAAAGTCTGTGCCACTTTGCAGGCAGCATCACCCTCCAATGGTGTCAGGCTGAGCTCTAAGCCTCAGACTGATCTTATTGGCTCGGAGCACTCTGTGCTGGTAACTAACATGCCACCTGGCAACTAAGCGGAAGAGAAGACATTGGCTAGGTCCTCAGGGAAGCTGTTGATGCACACTTTCTCTTCTGGTGAGAGCAGACCGTCCACAGAGTGGGCAGGGATGTGTGACTCCGGGAGTATGTCTTTTTTGCAGGGGTTATCTCACTTGTGACTGCCACTTAAGGGGCTCTGAACCAAAACTGTTTGACAGCAAAAGGAAGACAGTGCTGGGATTGTGTTGGGTCCCAGGCCGCAGGAAAAATTGAATCAGGGTTCACCTGAAAGAGAGAGTGAGGATTGAAAGTAGGATACAGAGACGCGAGAAATAAGGAATCAAGTCAGGAAATTTCTGATCCAGATTCACTTTATTACCAACTAGCAGGAACATATAGAGAGCAAGGTCAATAGGATTTATTTTAATCTCATTCACCCTAGCCCCGGGCAAGAATACAATAGCCTAAATCGCTCCCTGTAGAACTTCCTAGTTCTCTGAGTAGTTCCTTGTAAGAACTTCCCAGATCTTCTAGGTGGTTCCAAGTTGAGACTTCTCTACTCTTTCAAAAGTACATAGTCCAAGGATAGCCTAGAACACAAGCCCTTCAGCAACTCGAAGGTCACAGCATACAGCCCAAGCACAGGATTTCTGACATGGCAGAATTTGGCCTGGGTTCCCACAGGATTGTGTTGTGGCTTTAGGGGGGAGGGCTGCAGGGACACTCTGGCCTTCATCCGTGACACAGATCCTGTGTCAGATGTCTAATACGCATAGTGCAGATGTCAGTGGAAGCCCTTGTAGGTCTGATTAAACCTGACCAAACTCCACTGTCAAGCCTTATGAGAGCCTTGAGTCCACAACATACTTGCCATGGATGCCCAAAGGATATGTCATCATGGCACACTGCCCTGCATCCATTTGAGGACAAGGCCCGGTGTCTTCTTCAGTCTTCATAAAAACCCACTTTCTTCCAGATCTTTTTGCATTTGGTAACTTCTGAAAATTTGGGATCACAAGAAGGATTCTCACAGAATGGGCAGCAGTGGTTGCTATTGTTTTTTTTTTCTCTCCCATCTTTCCAGCTCATTTGCCTGAACAAAAGGCAACTGGCTTTTTCTCTCTTCTTCACAGTGGTACCCCATAGTGAGGCCTCTTCTGTATCCATCCAGGTATTTTCCCAAGCTATTACCTGAAAGAAAACCAGATTTAATTTTTTTTCTCTATTTCTTTGCCAGCTTAAATAATCTTGTCCTTGCAGGTATATGGTAGGAGGGCAGGTTTGTTTGTTGGCTTGCTTGCTTTTAGGTAAGACATAATAAAAATTGCTAAGGGGACAATTGCATTCAGATTTCCTAATAGCCCTCACAGGTGTTTGGTTGGTTGGATAGATGACCAGTATGAATATTTCTGCAGCCTTAAAAATCTATCTGTTGAAACTCACTCTCCAGTATGAGGGCATTAGGAGGTGGTGACTTTGGAGGGTGGCTCATGATTTGTTCATGGTGGAGGGGTGCTCACAGGTGGGACTAGGGTCCTTGTGAAAGGGGCCCAGGGAGCGTTTTCCCCTTTCTCCACTCAAGGATGCAGCGCAACGCTGCCAGTGTCAGCCTGGAGAAAACCCTCTCTAAGTAACCCTCACCAGAACCTCACCATTACGGCCTCCGGACCTTGATTTTCTGGTCTCCAGACCTGTGAGAAATAGATGAATGTTGCCCTTAATCCACACAGCCCGTGTAAGTTTCTTACTGCACCCCTGGTGGATTAAGGTAATGTACCTTATCCTGGTTTAGAGGTGAGGAAACAGATCCAGAGAAGGGGGAAAGCTGCTTCCGGCCTCACAACTGGTCACAGATGTGTGACATCAGAAGTCAAATCTGAACTGCACATCATACTGACAGCAGCTCTGGGAGCCTCATCAAGCATTATGCACAGCAAACATTCAATACATATGCATGCAGGAAATGTGCTTGAGCCCGCTCTCTGCCGGTGTCAAAGAGTGTAGGATGAAGGATTTCCCATTACCCCAGTACCTGGCCCTTAATCAAAACGAGATATGATAGAAAACATGTTGTATGTACCCAAAATGGAATATTACTCATCCTTTACAACAAACAAAATGCTGATATACACTGCAACATTATAGACACTGGAACCATCAAGCCCACACTCCAGATTCAAACCCACAGTAGTCTATGATTCTATTCACATGAAACATTTGCAAAAGCAAATCCACAGCGAGGGAACATAGGTAGATATTACTAGTCTCAGAAGAGGGAGAGATGGCCTATGCTACAGGCAAGGGTAAAAATATCTTGCAACTGTCTAGGGGATAGTTGTTGTACAACTGTGGTGGTTTAAATAGGAATGGCCCCCATAGACTCATGAGTTTGAAGCCCTGGCCCATGAGGTGTGCCATTATTAGGAGGTGTAGCCTCATTGGAGTGGGTGTGGCCTCATTGGAGTGGGTGTGGCATTGGAGTGGGTGTGGCCTTGTTGGAATGGGTATGGCCTTGTTGGAGAAAGTGTGTCACTATGGTTTTATATGCTCAAACTAGGCCTACTGTCATACTCTCCTGCTGCCTGTGGATCAAGATGTAGAACTCTCAGCTCCTTCTCCAGCACCATGTCTGCCTGCGTGCTGCCATGCTTCCTACAGTGACAGTCACGGACTAAACTTTTGAAACTGTAAAGCCAGCCCCAATTAAATATTTTCCTTTATGAGTTGCTGTGGTCAGAGTGTCTCTTCACAGCAATAGAAACCACACCTATGATAGCGATATCCTGATGTACTGAATGGCACTAAAGTGTGTACCTTAGAGGGAGGTACAGGGGGAGGCAAGGGTAGGGAAGTGGGAGGGACTGAGAGGAGAGGAGAGGAGGGGAGAGAGAGGGATGAGAGGAAAGGAGGGGAGGGGAGAGAGAGGGACTGGGAGGAGAGGATGGGGGGAAGTTCTCACTAGGATGTAAAGTAAATAGATTAATTAATTGGGGGGGAGATTAACTGTTATGTGCATTTCACTGATACTTAAAACCAATGTAGACATGAGAAAGTGAGAGTGAAAACACAGAGCCCTGCCTTTCCTCTTTCTATAGTGCGCCTCAGACATCCTTTGCCTGACTGGAAGCCATGCTGCTGTGTCACTAGACGGAAAATGGCTCGTACAGTTCCTGGCACTGCTTACAGCTGCCTGCACTCTGGGAGGTTTATGTCTCTCTCTCTCTCTCTCTGGATTTCAGCCTCCCAATCAGTGAGAGGAAGACATTGGCCAGCCTGTACCCAACTTGTTCCAGAAAGTCTTCGCTGGGTGTTGAGGGCAGAAGCAGGAGGATCACACTGAGAGAGGAAGTACTTTGTGGGATTCCCGTAGAGCCTTCCTTGCTGAGCCCATAGGCTGCCATGACATTCAATATCCTGTCCCCCAGGGAATAGTCATAGAGAGAACTGCCTCTGCTCCTGACTTTACTGACAAGGCTGGGGCTCTCTCTGACCGTGCTCAACACCAGTGTAAGCGAGCCCTTCAGGAATCCTGCTACACACCGAGTCAGTCAATACCACCCAAATACCTTCCTGTGGTGTCCCAGCAAGGGAAGCAGCCCCAGCCAGGCCACTGAGACTCAGTCTGAGGCAGCAGTTTCAACATTTGTGGAACTGATAATTGGAGCATGATTTGGAAACTCATCCAATATACATCACTGTTGAGAAGGGACGGATTCACCGTGGGCTTGTTGGTTTACTTTGACCCATTTCTCACACATGTTACATCGCAGGCACTTTGCTAGGCTTTAGGAAAATGTGGATATGTTACAGGGATTTATTTTCCACCGAGAAAGACGGTCTCAAACAGGGCAGCAACCAGAAGTGTAGTAGATAGACAGTCAGGGCAGCTGAAAGACACAGTGGAGCTTATGGGAGTGAAAGGCAAGGGGTATGGGGGAGGGTCTAGGAAGGTGGCACTTAAACTCAGGGACAGATTTGGAGTTCCCTGTTCCAGAGGTGCTTCAAGGAGGGTGGCAATTAGGTTAACCTCCTTCAGCAGGAGGAGACCTTTTGTTGCTGTCCAACAGTCACAGTAGTTAGTGTTACTTGACAAAAAAAAAAAAAAAAAAAAAAAAAAAAAAAAGGAAGGTTACATTTCACTCTGCATAATTAGTGGGGTTTTTTTTCCTTTAAAATTTATTTATTTATGTATTTATTTATGTCTGTATCTATTATTAGTGTTTAAAAATTCCTTGCAAATGGTCCTGACTCCTCTTATAGGCACTGACACTTGAAGTCTTTGCTTAGATCACCCAGTGTCCTGTCCCCTACACCTCCTCTCTCCTGGTTGTCTCTGAGCAGCGAGGCTGTCAAGGGCAAAGGTCTTTTCAAAGCTCCGTTCCACTGGCTGAACCCCTATCTTTCCTCTGGCCATGTTCTTTCTGGCTTCTCTTCATAGGAGGGTAAAGCCCAGATCTGGATTCTGTGTCTGCAGGCTAAACCAGGCTCTAGTCACGCTCTTTGAGGAGGAAATGTGTTCAGGGCCTGTGATCTGTGAAGCCAGCAGCCACCACATGACTGAGCTCACTTGGCCTGTGCTTATGGGGCACCACAGGCTACTGGGTCAAGCTTTATGGGAACAGGGCTGAAGGACAGAAAACTGCCGAGATGGGCTTTTTTACCAGACCCTTTCCTACCCATGTCCTATCCAGCCTCCTCCTGCAATGGCAGGTGGGATTGACTTAGAATTTGGTGGTAAGGGTAGGAACTATTCAGAGGCAAAGGCCTCCTCATGCAGCCAAAGAAGGGCCCTCCTAGTCCCCTATAGACTTGCACTCTTTATCTGAATAGTCCATGTCGGATTGTGAATGCATCTGACTTGTATTGTGTTAGGATGAGCTTCAGAGAATAATAAAAACTCTCTCCTGTAGCTTCATATGCCTACTCATCAAAAACAAACAAACAAACAAACAAACAAACAAACAAACAAACAAACAAACCTATCAAATCCCTCTCTGGAAAGATATTGAGTACGTGGGAAAGACCATGTATTCAACTCCTGTCTAGTTACCTTTCTCACAATGGGTTAACCCCAGTCATCTCATAGGTGGTATGCTTACTATATTCTTAGGATATGCTATACCCCCCAAAGGGAAAGAGTTCTGGATATTATCAACTCATCTAGCAAACAGACCGCAGATAGCAGAGGTCCAATGCAGAAGAGCACAAGGCAGCAGGAACTTGTGACTGTAAATTCCACAAGAGAGACTGCTGCCCGCTAAGTAGTGCCTTGCATAGAAAAGGAATAAGCTAGTTTTGTCTAACGCAGTGCAGTGGAGCCCTCTCAAGCCTGCTGAAAGATGACCCAGGGAAAGCCTGCCTGGGAAGGACACCTTTTCGCTGTTCTCCCTGTGTTGGCCACATGAGTTGTGTGGCCTGACTTCGTGTGAACATGGAAGCTACAGCCTCCTGCTACTCGGCTGCTCCTGGAGGTAGTTCACACTGGGGAGCCAGCGACATTTGGAGGAACACAGGCCACTGCTGCCGCTCCAGTCCTGAGCAACTGGCAAGGAAACGAGTTCCAAGCTGATGTGAACGGGGAGCACAGATGTGCCTTCCTCTCATCTTATTTCTAATCGGTGTTTTCCCAAGCTTCAGTTCTGTAAATACCACTTTTCAGATCTTTGCTGAGGCTGCATAGCACCTGTACTGTAATTGACTTAATATTCTCTTTAACAGGATTTGCATAATAATTTAATTTCACCAAAAGAATAATATCTTCGAAATCATAGTTTTGATGTGATAATTATCTTTTTTCTAATATACTCTAAAGTACCTCTATAATTATTCCAATAAAAATATTTTCACATTTACCACCCCAAATGCTAGTGTCACACCAGCGAAGTGCACATGTATTTTAGGCAAGGCTGTGACTGAGCACAGAGTCCTGCGGGCCCTGCCCTGTCTTTGCTTTGAGTTTGCATTTTGTCCCTTTCTTCTTACCCATGACCCTTCAAATTATTTATTTTACCTTTTTGTTCCTGGAGCCTGTCAGCCTTCTTTCTACTTTAGGGCCTTGGTTATACCTCTTCCAGGAATGTGTCCTGTACATCTTCATATGTCTGGGTTTCTTGACACTGAAGTCCTAGCTCACCTAGCTCTACCCCAAGGAGCCATTCAGTTCAGCCTTAGATTGGCTGTTTGAGACAATCTAAGACAAGAACCCCTTGTCTCAACACTTCTGAGGACTTCACAAGACCTAACGTGTTTTTATAATTTTTCTGTCCATAATAAAATATAAATTTCAAGCAAGAAGTGATGACTTACCCCCAGCAACCTAGCCATATAATGAGATGCTGTCTCCAAAACCAAACCAAAGCCACAACAACCCAAAAAGTAATAAGAGCAGAGATCTTACTTATGTTATTGACTTCACCTTTCCCAGCACTCAGCCATGGCCTATCAATAACACTTGATGAATGAATACAAACTGAAAAAAAATAAGAATAAAAAAGTAAAAGTAAGTTTATCGGCTATATTAAGGCTTGGTATGCATTACTTCAATTGTCGACTGACTAAGAAGCAACTTGTATGGCCCCTTTGGGGCAAGCATCTGGGCCTGGAAGCTCATAGGCCATCCAGCCACAGGGTCTGACCTGGACAAGAGAGAGCAGTGGACTAGAGATGCCACTAGTGACAGACCCTGCTCCCACTTAAAGCCAGGAGGCCTGAGAGAAGGTGCAGAGAGCCAAAAGCCAACTCCTCCACGCATGAGGCCAGCCTCCGAGGCCCAGGGAAGCCACCCCCAGGTGACTGTCAGCCTCCACAGTGACACTCAGGGGTGGGGAGAAGTGGATTTAAACTGAGAAGACTTGACAATCCTGAATGTGTCTATTTCACAACATAAAAAGAAGAAAGAGCAGATTGGGAATCTTCCTATTCATAGAATTATGAAGACGGTGGACGTTGCTTTGATTGCAGAATAGAAAGTCGTCAACAAAATAGATCAGAGACAAGGGGAGAGGCCACCAAGTCTCAGTTCCAGCTTTCCAGAAACCTTTGTCACGGGTTCTGCGATGCACTTCCCTGTTCCTCTTCTGGACCAAAGAGCTTGTCCTTGCCACTCATTACTACTGTAATTATAGCTAGTTTCACCTCAGGAACTTTCTAGAAGAGACACTTATCCTGGGGGCAGCTCAGACTCTGTGACTAGAGAATATGAGGGTACAAAGGCTTGCTCCCCCTCTAATACCAAAAGGTAAGACCTACTGGGGACCAACAACATTCTCATTCTCTCCTATTCCCCATATTGTCTTCCCTCACATACCCTAAGACCCTGATCACAAGTGTACATCTGCAGTCTTTCTCAGGGATCCCCAGGACCATGGGTGCCAAACCTGAATTGTCTGTGTCTTCATCACTGTTATCTTGTGGCCTGAGACCCAATTCTTTTTTGAGGGGGAGTGGTTTTGAGACAGGATTTCTTTGTGATAGCCTTGACTTGTCCTGGACTCATTTTGTAGACCAGGCTGGCCTCGAACTCACAGCGATCCTCCTCCCAAGTGCTGGGATTAAAGGCCTGCGCCACCACACCCGGCTCTACTAAATGTTCTTAAAGCTAGCCACCAAGGTCTACTCCCTTATTTGGCCACTTCCTCCTCCTGATGCTGACCACCAATGTCCCACTGTCAAGAGTATTGAAGTCCAGTTATCAAAAGCCCCTTTTGGCTCACCTAATTAACATGTCCAATTAAAGTTAAACACCTGACCTTAACATGGGGTCTCCCCCTTTCCTTTTATGAACTCCCATTTGTCTATGGGCCATGTCTGTCTCCTCTCTATCCAGGCGTAGTTCTTTGTCCCCCTTTGGGACAAACACCCCTTTCCCCTCTCCTTGCTCCCTTCCCCCTCTCCCTCTCTGCTGGGTCCTGTCTTTGTCTCTTCTGCCATTTGTCCCTCGGGGGCAAATACATCTCCTTTGTGTTGAGACCTTGGTCTTGGGGTGTCTTGCGCTAATACCAGTCCTGGTCCTTTTAATTAGTGTTTCCACTTTTCTGAATTTTCCCCTTTAGGAAACCCAGGTGAAGACGCGCCATTATCTTATTTGATTCTCACTAGATGTTTGATGGAGAGAGAGGCAGTGATAGTTGCCCAAAGCTGCCCGGAATTGATAGGTGGAGAACACTTGTTTAGCTCCAAACCGGATGCTTTTTCTTCCACTTGGATCTAAGTTTTCATGGAGGTCCCAGACAACTAATGACTGTTTCTTTCCCCCACAACAGCAGTGGGTGAGTGGGTGGGGGTGAGGGAGGCACATGGCAATCGCTAGGAAGGAAACAGAAAACACTTCCGAAAGAAGGAAGAATGATTGGAATGGCAACTGTCCAGAGTCCCCTTCCTCTCTTTTACTTTCTAAATGCTTGCACATTTGGATCCCACAGACAACGCTGTCATGCACAGTTTTCTGTCTGCCGTAGCTAACAGCCACAACTGAGAGGCTTAAAACAACAGAGATGCTAGAAGCTGGAGGTCTTCAACAATCCTCCCCCCATGTGGCTTTAGGGGAGCAGTCCTCCTTTCTCTCTTCTGACTTTCAGTGGTGTGACCTTTGATTTACTGGCTGTTTGCTCAGCTTAGTCTTCATGTGTTGGCTGTTCTACGCTGTCTTCCTTTGCATGTCTTGGTTTTCTCACTTCGTCTAGACTGCTCACCCCACACCAAGAGGCTCAATTTAATCACCCATAGAAAACCTTTTGCCCCCACAAGGCAATTATTAATTCTAATGGTCAGAGCTCATTAGATTTAGGTGGCACTTAGTCAGCACACTAGACTATGTCACAGGTGATGTGCTTGGCCATGTTTGCATGTCCTCAAGTGTGTGCTAAGCACTTCCGAGTGTTTCCTCACATTGCACCATGGTCTTATCTTCTGGTGCAGAGTGAGGATGTCCCGAGTTAGGTACATAGCCAAACTTTCTGCTAATTCACCAGTTAGCAGCCCCTGACTGAAATTTACTATGCCTCACTCTCCCAGCCCAAGGTGGGGAGAAAGGCCCCTTTCATGGTGACACCAGCCTCTGTGGGACGTCCTTGAGGGTAATGTCATGCCCCTGCTCCTGGACCACTAAGGATCCTTGAGCTGCCTGTGTGAACCACTCTGTTCCAATATTTACATTTTCCAAAAATGTCTTGTGACAAATTTAAGAGAAAGAACTCCCCATAGTCACAAACATGTGCTGCCTGACCTGGACACATGTCCAGTCTGTTTTCAATACTATTGGCTCCCATTGTCATTCTTGCCTGCATACGATCTGGATAGTTCTGGAATCCTAGGCTCTTGTGGAGATCCCCTAAGTGTTAGGAAAACAATGCAACCTGCCTGAGGGGCAGGTGCCACATAGAAAGCCCTAGCAAATGCCAGCTTCTTAGGCCACCAGTTTACCATTTCCTGACCGGGGCGGGGGGAGCAGGGAACTGCACTTCTTTAGATTAATCTCAGGTTCCCCACGCAGCTCCAAACCCATTGCTTCCAGCAGTAAATGCCACCTGAATTGTCTAGAAAGTAGAAGCTATTTAGTAAATTCCCTCAATTCAA
>OU015745.1:78603297-78644529 GCA_907169655.1 Acomys percivali | reverse complement strand
ACACACACACACACACACACACACACACACACACACACACACACACATGCTCATGTACACACACACACGGGTGGTTGCACAGGAGGAATGGTAAGCATTGGTTGGTTGCCAGCTGGGAAACGCACAATAATGCTGAGCCTCGGGCACTGGGAGCCCCACGGGTCAGTTCACAAGGTAGCTGCTGCTAACATCAAAGAGAGACAGATTTGGTTTGGAACCTGAGGTCTTGTGGCACCGGAGGGGAGGTGGTTGATGCTTTGCCTTAGAATTAACAGAGAAGAAAGGAAGCGTATGAGTTCCCTTTGAGTAGCTAAGCCCAAGCACAGGGCGAACTGAACAAAGAGAGGACCTAGTTAAAAAGCAAATTAGTTCTTGAGGTAGTGGAACGGGATTATATTTTCCCAACAGTAGAGTGGGCAGCATCTTCTTTTCAACATCTTAGAGCAAAGGGACAGTTAGTTTGTTGAGCTTGAACTTGCTTATTACCCACCTTTATCAGAAACCATCGCTCTTTGTGTATTGATTTCTAGCCAACTATTAACTAGCTATAACCTTAGAGGCTTGATAATAGCCAGGGAATTCTCCAAGTAGAGGGAAGCCAGCCTCCTCGGCCTTAGATGAGTAGTTTTCCATCCTGGGCGTACAGAGTGGCAAACAGCTCAATGGGTCCCCAAGTGTCAAGGTGTGCTGACCACCTGAAAGCGTAAAGTGATGTAGACATGACCGAGGAAAACTTCAAAACTGTGATACTAGCTACCTGCTCTGAAGGGTTAAAACTCATTATCACATGATAAAATTACTGATTAAAAAAATGGTATTTAGCTGTGTACAGTTTGCACTTGTCAAAAAGTATTCTTTTTTGTGACAACTTTTTCTCCCATACGAGTCCATTTATATAAAGTTCAAAAGTAAACATGAGCAACTATTTGTTCAGAAATCCAAACTTAGAAATCCAGGAAATGGTAGCAGTGTTATCAGGCCACAACAGACATTATCAGAAAAGTTGAGTGATTGGATAAGCATAGGGCCTTTTAGAATGCAGGCTGTACTACTTTCTAACTTGAATGGGTCTTACACAGGGGTCTGATTTACAATAATTTATTGAACTATACATTTATAATTTGTCTCATTTGTACATAGATATTTCATTTTGCATATACAACAAATAACCAAAAAAGGGTAAAAATTAAAAAAGGTACTTTGAGTTGTTATATCTCAAACTGGCTATTGATATCTCAGTAATGTTGGGGAAAATAATTAGGTTAAATAAAAATATGTGTTATAATATTGATATTTAAGCAAATAGGTATATTTTTGAAAAGTGCAATATGAGAATAAGTATAATATACAAATTAAAAATAATTATATAATTGGAAATGTAATAAAATATTTATTTAATCCCAAATCTAAAACACCTATCTCAAAAAAGTTTAGGGCTTATTATAATCTACTGTGTAAAGAAGTCACTATTATGTTATTCCAGTTACATAATTAAATATGCTAAAAGTTCAGAAAAATGCTTACTGTCTTCATGAAAGTAACATTGTTATACCATAAAGTCTACACAGGAACAATAGCATGTATTCAATACTACAGTGTATATCATATATATGTATATATATACACACTTATATATAGCACTAAGATATTAAATACCAATTATGCATTAAAAATTATTTATTGGTTGTTGTAGTTCTAGGTTAGAGGTTAGAGATGACTCAGGGTTATGTAATGTACAACAGCAAGGTTGCCTTGGTAATAATTAAGATAGATATACATTGAGAAATTTACTTGGTGAGAGTGAGGAGACTTCTCTGTGGGTATAAGGATAAATACTTAGAATGTAATTATGGATTATGCTGGTTCAGAAAACTTTCAGTTTTAAACTGAGTGTGGTGGCTGCACAGAGAAACCTTGTCTCAAAAAAAAAAAAAAACTCAATAAGTAAATAAATAAATAAGATTTAAAAAAGGAGAAAATTGGTAGTTGTAGGTTCCCCTACAAGATCCACGAATTCATTAGCCCTGGGTAGCTGGTTAATTTCTAGTAGGCATGACTTCCCTCTTGTTTTGCAGACAGATCTTAAGTTCAATTAGAGAGCTGTTAGTTGCTGTCAGCATACACGTGCCACTACTCCACTTAGGGTTACTGTACCATGCTGGTCCCTGCTGTGGTTCATAGTTTTCATAGCTGGGTAGGACTGGGTAGGACTACTTCCCTCCTTTGGAAGCTTGCTGGGACTTCTTTTTGAAACAATTGAAGACGTTTACAGAAAAGCACAATCTATCAAAATGCAGAGTTATGGAGCCCAGAGTCAAATACAATTCCTATACCCGAGGCTCAGAAATCATAGCAGAGAGAAGTAAAATGATTGCAAAAGCTAGATGAACAGGAAGATTGTGTCAGAAGCTACACCCACTAAGTCCCAGCAATATAACTGCCTAAACATGAGTTGAACAAGACAACAACAAAAGACACACAAATGTGGATGGGGGAAAATTCATAAGGTCTCAATTCTACATAAAAATACAGGCCACTAAGGAACACTGGGAGCGGACGGAATGATCTTCCTCAGGGAAGAGCACAGCAATTGGTTATCCAATTTCAAATGGTCATCTCTGGAAAAGAAAAAAAACTACAAGTAACATTATACAGATTAAGAAGGTTGTACTTATGTACTTAGAAATACACATGCATGCATGCACAGATATGTACAGAACAACAATTAATTAAATAAAAAGAGAAGAAGCCAAGAATTTGAAAGTGATCAAGGAGATGTATATGGGAGGGCTTGGGGGCAAGAAAGGTAGGGAAGAAATGCTATAATTATATTATAATCTCAAAAATAAAAGAAAGAATTAGATAATAGACATTGATCTTTTGTATCACTTATTTTTAAAGGTATATATGAACCCATAGCTTTCTAGTCTGGAACTGTAGTCAAAGTAGGACCAAGAGACCTGCTCAGATTGTCTGCTAGTAGTGCAGAAACCATCAGTAGCTGGTGTCATGCATCTGCTCTGATCCCACATCAGGGGTCCCGGAGAAGTGGTGATGCTAATTAACAATTGCACACAGGTCTTTATTTCAGATAGAACTGAGCTGTCAAGCAAGGGTGATTCTGGAATGTCTATTCATTATCATGCACTCTTAAACATCTGCTTGACCCTGTAATGGTCAGACAAGTAAAAAAAAAAAAAAAAAAAAAAAAAAAACTGAAGTTTTGATCAGCTTAGTCTTTCAGTCTAAGCCAGTGGGAAAGATGTGTGTGATTTCTTATTAATAACAGTACACTGAGAAAGTGAAACTTTTATATATGAGATTAAGTTGGTTTTTTTTTTTTACATTTTCTATAGAAATATATTATGTGCTTATTTTAAAACTCTTCAAAAAGTTCAGAAGAGTAGAAAGATGGAAAGAAAAACCACTGAGAAACCAACCTTCAGAGAAAAGCACTGTTGAATTTTGGTGTCTTTAATCTACATTTGTATGGTGTTCATAAAACTGGCATCCTGAAAATACCACTCTGAAGCTTCCTTTTAAAACTCAGCAGCCCACTGCAAATATTTTCTCATAGTAATAATTCTTCTGTAACATATTCCTAGTGCCTCTCTAACATAGCATTGTACAGAATAATAATACAACAGTTTAAAGCCATTCTGCTTGTTGGCTATTTGTCTTTTTCTAGTGGCTGCTGTTATAATGTTTCGATAACCATCACTGTAAATAAATCTTTATACATTCCCATTATCATAACCTTAGAAAAAGCTCCTATGAGTAAAATAACTGGGTATGGGTCAAAGGGTATAGTTACTTTGAACACTTTTGATAATATTTGACAAATTGCTTTTCAGAAAAATTGCCTCAATTTATACTCCCATCAGAACACATAAATGGATTTCCACAGTCATGCAGATACAAGATGGTCCAATTTAAATAGTTTTATTATATTGAAATTGATTTATTTGTGTTTCTTAACCTTTATGCTGATTTGATTGCTTAACCTGTTCACGTAAGATTTTATGTTATTTTTTTCTGCTAAAGCCATAATGATAGGTCGAAGCCTGAGGACTCAGTATGTACACATCTTAACAATTTCCTGCTAAAACATGACGGGAATCAACTATTAAGAAGAGCGAGCAGATTTTATTCACATTAGATTACAGATATTTAACAAATCGCTTATTTACCTTACCTTAAGTAACGCCCCATCAGCTGTCCTAAGCACCTTCATGTGCTGTTAAAATACCTCCCAGTCATTCACCAGAAATGAGAAGTCAAGCAAACCTAGTGTATTGATTTGCTGAATTCAACAACTCTTTGGCAATCTATTCAGAAGACCCTACAGGGGATAGCTGTGGCCAACAGGTTAGAAGACAGCAATTAGCTCATGAAACGGGCTCTTCGGGCAATGAGACCTGTTTGCCTACTCCTCCCATTTAACTCTCTCTTTGAGGTCATGGTGATAGAGAGCTATTTATCCAGCAATCACACAGGCACTTAGCAGTATGATAGAGAAGCTAATCCTGGGTGAAATAGTGACATCTGTGATGCAAATCTTTCTGTAACTACAGGGGCGTTGGGCTCCACCCAGGTGGAATTCCATTCATTTGAAAGAGTTGTTTTTAAACAATAAAATCCTAAGACAACAAAAATAATTGGGACAATGCTTTGGTGTATTCTGTTGGGATCTGATTTTTTAGAGGGAGCTTGACTCATGAGGCATCTGGAAAAAGCTTGGATTAAAGTAGCCTGGAAAAGTTGAGGAGCACTATGTATTTGTCTTTTGTTATGTCAGAGCTTCAGAGAGTCAAGCTGAAAAGGTTATTGGGTGGAAGCAACAGAAAGGCTGCTCTTAGGTGGCCTAGGGAAACACATTTTTAGCAGTAACAGTTGTACCAGAAAGTAGAAAGAAACTTTAAAAAAAAAAAAAAAAAAGCTGTCTCTAGAGACCAGTTAGAATGCAGAGAAACCATGGCTATCATCTTGGGGCCCAAAGTGTTTCTGGGGGTTGTGTGGACCTAGGCCACAGTGGGGGCCTCCACTACAGGTTATGAACTAAGCGATGAAGAGCAACAAGAAAATTCAACTTCTCATCCTTCAAGTGGGTTATTTTGTTTTGAGCATTGGGCTAGTCAAATGTGGCTCACAGGAGCCAGAAACCATCAGGTTGGGTGAAGCTAGAGTGTTAGTTAGATTGTTCTCAAATATCACAGAATTCCTTACAGACATTTCCCTGGGAGCTGTACGGTTCTCCCAGGTAGCCCTCCACCATCCGGGGATACTGTACATGGTCTATTTTTAACTTGCAGCTCAAGCTCTCAACATAGAGCGTCTAGGAGCTTCATGACAAGGAAGGAGAGAACACAGAAGACTCCTAGCCTGGGTTGCTTTCTGTTGCTGTGACAAATAACATGTCCAAGAATGGCTTGAGGAGGAATGGTTTCAATCCATGTCATAGGTTACTGTCCATGGTTGACGAAAGCCACTGCAGGAACTCAGGGCAGGAATCTGAAGCTGAGACCATGGAGCAATGTTGCTTACTGGCTTGCTTCCAGGCTCATGTTCAACAATTACTCTTGTGTAGCCCAGGTCCACATTCCTAGATGTTGTTCTGCCTGCAGTGGGTTGAGCCCTCTTATACCAACTAGCAAACAATACAATGCCCCATAGCCATATCCACAGTCAATCTGATGGTGGCAGTTCTTCAGTTCAGAGTGTCTCTTCCCAGGTGTGTCGAGGTGACAACCAAGATTAGCTATCACAGCTTACATCTACTTTTCTGTGTTTTCCGTTGGTGTCACATTAATTTATAACTATTGGTTATATCACACCGCCTTCTCTGGTACTGGGGGAGAGTGACAAATCCAGTGTCTGTTCTTTCAGTAAGAGACACGTGAAATAGTACCTGTCTGCAAGCCACCACACTCCCTGCCATGGTGATAATGACCTAAAACTCTGAAACTGTAAGCCAGCCCAATTAAATGCTTCCTTCCTTTCTCTTTTTAAAAATTTTTTAAAAAGAGATGCTGTGGTCATGGTGTCTCTTCACAGCCACAGAACACTGACTAAGACAATGTGATTTTATCCTATTCGCCCCTCAAGCTTTCTCACAGGCCACGGTGAGCATCCGCTTCTTCTCTCCCCTTCCCTTGCTCCCCCTGCTGCGTTCTCATTAGTCCTTTTAGTTTGCTGTTTCTCACTTTTCTTCCCTGCCCACTAGCTTCCCTGTGAGAGAGCTCTCATGCTACTTGTCTTGGTGGGATTTGTTTCCACTTACAATGTGATCTTTATTGGTCTATATACTTTGTCTTAATATTATATTTTAGGGGAAGGATTAGCAAGGGTCATTTCTGAGGCTTAAGAGTAGTTATGACTTAGTCTTGGGTTCTCTGACTACTCACCATGGAAGGTGTGGCCCAAATTAGTTAGCAAGACCATACACTGGGTAGTTTGGATAACAGAATTCACTCTCTTATAGTTCTGGAGGCCAGAAGTCTAAGTTCAAGATGTCAACAGACTTGGCCCTTTGAAGGGACACTATGTCCTAGGCTTCTTCCTTTCTGAGCTTGTGGGATTTTGATAACAATCTGGCCTTCCTTGGCTGGAAGAAGAAACATCCTGGTCTCTGTCTGCTTCATCTACGCATGTTCTCTCTGTGTGTCACTTGGTGTCCCGATTTCTCCTTTTTATAAGGACACCGAGCATATCGGACGAAAGCCAGCTTTGATGGCTTCATTCTAACTTGATTATCCCGGGAAAGACACAATTTCCAAAAGAGGTCATAGTCTTGAGTTCCTAGTAGAATTAGAACTTCAATGCATATTTTGAGGAAACGTAATCCAACACAGATTTGTTCTGGGCGCAGACTTCTGACCAGCAGCTTAGGCTGGTACAGTTGCCACATGTGCCTCACCCATTTGCTGGCCAGTAATACCCTGCTCTCATGGACATGTAGATCAGGGACGTGTCTCCTCAATAAGGTTGGAGAAGAACACAGGTGAAGAGAGAAGGAGGGATAAGCCAAGTTCTCACCCCAAACGTCAAGGAACGGGCAACTGGCTACCTTTTGTAATGACCTGCAGGAGAAAGTGTGTTGTGTCATCTGTCAGCCAGGTAAAGTCTCTCACCATTGTTTGTGGAGCTATTCTTTCTGGTGGCATGCATGTAGTCCTGGGACAGAAAGAGAACACTTTGGACCGAAAGGCAAGACATCTGACTTTAGATGTCCACTTTGTATTTGGACCTTGGAAGGAGATGGGCTGGAAGCCTTAAGTTCTAGAATACATTGAGTTTCTGTTCAACAGTTGTTGTTGTTGTTAAAATGCACAAAGGCATGTTAATAGAGGGCTCTGTGACTACAAAGGACTGCAGAGCTTTCTGGGACTTTGGTGTGGAATAGGGGCTGGAGGGCGATTAGAAGTTGTGTCTTGCAGGAGACTGCCTCTGACAAGAACTCTGATGTCTACAATTTGATCACTGCCTCTTGGAGGAGAGACCCCCATGGAACACCGAGTAAGAGGATGCAGGCGATCCACATGAGACCTGATTGGCTGTGGTCAGATAGTGGGAGAAGAGGACCCCACCTGTCAGATGTCTAGGGGAGGGGAATAGGACAGAAACAGGAGAGAGGGGGGAACAGGAAGATAAGAGTGAGGGGATTACAATCAGGATGTAACGTGAATAAATTACAATAATAATATAAAAATGTTTTTAAAAAAGAATAAAGGGAGAACGCAGACAGATGCATACTTTTTTTTAAAAGTTGTGTCTTATAAGTTGATGGTTATAACTTGGACCCTCTCTAAACTTATCTTCGTCTCCATCTAAGCACCTACTATGTGTATTCTGTCACCTGTCTATCTTTATCTTATGCACACATGATGCACATGGCTTTTCTTTTTTTGGAGAGGGAGATTGTTCTTAATAGTCAGTTCCTTACTCTTTCTTTCCGGGAAAAAAGATGAAACTGTCCACGTATTCTGTACCAGTTATAAACACTAGAAAGCATAGGTGCAACAGCAAGCTTGGTCACAAATAAATATACACCGAGGAAGGAGGCAGGGGAGGGAACTGTTATTGATTGGCCTTGTAAAAATCTGCTGCTGAATCGATAGCAATTTCTGGAAATGCCAGGCATTTATTTTGTGTGGCTTGGGCAGCGGAGATAATAATAAACGTACTTACAAAGTGAGTCTCCTGACGCTATTTCCTTAAGCCCCTTAAAATAACGGATGCATATGAGGAGTATGAGAGCCCTGTGAGGCAGAGAGAATATACTTCAACAGGAACTCGTTTCAGCTCAGCTGACCCCTACTAACTGCTTTACTCTGCTGGATGTGGCACTTGAGTAGGTCTTTTCCATTAAAGAATATCAGACAGTTCATTCGCATGAAGAGGTGGGAGAGACCTGTTCTCAGCTGTGGAAAGCTTTGGGTTGTTCTGTTGCCAGGGAAGACAGTGCTACGGTGACCCTGCTTGGCTGCTCTGAGCTTCAGGGCCTGCCCTCTCACCTCCACCCCACAGTTTCAGTCAGAGCCAGGTCAGCGCTTCCTTCTAATAGTGGTAGCTGCCCTGTTGTGGATGCTTCCTTGCCCCCAAGCCTCATCTTCAGCTGCTTCCTTCTTGCTGCAGGCCATTTGGCAATCTTTCCAGGGCCACTGAGCTAAGAAAATGCTCTGGAGCTTGGAGGGGTTGAGAAATTGCTCTATGTGTCTCGACAGACTAAAATTAGCTACTGTCTACAAAGCACCTAACTTGTACTCATTTCTTCCTCACTCCAGCCTTTGAGATGTTAATTTTCAGCCTCTTCAGAGGTCACTGAAGCCCGTCAATGCTAAGAAGGCCACACAAGATCATAAACCAATGAGGAGGGTGAGCCAAGTTTGACTGCAGATCTGTTTCATATTGCTTCTCTCCATCTTGCTTCTGCGTGGTTGAGCACAAGCAGGATGGAAGGGGTCAAGCATTATGACAGATAGAGCCCATTCACTGTCTAGTTAAGGCATCTGGATGTCTAGATAAAGGCGTCTGCGTTTTGCTGTGAGACAAAGGATGTCAGAAGGTTTATTTGAAAGTGAAGATGGAAAGACCACTGTTAACTTTCAAGGAGATCATGTTGGTGTCAGTGCTTGGAGCGCATCGACACGGGGAGGCACAGGCTGAAACTGTGTATAAAAGATTATGGCTGTCAAGCATAGGGGGTGGAGAAAAGAAGCTTATTCAGGGAGGCGAGCTCGCTCAAGAAGGGCAATGGAATGGGGTGGGTCTTGACATCGTCACAGATAGAAAACTTTTGCCTTTCTCTCACTATTTCTCATGCTCGCCTCTGCAGGCTTTCCCAGCTCCTTTTCTTCCTCCTGGTTTGTGATGATGGAGGAGTCAGTTATCCCCAGCTCAGGCCACTCTGTGCAAAGCCAACTGTAATGCTACTGCTGCATATGGGCACCTGATGATCTGTGAACAGTGGCCACTTTTCCTTACTGTATCATCTTCACTTAGTTTGTCACTGCCAGCAAGAATTTGTGCTACCAGTTTGAAGGGCGAGAGTGGATATTAGTTCTGTAAACCATTAGATTTGTTGTTCTCTGGTTAGTGTTATTATTACATAATACTTGCAATGTTCTGAGTCTTCCTGGTGTTGTAAGCTAAATCATGTCCTCCCATATTGCCTGATTTGGTGAAAAGTGATGTTTTCTCTCTAGCTGGTCAAGAATCCAGCTCTCTGTACATGCTAAGCTCATCTCTATTTAATGAGTCAGTCCTGGGAATACAGTTCTTTAAATATCTGAGCATGAGAAGTCAAAGAGACTTCTTGGTTGAACTATTATGTGGGGGAAAAATATCAGTTAATTAGTCATCTATTTTTCTTTCTGTATGTGTTTTACATCATATATTGTGCCAGGGCCCATAGAGAAGGCCAAAAAGTACCACTCATGGTTGTATACCTGTCCTGGTTAGCTTCACCTGTTGCTTTGACACAGTCTAGTGTCACCAGAGGAGTCTCCACTGAGGGATTTTCCAGATCAGACTGGCTTGTGGGTATGTCTGTGTGAGGTTGTCTTGATTGTTCCTGGATGCTAAAAGCCAAGCCTACTGTGGGTGGCACCTTCCCTAGGCAGGTGGTCCTGAACTGTCTACGAAAGATCTGTGTAAGCTGCCCTGTCAGTGAGGCAGTGTTCCTCCATGGTTTCTGCTTCGAGTTCCTGCCTTTTTACTTCCCTCAGTGATGGATTACAATCTGTAGGCTGAAAGCAAAAAATACTCCTCCCTAAATGGTCTTTGGTCAACAGCACAAAGGAAACTAGAATGTTCCCTGAAGGATCTCATAAACTGCTTCTCCACATGGAGTTGTATCCCATACTGCAGAAATGCCATAGGTCATCCAGCCCATGAAAACTCAAAGGGAAGTAGAAAAGTTAGGCTCCAGTTTCTGAGTAGTCCTTGCATGTGGAAGGAAAAATAAATTAAAACTTTGGGGTGTCTAGTTGTACGGAATGGCAAAAAGAAGAGGAAGCACCAAGAAATCACAGCTTTCCCAAGGAATATGAGAGAGGAGGGAATGTCAGTTGCTGAGACTCTAATATGAAAAAGCCAAAGACTGAAGAGGTGGACTTCAGACAGATGGTAAAGACTTTAAACACCACACAGTAGGTTTGCATGTGATTTCAGAGGCTATGAGATGCCACAAAAATAAAAATTACATGGTCAGCCAGTATTTCAGAAGCAACATCACACTCTGCTGGGATAAGACACTGCGTTTAGCAGTTTTAAAAACATTTCAAAAGTTCAGCTGGAACACATGCTCCTAGAAAGATGGGTAGACACAGGGTTTTGATTTTTGTTTTTTGTTTGTTTGTTTTTGCATTCCTTGTGCTTGGGGGCAGCTAAAAGCCCTGAAGAATCTACACAAAACAGACACAAGGGTACTTAGAAAGGTAGAGGAAAAGAGACTGATTAGGGACCTCAAGACCTGAAGGAGGTGAACAGTTATGAGTTTTCCAATGACCCCCTTGCCTTATCCTTTAAAATGAAGGGATTAAAACTTGGGCTACCAGAGGAAGAAATTAGGAAAACTGCACCCATCACGATAGCCACAAGCAATATAAAATATCTAGGAGTAACTCTAACCAAGCAAGTGAAGGACTTGTTTGAAAAACTTTAAATCTCTGAAGAAAGAGATTGAAGGTGACATCAGAAGATGGAGGGATCTCCCTTGTTTGTGGATCAGGAGACTTAACAAAGTAAAAATGGCCATACTACCAAAAGCAATTTACAGATTCAATGTAATCCCTATCAAAATACCTACAAAATATTTTGAAGGCATTGAAAGACCAATTCTAAACTTTAAATGGAGAAACAAAAAACCCAGAATAGCAAAAACAATCCTATACAATAAAAGATCCTCTGGAGGAATCTCCATACCCAATCTCAAGCTGTACTATAGAGCAACAGTAGTTAAAATAAGCATGGTACTGTCACAGCAATAGGTGGGTGGATCAATGGAATCAAATCAAAGACCCATACACATATGATCACTTGATTTTTGACAAAGAAGCCAAATCTATTTAATGGAAACAGGATAGCTTATTCAATAAATGGTGCTGATTAAACTGTATGTCTACATGTAGAAAAATGCAATTGTCATCATGCACAAAACTCAAGTCCATAAACCCAGAGACACTAAATTGGTTAGATGAAAAAGTGGGGAAGACCCTGGAACACATTGGCAGAGGAGACAACTTCCTGAACAGAATACCAACAGCCCAGGCCTTGAGGTCAACAATTAATAAATGGGACCTCATGAGGCTGAGAAGCTTCTGTAAGGCAGGAGACACTGCCAACAAAGCAAAGTGACAGCCTACAGACTAGGAAAAGATTTTCACAAACCCTACATCTGACAAAGGTCCAATATCCAAAATATATAAAGAACTCAAGAAATTAAACACCAGCAAAACAAATAACCCAATTGAGAAATGGGGCTCAGAACTAAACAGAGAATTCTCAACAGAGGAATATCAAATGGCTGAGAAAAACTTAAAGAAATGATCAACATCTTTAGTCATCAGAGAAATGCAAATAAAAATGACTCTGAGATTCCATCTTACACCCATCAGAATGGCTAAGATCAAAAATTCAAGTGACACCACATGCTGGTGAGGATGTGGAGAGAGAGGAACACTCCTTCATTGCTGGTGGGAATGCAAACTAGTACAACCACTTTGGAAATCTATCTGACGCTATCTCAGAAAACTGGGAATAGGGCTTCCTCAAGACCCAGCTATTCCACTCCTTGGAATATACCCAGAAGATGCACCAGCACACAACAAGGACATATGCTCAACCATGTTCATAGCAGCCTTATTCATAATAGCCAGAACATGAAAATAGCCTAAGTGTCCCTCAGTAGAAGAATAGATAAAGAAACTGTGGTACATTTACACTATGGAATACTACTCAGCTATTAAAAACAAGGAATTCCCAAAATTTGTGGACAAATAGATTGAACTAGAAGTGATCATAATGAGTGAGTTAACCCAGAACCAGAAAGACTCAAATGGTATATACTCACTTATAACTGGACACTAGCCCAAGGTTCATGTCCCATGAAAGTCTTCACCTACCAGGAAAGTGGGATAGATGTGAGGACATCCTATTGGGACTCTAGGTAAGAGAAGTATGGGAGAATGTGGAAATAGAAGGATCCAGAGGGTCCTAGAAACCTACAAGAAGAACATTATAATGGGCAGATCTGGGCCCAGGGGTTCTGCTCAAACTAAGGCACCAACCAAGGACAATACATGCAGTAAACATTGACCCTCTACCCAGATCTAGCCAATGGACAGGGCATTCTCCACAGTTGAGTGAAGAGTAGGAACTGACTTTCACATGAACTCTGGTGCCCCATATTTGACCACATCCCCTTGATGGGGAGGCCTGGTGGCACTCAGAGGAAGGATAGCAGGCTACCAAGAAGAGACTTAATACCCTATGATCATATACAGGAGGAGGAGGTCCCCCTCAGTCACAGTTGTAGGGAAGGGGAATAGGGTGAAAGTAGGGAGGAGGGAGGAATGGGAGGATACAAGAGATGGGACAACAATAATATGGATGAATTAATAAATAATAAAAAAAAAAGAGATTTTAAAAACTTGTGCTACCAATGCCTGCTTCTCTCTCTCTCTCTCTCTCTCTCTCTCTCTCTCTCTCTCTTGCTCACCTATAGTTTGAGAGCTAAAGATACCAATACTTGGAAGGACCTATGGTCATAGATGAAACAGGTACAAATAAAACACCCTTCCCCACAAAAGCCTAGGTTTTCCAGGCACAGATTGCGGAAGGGTCAACAAACCAACCCAAAGATTTTTGTATGAAACAATTCTTTTTCAACCACACACCACAAAAGTCATGGCTGTTCTTTCAGCAAATGCCAAGTAGAAAGCATAGATTTCAGGCTGGAGAGCTGGCTTACTGGGTAAAAGCACTTGCCGCCAAGTCTGATGACCCAAGTTTAATCTCAAAGAGCTATATGGTTGAAGAACAGAGTACATAAACAAACAAAACAAACAAATGAAAAATGCAATTTTAAAAATGAAAGCCTAGGTCCCTCAGAGTGTCAAGATGTGCTCTCAAATCTGCCTGTTCATTGGGGATAGAGTCAGAAAGACCAGCATTGGGAGGTGGTAGTTGCCTCTTCAATTGAGTAGAGTGCTGATGTAACTAACATCCTTCCTGACTACCATAGTAAAAGCTGAAACCCTACAAATGTCAGACCTCACATGGTTTCTCTGAGTCCCTAGGCTTGAGTCTTTCCCTGCTGGAGAGTTAGAACTTTGATACCCTGTGGGATGAGGTCACATCTTTGGTGATATCAGTGGACCACAACCCTGAGGCATCCTTTCCCATGTGAACGGGGAGGTTTCCATGCACTTCTGCCCCAGGCAGGACTTCCTTCTACCCAGCAGTAATGAGGAATGTCTTTTACTGTCACCAGGGGCTAAGGACTCAACCCGGATTTCTAATGAGGGTTTGAGGTGACAAAGAGCATTCCTTTCTCTGATTAGCACCATCAACAGAAAGTCAGCATAATACACCCCCAATATGGCAAAAGACAGGTTCACAGACAGGAGAAAAGTTCAAGCATAAGTTCATACCAAGACATATCATATTCAAATCTCCGAGATAATCATTTGAGAGAAGCCACTCCTTGGCTGTAGGGAAAAAGCAACCCCGAGGGCGATTTCCCACCAGAAACCACACAGGCCACAGTATGAGCAAGCACAAATGACCTTCTTCCAAGTCTTCCAATTTTGTGCTTGAGGATTGACGCAAAACATAAGGCTCCCCACCACTTTCCTAAACTACAAAGAGAGGAGTGTCATGCAGAAGGAGAAAAGACATGGTACAGAAGGTACATTTTCTATACTCCAGGCAAATGTGTATGTGGTGTAAAACCTAAAATGGTGACTTAGAATATTTTATAAGATGACATATTCAAGGACACTATAGATAAAATAAAACAGAATTCCCTTGTCAATGATATAATAACATATATGATGCCAGCTAAGAGGTGGAATGAAGTAAAATATGTCTCTAGAGGTTGTGTGTAGTGGCACTCACCTTTAACTTCCACAAAAGGAAAGCAGAAGCAGCTGAAATCTGTGAGTTCAAGGTCAGCCAGGCCATAGAGTGAAACAGCATCTAAAGAAAGAAAAAGAGAGAGAGAGAGAGAGAGAGAGAGAGGTATGAATGAAATGTGAATGCATATCTACGTATTTATGCTAAGAGATATGAATATGTAAGCTGTCCATAGGAATTCACCACAAATATAACAATCTGAAAGTAAAAAGGCAGAGGTGTAGTATGCAAACACTGTCCAAAGAGAGCACACTGGCTGACCAATGCTAGATGAGATAGACCTTTGCTTTTTCAGACAGGGTCTCATGTGGCTCAGACTGGCCTCCCCGAGGATGACCCTTCTGCCTTCACCTCCCAAGTGCCAGGGTTTTAAGCCGGCTTCATGCCATACTAAGGATCAAATCCAGCACACAATGAGTGTTTAGCAGACATTCTGAGATACACCTTTAGCCTATGCATAAGGGAGGTCTTTTAACAAAGAACATTGCTAAAGACACTGAGAGATAAACAACAAAGAAGGTCATTGTAGCAAAAAGATATAGCAATTCTAAATGTGATTATACCACATAATAGTGTTGCAAAAATATGTGAAGTTAGAATGGATATGAAAAATAGACAAATCTATAATTGTAGTTATGTATTTCTTTTTAAATTATCTTTTTTCCCCCTGAGGCTAGCTTACTTTACTTGATAAGATAATCTCCAGATGCATCCATTTTGATGCAAATAACATTTCATTGAAATTTTTTCATTGTTCGAGGCTTTCATACTTGCATCTAATGTGTTTTGATTATATATATCCTATTCAAATATACTCCCTCACTTTCACTACGTCTTCTTCCTTCCTCACCCCCACCCGCACTTTCCCGTTCCAAATTAGTGTACTTCCCCCCCTTAAACCTGCTAAGTCCATTTAATGCTGCCCATATGAGCACAGCTATAAGATAACCATGGTAACCTCTCAGGGGCTGCAGCATTTGAGAAGACTGACTCTCCTTCCTGCAGTAATTGCCAATAGCTCCTCCATTAAGTGTAGGATGTCATAAGCCTTCCCCCATCCGTGCTGATCAGGTTTTGCCTGATTTCATCTGTACAGGTCTAACCTACCATAATCACAGCTGCTGTGAGTTATTGCATAATGGTGCTGTTGTGTCCAGCAAATAGGATTTTGCTGCAGTCTTCCACTAACTCTGAATCTTATAATCTTCCCACCTACTCTTCCATTGCGATACCTGAACCTTGTGGCAGGGTGGGGGGGCGATGTGACATATTTTCCATTTAAAAACTGGGACTCTTATTCTCTGCATGTTGACCAACAGTGGGTCTCTTGTATTAATCACCATCACCATGTCCATTTAGCAGAATAATAGCAGAGGTTCTCCCAGGGTCTGTGGCCTGGTCCCCTGTGGGTTCTTGACCCAGTTAGTGGTGGGACCAGTCTTGTGGAACAGGCCTTAATTACAATCAGAAGGTGGTTGGTTACTCCAACAACATTTGTGTCACTGTTGTGTGAGTAGGTCGTATGTTGCCAGGGCAATCACTGCTGTAGCTCTCACGGCTCACAGCTGAATAATATTGTTGATTGCTTTCCCATCTAGTAGTATCTAAAGAACCTTGCAGTACTATGGAAGGATTGCCAGTAGGTAGGAGGCATCCAGTAGGTACCAGCTGGATGCCGTCATAGCCTGTGAACCGACTAGCTAATGTCTTTTTTCAAGTTCTAGAGGGTGATCAAGACCCATGCCAATAGTCTGTCAGATTTGGGATATTTATAGGATCCCACTAACCCACAACTCAAAAGCAGGTAATACATACGTGAGTCACACTCGGCATTTTATTTGACAGCCTATTGTGTCTGAGAGAGGCACTGCCCTCCCATTACAGGAGGATTCTATTTAAACTGCTTTTTATAAATGCATATGAATATATTTTAGGAAATTTCTAAGGTAGTGGTTTTCATTGGGCATTTTTGAAAATGGTCTTCAGTCTTGGTTATCCCTTGCTATACTTCCACCGTGTTCTCCCACCCCCCACACCGTTCAACCCCTCCTGCTCCATTATCACCCATTTTTATCTTCATATCATCTGCTTTTTCTCCCCCTTCTGCTGAACTCACCATCCACAGTAGATTCCTGTCTTTTATGGGTTTTTCAATTTAAACAAAGACAGTATCTATATATGAGAAAAAAACAACATGTGTTTAGCCTTCTGAGTCTGACTAACCTCACTCAGATTGATTATTTTCATCTCCAGCCATTTCCTTTTAAACTGTGATAATGACTAACGGCAAGAAATGCTCATGAAGCAATAGTGGCATGGATGTTATAGGAACAACTAACAAGTTTCTGTTTAGGTTAAGGCCCACTCCCAATGCCTACCACATGATTCATGGCAGCCAAGTACCTGTGGCTAGGATAGACCATAGGCCCTAGGGAATAACCTACTACTGTTACTCTATTCAGTGGGTATAGGATTATATAACTCCTAATGGTTTATATGTATACATTAGTGCCTCTTTCATCCTTCATCTGAGAAGCTTCTTGCAATAGGTGCTCATCAACACAGCGATTCACAACTGGCAAAGGTGCAGAGAATAAGAGGCCGTAGAGTGTTCGGCCTTGAGTGAGACATCCATACTTCCTCTCCTCCTCTTAAGCCTCAGGGATGGTTGTGAAAGAGAAGGCAGAGGCATTGCAAAAGCCAGGGGAGGTAGATGACTACAAGGAAGCGGCGAGGTTTTCTGGGTGCATCAGGGCACTTGTACATATGTATGCGCAGCAGTTGTGACAGCATGCATAAGACCTTGCAAGAATAAGCCAGACAAAAATCTAGCATAGAGAGTGGAGATGGGCATGAAATCTCGCCCTTACATATGTAGCTATTGACATGTGATAGCTGCAAGGAGGAGAAGAGACAGTTTTCTGTAAGACTGTGGCCCCTGGTGAATTGACTGTGCTTCAGTGGAAGGTCACCTATTCAAGAGTAAATGTGCAGCACAAATTGGGCTCGATGGATTTTATTTATTTTACAAAATGATACAAAGTTGCGTGGGCAGGGAAAGGAGAGTGGGTCTGGGAGGAGACTGGGCAGAGAGGCTCAATAAGATCAAAATACATAGTAAAATATTCTCAAAAAATATAATAAAAATGAAGAAAAAAATTCAAACAATACAGTCTGACATCAATAAAATATATAAAGAGACATTCCACCAAAGATTATATACAAGCGGTAAACAAGCACATGGAAAGACTTCCAATGTTGCCTCTAATTGGGGAATTCAAGTTAAAAGTGGGAAGTGTCACATCTACATGCCCATCAGAATACCTAATAAAGAGCAGTGACAACACCATGTGCTGGCAAAGAGAAACTAGCTCCCCCAACATCTTATGTAGCTGGTAAAAATGTAAAACAGCTCAGTTTCTTTGGAAAGCAGTTTGACAGTGTCTTTAAAAGCCTGGGAAACGGAGCTGGCTGGAGAGGTGTTTAAAGTGCAGGCCTCTGTCACACAGGACCTGTGTTTGGTTCTCGGCTCTCATAGCAGACGGCTTGCAACCACCTTCGAAGGTTACGATGCCTCCGGTCTCTGTCTGCACCAACATCCATGTGCATGCATACATGTACACAGATACAGATGCATCATGAATGGTAAAATAAATCTTAAAACGAAACAGAAGGAAATATGCAATTTTCATACATACGGCAAGGGCACTTCAAGTGTTTTTCCTTGTGCTCAAATGGGATCCTAAACATGAAAGCTTATAAACATAGCTCAGAAAAGACTATAAAATGTATAATAGCCCAAAGCTGTATATAATTTAGGTGTCCTTTCTGTGGGTGAATAAATTGAGGTGCATCCATTCACCTGATTTTACTCAGTGTTAAGTAGCAAGCAACTACTGATTAGTAATCTGGATAAATGGCCTATTTACAACTGACTATTTAATTTTTAGAAAATTTTCTGTCTGTCTGTCTGTCTGGGTAAGCAGTGTGTGTAGGTGGTGTGTGTCAGAGGATGTCTATGTACCTGTGGGAGTGCCTGGCATGTGTGTTTGGGTGTCTATGGAGGCCCTACGAGGTTCAGCTGGAGCTGGAGTTACAGGTGGTTTGCAGTCATTCGGGATGGATGCTGGGAACCGAACTCAGGTCCTTGTGAGAGCAGGACGGGCTCTTCTCCGCTGAGCCATCTCGCCAGCTCTTTGATGGATCTCTTGTCAGAAGTTACGCTATCAGGAAAGGGCCGATTCTGAGATGTTACATTTGGTGCAATCCCACTCATATTTTTAAGTTGAAAAAAATTACCCAAAGATGAGAAATAACAGTTGCCTGGGTTGTGCAGAGTTCGGAACAGGAGAAAAGTGGGTGTAGCCCTAATGAAGCAGTTATGAAGGATCTCTCAGAAACGGCAGTACACTTGTCAGCACTATTTGAACATCAATAATTGCTTGTGATGTTGTAGTATAGTTTTGCAAAACATTAACGTTTGGGAAAAGTATGTAAGCAGTGCACAAATCACCATACATTTGTTGTTGTTGTTGTTGTTGTTGTTGTTGTTGTTGTTGTTGTTGTTCAACTGCAATTACCTTGAAATAAAAAACAATCATAGTTTACATGAAAGTTCACAGTTGATCCCAATGATGATGGTGGTGGTGGCTGGATGGCCAGGTGGTCTGGAGAGGCGGAGCTGGAGAGAGGCATGGGTGAGAAACAAAAGCTAACGAGCTGTTTTCTCTTCCTTATTCTCCACCCTGGTCCTGGCTCCTGGCTCACTGGTCCAGGCCATCCGGAGGACACGTCTCTTCCCTTTACTCCTCGCTTGATGACAAGAAGTGCGAGGGACTTCTTCACCTAGTGTCCCTTGCTGACCTGGAGTTTGTCTGCTCCAATCTCTGGACATCGGGAGGCAAAGCAAACACAACCACATAAGAGTTCCAGGGGCCGAACTGCGCACTCATTGAGACTAAGTCCAAGTTTGGAGAAACTGGAGTTTTTTCTTTCCTAAAATTCTTCAAGGTAAGAGGGAGTTTGGGATGGGGAGTACAGAGTGGAACTGATTATGAGCTTGCCTGTGAAGCCCGTGGGATTAATAACAAAAAGGAACAAAAAGTGAGGGAACATTGGCTTCTAGCAGGAAGACAACATCGTTCCTCTCACGCCCGCCACACCATATCCTCACACCCCTATGCCCACATGGCTCACCCCTAGAGGTGAGTGGGGTTCAAAGCAAGGCCATGAACCCCTGTGCTCTGGAAAGAGCCTTTACAAGATGGAGCTGACATTCTTAATGGCCCCCTCCTTCCTTCTCCTGGGGTCTCTTGCCTGCTGCTTGCAGTGTGTTGTCCTCTAAAGATGCAGATGTTCCTGGCAAATCTGGAGTGGGGTTCAGGTGAGTCGGTTTTACCCCGAGGCCCTGGCAAATGGACGTTTGCTGAATCCCAGGACCCCCTGAAACGAACCTACGTGGGATCTGACCTCAGAGACGGGGTGCTCCTCTGCTGGCCTTGTCCTATGCCATCCCTGCAGGAAGTGGCTTTTCTCTTTCTGTCTGTCTGTTGGTCTTCTTTCCCAGCTGTTAATTTCCCTTCACATGTGTTTGTTTTGGTTGCTTTCTGTTTGCTGTTTTTCTTGCCTTTTTTTTTTTTCCTTTTTATTTTAGGTCATAGCATTTTATTTATATGATAGCAGTTCTGATAAGCCGATTCACTACTTCCCACCTTACTCTTTTTTTTTTTTTTTTTTAACCTTTCCCCAGTTCCCTCTTCATTCCAGTCAGTCTCGATCACTTACTGTTTCTCAAGCGTGCCAATGGGTACTGTCTCAGGGCCTTTGTACACTCCGTTTCCGTTGCTCACTCCCATTCATCCCTATGGCCATATGTCTTGTTTTCCTCTCTGGGGCTTGCTTTCCAACACACATTTTCAAAGGCATCGTTCCTGAGCGGGCTGTGTGTAACTGCTCCACCCTCCCCCTCTTCCCTCTGTTCTCTGATGATCTACAAACCACATGTAACTTGCCAGCTTATTCTGCTCTCGTCTCTTATTCATTGTCTGCTCTGTACAAAACCAGAATATATGCTTTATGGAAGACAGGGCATTTTTAAATTTGTTTGTTTGTCTGTTTTGTGCACTTCTGAGCATATCTAGGGCAGAGCCTGACATGATAAATGGAATATGAGAGCAAGCGTGATCCTTTCTAGTGATTGACAAAATATACGCATATACAATTTTACTACTTTAATTTAAATTTATTAAATACTTTATTGTTTCAATTGCCATCATTAGTTATACTTGAGACAAACATATTACGTGTTTCGTAAATACCTTACTTCTTCAGAGTCTGCGGCTTTGAAAAGGCTCCTGCTTTGGAGGGTTTGAGGAGCCAGACCAGGTCTGGCTTCTTGTAAACAAGCAGTGGAGCAGCATATCTTTTCCTCGTCTTGATGTGGTGTCCCTGCTAGAGAAGTGGCTCGCACACTCCCTGTGGACCTCATGGGATTATTGTGTTAATCGAATCACACCTTGACACGGACATGCAAAGACTGAAAGGCTAGTCGCACACATGCGCAAATCACTGCCAGGTCGAGACACTGCCACTGGTTCTCTGTCGCACACTGGGAGAGGATTCAGACAGTGGGCTTCTTTTGGTGATGATACAAACCCCTAACAGGACAAGAGAGCCAGGTGTTGCGTGCGTCTGAGCTTTTCAGAGAAAAAGGATCTTAGGAAATCTGAGTGCTCTTTGGGAGCTTATCAGTAGAGAAAGGAGAGCAGAGGCTGGCTATGTCATGGAATATTCCTTCCTTTCTTCCATTCCCCCAAGCTCTGCGCTGTTGCGTCTCTTGCTGTGTATTATTGACAGAGGAAATGCTGATTCACGGGTCTGAGTTACAGGAAACCTTGTTTCCTGGTGAAGAAACAAGCTTGGTGGTGCTGCCAGCACCCTCCCTGCCAGCTGCTGCCACATGCCCAGCTCTGGGCTTGCACCCAGGCCATCTGAGGAGGGGCAAGGCCCACTCAAGCTTAGCCAGTGAGGTCACTTTCCCTGGCCCAGCTCCTCACGAGGCCTCTCTGCTCTGACCTTACAATACCTTTCCAGCCCATCTCCCCTGCTCCCTACGCCCGTCCCACCAGCAGCAGCCATGAGTGAGCAGGCCAGCACTTTGAGAGCACCTTGTATTTCCCAGGCTGTGCCATGGCTCCTCATGTTCCCGGCCTGAACTGGCCCCTGACCCCGCCTTGGCCCACTGAAATCCTACCTCCTCTTCGGCTCTGCACAGCTGCTCTGCTCCATGAGGCCGCCTTCACATCCCTCTACTTACTGCTCTTCCTTTTAGTAAGGGATGTCTCCACATATTTGATCATTTGTGTGCACTGACCAGCTCTAGCAGTTACTTGATTCCTCCTAAGTAACCTCGGCTTTCGTCATCTTTGCAGTCCCCTGGCCAACCCTTGAATTCCGGCTTAACTTAGGTTTCCTGACTTGAATGCAGAAGAAGGCCAGTCAGTGGCTTCAGAATTTTCTCTTTACTCACCATTTGCAATGAAGAATCTGAGGCCAAACAGATGCGAGCTGAGCTGGCCAACATTCCAAGATAGACCACAGAAGGCTGGGATCTTTTTCTTGTTCTTTCTTTCTTTTTTTTCTGAAAGGCCTCATGGTCTAACTTAAAATGATCCTACAGCTACTGTATTCTAAACACAACAGAAGTTCAGGTTACATTATTATTGTATGGGAAATGAATAAATGAATCCCTTTAGCCAGTTGATGAATGCAGGAACTTCTTAAGGACAGCACTCAGCAGTCAGTAGTGGGCGACTGGTTTTCGGTCTGGTCTGCTCGGTTACCTGACCTCCACCTGCTGCAGGAGATGGCTGACCTAGCTGGAGAGAAAGCCATCTGATTCTAAAGGCCTGTGTGAGTTAGTCAAAGGTTAGCTTGGTCAGTATTGTAAAATCACTTCTCTTCTGCTGTTAGGTGGACTAGGAAGTAGGCGTCCGGTGCTCGAAGAATCTACTGGCTCTGAACTCACCTCTAACTAGACAGTTAGGCAGAGAAATGAAGAGAGTTTGGTTGGTGTACTTGGTCATTCAAAGACTGGGGAGCAAGGCACAAAGAGAGAGTTGGAGCAAGAAGTAGAAAGCAAATCCTGGAAACACAGCACCCTTTTATTTGGAACCTGACATAGCTCATGCATGCCTGGACTTTGGGCCATAGTGGGGGAGGTCACCTGAAAGTCTGATCCATAAGGCGGGGTCACCTGATAGTCTGGGCCATGGAGAAGAGGTCACCAGAAAGCCTGGTCCAAGGTGCTTGGATTTTCCTGTGTCACAATGGGAGGAGGAGCCAGGTCATCAGCCAAGAACTGAAGGGTAGAGTGGGAACAGAGGGAATAAAGTGATATGCAGATAGCCTTTCCTCATAAAACTAGATTCTAGAAAAAAGAGTTGTGACCAGCCCCCTACCCCCAGCCACCATGCCAGCCCATTTCCTTTCAAAGAATGACAGCCACATCAGTGCCTAGGTCACACAGAGGGTCTGCCATCACTAACATAAGGAACCAATGTGGGGCTTGCAAGCTGTGAAGGGCCTCTGGGAGTCTGACTCTCTGCATCTGGCATAGTTTTAACACAAGAGTGTACTTGACAGCAGGATGCATTGCCCCAGAGGCTGGAGAAGAGAGAGATGGGTAAGGATACAGCTGCAGTGACTGCTGGAAAATTTCTCCCTTCACTATATCTGGTTTTCTGTTATTCCTCCTGTGGAGATGCTCATAAAACCTCTCGAGAGAGAAAGCTGCCCATGTTCCAGGTTTGGGGATGACATGTCCAGTGAGGGTTTGTGGGAGGAGTTGAGTGGGGAGAAGTGTTCAGCTTTCCACAGTAGTTACAGTTGTAAAGAGCTGGGAATAGGTGGGATTTATGGAACCAGTGGGGGGAGACACAGGACTTACAGTTTAATTGGCAGGCATTTCCCTGGGTTTGGCTGTGGGGAGATCATTTAACTAGAACAGGAACAAAAAGCTTCTCAGAGAGTTCATGAACTCCATGACAGGCAGGGTTCCACGATGGCAGAGGACCATCAGCTCTCAAAACCCATCCCCTTTCTCACTGTCCACATTGGAAACCACATCTCTCATCTTAAAGAAATAAGAGATAGTTTATTCTAGGTCCATTTTGTGTGACCGCGGGTCAGGAACATGGATTTAGGTTGTCCCAAATTTCATGTTCCAATGTGGAAGCAATCTCACAGAGCTTTGATAGTTTTAAAGAATAAAGAAAGACATAAATCAAGGCAACTTTATTGTTAGGTACACAAAAGACAGATACAGTGAGATGGGGGAGCTATTCTCTAGGTCCAAGATGCTACCTGATGACATTCTTAGCTCGGGGACTGGAGGGAGCTAGTGTCCTGTTAAGTTGGTAGCTTCTAAGAGGTTTTTATTTTTGCTGTCATGAGGTGTTAGTTCAGATACAGAGTAAGCAAGGAGTAGCTGTCTCAGAAGCTAAAACCAGCTCAAGATAAAGTAATTAGCCTCTCCACAGTACTGAAATTCCTATCGACCCGTCAGTCTCTGCAGACACAGAAATTCCTTCCAGGAGTTTTACATTCACAGCCAGACGCAGTTTCTTTTCAGGAACTTTCATTCCCACCACCCACCACTCACATGTCATACATGTAATTTATCTCCTTAGTAAAGTCTTTTTTTTTTTTTTTTCAAGAATTGGAAACTAAGTGTGGCCCGGCACTGGGTACCACTCGCGCACTTCCATCGTGGTCCTGAGTGCAGCCTTTACTGAACACCGCAGATGAGGGAGAGGCCTCCCTCTCCCTCCAGACTCCTTTATGGGTCACACATTAAAACAAGGTTTGAGTTCCCATGGCACTTGTACCTTAGCCCATGTGTGTTGTTTGGAACTTTCCCAACCAAGAAGGAAAGGCGGGGCTTCCTTTTCATCAGCAAAGGATTCATCTTCTTCCATATGGTTTTTTACTCCAGGACTTTTCCAAGGCAGAGCGGAGGCATTCCTGGAATAGATGGAAGACACAGTCACTGAGGGCTCGGGAGATTTCCATCAATGTTCAAGGGAGGATCTAGCCCAGGAGACGACATCAGCCAGAGGGAGCCGGAAGGAAACACTTGGGCTGTGTTGAGTTGATCTCCTTGGTAGGAGGGTTAATCCTGAAGTTAATGTACACTTATTAGCTTTGGATTTCCTGTTGTGATGTTTCCATTTCTTTTTCTTGGTGCTGGGGATTGAACTCAGGACCCCACACATGCTAAGTATATGTTCTACCACTTAGCTGCAACCCAACTCCTGTTTCCATTCTCTGCAGCTTATTTTGATGAGGGTTTAGCATTATTTCCACTGAAATGCAGTTGACATACAGTCTGAGGCCACCAATTGAATAGATTATACATGTGAGCTCAGGTTATCTAAGGTTATCAAGCCCAAAGATGACAGAAAAATATCAAGTGTCTGTCTGTATCCATGAGTCTGTAAATGTAAACAAACTGCTCTTGGGGGCAGGGGAGCAAGTGGCTAGTTCATGGTGGTTTTTGTTTGTTTGTTTTCATTTTATGTTCCATATGATCACACTATGGTGGCCATTGGTCACTGGGAAGAGGTGCCAAGAACCAGTTCTCATGAACTGGCAATGCATTGACCCCAGCACAAGACTGGTTGAGAGTCAGAAGAGACAGATAGACATATAAAAGCTCAGTGGGAAGAGCAGAGGAGTGGGAACTCACATGAGAAGTTAGGAAGGTGTGTTTGTGTGTGTGTTTGGATGTGGGAAGGATCTGAAGTAAATGGTGATGCCAGTAGCTGGCATCAAGTACCCAGTCTGTTCTAATTAATACTCATCTTAAAGGGAAGCAGCAACTGGTCACCAGACAACACTTTGCGATACTCTTCATCAGTGTCAGATCTCAGAGACTCTCTATAAGGACACTTTCCTTCTTGTTTTATAGCCGAGGAGACTGAAACCTCACAAGATAAAACATCTGGTCATATGAAGCAGCAGATGATTGGAACTTGGGGTCTGTGTCCATTCTACCACTGGGCTGGGGAGTGGGGTGCTGGACCAAGCTGGCTTCTTAGATAGTTCAGAGAAGAACTGATGGTTTTGTAGGAATGAGGACAGGATGAGACAGAACAGCGGTCCAGGGTGCATGTCAGAGAGGGATGAACTTGATGCTGGGTCACATGACTTCTTAAATTCTTCCTAACTTAAGACAAAGTAAAGGCCACCAGTCTGAAGCAGAGCTGAGCACAAAATGAGACTCTCTCTAGATGTCGGTCAACCAAGGCACTGACAGCTAAGTTCTTGCAGAAGCAGCTGAATTTCTGGGGAAGGTGCCTGTGCAGAATGAATGACTCTAGATATCTGCTTTGCATATTTAGTACTTCAAAAACTGTAATATAGTCTAGGAAGCCAATTTGAAAATTCAGGTGTACCTCGCTGGCAAATTTCTTAGGGCCCAGCATTATTCCACAGCACTGTGAGGCTGGTCAGAGCTGCGTCCAGTGTAAGGCAAGAAGACTGAAGGAGGACCAAGTGGAGGAGCCATTACACAGCTGTAGCTCCAGGTGATCTAGGTATTGTGAGAGTGGTATTGCAGAGGGCCTGAGGCCTATGATGAGAGCAGGAAGGATAGAGCAAAAGCCATTATATTAAAGTCCGGGGAAGACTACTTTCCAGGTAGAGGCCGATAGGAAGGCTCAGCACCGGGAAGAACCTGAAAGCCCTCATAGGAGGTTTTTCTCTTCTGTAGCTAAAACATTTATAATCTGTGCTTTTGCATGTTTAACATGTTGAATTTTAGCGGTACAAGAGAAAGTTAGGTTTTTATGAAAAGAAAGCCCAAGGGAGACATTGGTGGTGGCAGGACACCACCACCACCACCACCACCATCACCACCATCACACAGCACCACCACTACCACCACCATCACACACCACCCCCACCACCACCACCATCACCACCATCACCACCACCACCATCACATACCACCACCACCATCACCACCACCATCACACACCACCACCACCACCACCACCACCACCACCACACACCAACATCACCACCACCACCACCACCACCACCACCACCACCACCACCACCACCACCACACACCACCATCACCACCACCTCCACCCCCAGGCTATAGAGGGCAAACCCTTTGTCATTCTCCATAAACTTATGATCATGTGATGCTTGTGGCCAAAACTTGTGCCAGTTATATCATGTGGGGATTTTATTTACTACCACCCCCTCATGGTGTAGATGCTGGGAGTGTTCTCATTTGGGGTAAGTGTCAGGGGAAGGGCATGAGTCTCCGACACTCCTCAAAGCCAGACCCTGTACCATTAAAGCTCATGAAACTGGTTATGCTTTAAACTTTGAGACTGAGGGTGGGAGAGATGGCTCAAAGGTTAAGAGCACTTGTTACTCTTCCAAGGCTCCTGCCCCCCAAGTTTTAATTCCTACCACCCATATGCTAACCCATAACTGTCTGTAACTCTAGCTCTAGTGGATCTGGGGCCCTCTTCAGGCCTCCTTGGGCATCATGAATGCACATGAGTACGTATAGGCAAAACATACATAAACTTAAAATAAAAATATAAAATAAATCAAAATAAAAGTTGAGTTTGAATGTTGGTGGATTTATTTTTATTTTTATTTTTATTTATTTCTATTTTTGGTCACATAGCTTTGACCCTCTGGCTATTGAGAAAGTCCCAGAAGTAAGCCTCTGGCTACCAGAATGAACCGGAAGTAAACAGATGTGGAGGCTCCTGAGGACAGAACAATTGACCCCGCTGCAGCTGAGATGTAGAGTGTGCTGCCTCCCACGGTACACACGTGACACCAGCACTTGGAAAGGAACCCTCCGAAGCAGGGGTGATGAACTTGCAGGGTTGTAAACACAACAGAAGTGACCAAAGCGTTCTCTTTAGGGAGCGGCCACTCAGACCAGAGACCCTGAATGGGACCACCCGGCAGACAAGCCCCCTGAGGAGGCAGCATGCTGCTGTGCAATGAGTTATGGCATGCTAAGGTGGCTCTCCCTAGTGACAGCATTTACCAATCACAGCTCACCATCTTAGCCCACAGTTGACATTTTGGCAGAGCAAACGGTGGGTGGTGTGGTGGAAAAGCCAGTGCTTGCTCATCCTTCTTTTACTGGGCTGAGCGTGGTGTCAGGAAGATCCCTTCCTCTCCCCTAGGGCCCGTGTCCAGCGGGCAGGCTTATTCTTGCCAATATTTGCTCGAGCTAGTAAAGAGAATCCTAACCGCTTGGAGATCCTCGTGAGCCTTGAAGGAATACAAAAGCCTTGTTGGAGGTGGGAAATAAAATGTTTAATTATGTAGGTACCAATGGGCTCTCTATTCAGGAATTCCTAAAAGACTCAGTGATGGGGGTAACAAGAGGGGGGCCCCAGAAAGCATAGGGAATATAGCATGAACCTGGCATGGAGCCTTGTATGCAACCCGCCCCCCATCCCCAGGCCTCCCCGCCCCAGCCCCCGCCCACGCTTTGGCTTCACCTGCCACTGGGAGTGATTAGTGCAAGGCCTACTCCTATTGTGGGCTTCCTGCCCCGCTGCTGCTCCAGGGCGGGACCTCTCCCAGCCTCGGTCCTACTGGCTGCCTCCTCCTCATTCTGTCTGCAACAAATGTGGATAATCCCTCCTCTCTTTCCTGCCCCTGCCCAGAACTCCCACTTGCCCCTTCTGATTTCGGTGCAGGCAGCTGGTCAGTGAATGAAGCCAAGTGCGCTGAACAGATGTGTGCAACATTGGCTGGCACGTGCAAGGGGGGGGGGGCTGTCTGTCCAGCCATGACCTAGTGAGGGCTTCCTGTCAACTAGCTGGGAAGTCACTTTCAGGGGCCCTGTCAGAGGAAGGTCTGATGCTACAAAGGGGCTTGCCGTCCTGTGGTCCTTCTCCGCAGCTTGCCGGTCTCCACTCTTTCTTACCTCTTTCTACTTTCAATTTGTTTGTTTCTTTCTAACTCGTCCTCCTTGATCGGGCTCCTAGGCTTGGAAGGATGATAGTTTTAGAAGGCAAAATGTAGGCTTCAAAAGATGATTTCAGACTTGGTTTTTCTGGGTTAGAAAGGACGTAACAGTAGGTCACGAAACCGGCCAGAAGAGCCACAGCTGGTCTTCACCACAGGTTACGCCAAGCCTAGGATCTTAAGGGTATCGCTTCCTGCCTCCCTTTCTTAGTCAGTGGCACGTGAAAGTCCTGGTGCTTCTCAGAAGCAGGTACCCTTACAAGCAAGCGTCTTTGATTTTGTAGACAATTGGCTAATCTTCCTCACTGCCACCCACCTGTCTAAGCGGGAAGAGCTTGAGAACAGCACCAGTTAACCTGAGAGAGTCCCGAGACAGATCTGAGTCCCTCAGAGACAGAAAGCTTGTTGAAAATAAAATTAGTAGACTGGGCGTAATGATTTGAAGATTGTTCAAAGTTTAGGTCATATGTACGTTTACCTTGTAAATATATGCAGGGCAGCTTGCATTCTGGGATTCTGTCACCTGAGTAGCAGCCTCCACAAAAAAAAAAAAAAAAAAAAAAAAAAAAAAAAAAGAGTAGCATCAACACACGTGTAGTGATTTATTTTACAAATGCCTTATATATATATAGACTTAAATGTTAACCCCCATCAGTGTATCCCCTGCAGGACCCGCAAGTCCGCAGACACACATCACATTCCTTTTATGTGTGTCCACTGAGCAGGAAATACAACATTCCTAAGACCTTGTCCGAATTTTGTATATTGCCTAAGATGTCATGGACATTTATAAACCATGAAGTTGTAAGGGTGGGTCTCTTATTTTGCCCCGACTTCTAGGAAGCTCAGAGTTGAATCTGAGGCTCAATCTAGTAGTGATTCTAACGCTGGCTTCTGACATTTCCTTTTGCTTTAATATAAATTTTTTATTTCTATTTTTTAATACCCTTTGTGTATAACTCATCTTGTGATGCCAACTGCCCAGTGGTCTTTTCTTTTTTTATAGAAAAAAATCAGATGATATAATAAAGAAAGAAAACTCCCTAAAAAATACTTTGGTGGTGAAAAAGATTCCTAAATCCCCCCCTCTCTGTCTTTAATTAGCTGCCTGTGTGTTTACCTTAAGGTCCTTCCTGTACTGCGCACCCCCTGAAGGCACAGCTGCTCATCTGCCTCCCAGGGCCTGTGTGTTTAGTGAGATTCTATTTAATAAATATAGGGTTAGGGTTAACCTTAAAGGCGGTAGAATGATACTTTTCACCCCCTTTCTTTCCCATCCCCTTCCGTTCCTCCTTCTCCCTGCTTAGAGGAGACACCAGCAAGGCTTGCTGTTGGGATTGCCCTGAGTTAATCTGCGGCCCTGCTTCGGTGTTGATGGTTGAGATATTATGTGCTTCTCCGAGAACCCGGTCATAAATTTTTTTCCCTCTACATTGTCCTCTCCCTCTTCCTGAATAATACTCAGTAATGTTCTCCTACATAAATAATAACCACTTACATTTACATAAGCGCTGCTAACATCGGCGCATTCTTTCCAAAAAGGATTTAAGATAGACGTCTTGGAGGGTTTTTAAGTTTTACAATGCACTCTCAGATGTTATTGCTGCCGTCATTAGCCGATAATTTATCACACATTTACCACGTGCCAGGCACTAAGCAAGGGCTCTTGGTACGCTTGCTAATTTAGACCTGATGGTAATCCTATGCAGAAGCCATGAACAGCAGTCTCATTTGAACCCTAAACAGGCAAAGAGGCTCTGGGACTTGCTCACGATCACATAGCCAGGAAGGGAGCATGGCCCCAGGCTGCAAAGCCAAGAGCCACGGCTCTGGTCTCTGCATCACTGTATCCCCTTTGGGCCATTGCTCAACCCTGGGGAAAGGGGTAGAGCAGGGAGATTTGCATGATCTTCCAATTGAGAGGAAAGGAAAGAGGCTTTGGAGCATGCTCAGCCATCCTACAAGTCAGACACAGCTATCCATATCACCGATGTGGGGGCACAGAAGCCACCAGTCCCGAGTTAACTCATTTGAGTGCAGAATATCATCCATGGTCTATTTGACTCCAAAGTCCTTATTTTTCTGCTGTTGACTTGGAGAAACCGGCCCATGTTTACATAGTTGGCTATCAATAACAAAACAACCCATTAAATTTGATCTAAATTAACTTTCTTCAAGGGCTGTTTACAAGTTCTGGCATTCTAACAGGGTAAAAAAAAAGGTGTATCGTGCCTAGGCTACTCAGAGCAACTTTTCCCCATGTGACCTTAATGCTAGGGGAGTACCTTACTGTCACTTGACAAGGCAAAATGCCATTGCACTTCCATCTCCTTCAGAACAGGAGACTGAGAAGCTTTGGGGAGCAGGCTGCTTTGAAGCAAGTGCTCCTGAAGCTAATTAAAAGCTTAGCTGGAGCTATGGCTCTCCATTCCTTAAGAACATTCGACCTCATTAAAGAGGAAAAAAAAAAAAAAAAAAAAAGCAAATGTAATTTTCTGATTTTTTTTTTTCCTTTCAGGTTCTTCTGCGGATGAGAGCCCTGAACAAGTAAGGGATGTTGCTAGGGCTTCCAGCCTGCATCCTGCGGTGGGATTGCTATCCCTGATGAACCCTCATTCTTTCTCAGCGCTTACACAAACCAAAAGCACCTGCCCGTGTTGACTCTAGGTTTAAGATCTCCCATCTCCTGCACTCTTTCCATTACTGCAGGGACATGGAACTCACTTACAGGCTCCAGTGCAGCAGAGCAAAGAGGTTACTTTGGCTTTGTTTTGAGACGGGGGTCTCACTGTACCATTTTAACTGGCCAGGTTGACCTCTGAGTCCTAGAGATCCACCCAAATTTCCCTCCCAAATGCTGAGATTTAAAGTATGTGCCACCATGCCCTGTCAAGCTCTTCAAAGGGCTCCCATGTCATCACAGGGGAGCACTCTCATGGGCTCTTTCTCAGATACCTGAAGCAATCTGTAGGTCATGCTCACAAGGTTCCAAGCTAGAAGGAAGAGAAACCCTGACAGGCTTTCCACATGACCCATAGGCAGAAAAAGAAAACTTACAACGTTATTCTAATATTTGAGCACGAAGTTAATAGTGGTCAACAGTAGGTCAGGGGCCATGTACCAGACCATAAAGATGCCTAGAACTTGGAGCATGGGGTGTGGAGGCAGCTGCTTTTTCAGTTTTGACTAAAATTCCACTTGTAGGCATATGGTGCTGCCAGGCTTGGCATATAGCACACCAAATGTTCCCAAGGACCCTATAGTATAGGTGTCACCTTTATTTTAAAGGGAGGGGGAAAGGAGAGGTCCCCCCCAAATGACCCTCTTCTCCATGGCTATCCGGTCTTGCCAAGTTAATGGTCCAGTGAGACAAATGCTAGTTTTTCCAAACTATCAGAATTGGAAGGAACTGTAGAGATCGTGTCTACCTTTTGAGGCTAACACTGAAAAAGAGATCAAAGCTGAGAATGTCAATGGATGTGCTTAAAGTCACAGAGTGGAGATAACACATGCGCCCAGTCCTCTGGGCTGCCCGCCCCCCCACCCCCAGTGGACCAGCTTTTTCTTCTCATTAACAGCAGGAGAACAAAGAGATGAAATTGCGATCTGCAATGGAGGAAACAAATGTCACGGCCTGCTCTGGCTCTAAGCAATGATCTCCACTGACATGTCATTTTCCAGAGTGTCTCACTTCAAAATAGGAAATGTGCAGACTTGACGTTCTGAAATGATAAAATGATAAAATTGTGCATTGGTATCAGTGAATGCCTCAGACACCATAAGCCTTCCAGAAGCAGCGCTCAGGAAAGCAAGATGTCCATAATTTTTGAGTTTCATCTCAGGTATCATACAGTGATGAATCTTTTCTAAGCAGTAACTGGTTTACCCTTCTCATTCCTTGATTTTTTTAAAATTTAACTCCAAATTTTTGGGGGGTGCCAGATGCAAACTCCCATGGAATGCTTGGGACTTATCTTACAGATATCTTGGGGCTGCGTTCATTACAAAAGGATTGTTTTGACTCTGTATATCAGAAATCAGGATGCATTTGGGACACGGCTGAAGAACACTGCATGAGAAAGCTGTGAGACAATGGGCTGAAAGGGATGGTGGAGACCATACCAAAAGTCACATGCCACTTGTTCTCCATGTGACCACTGGCCCTGAGAAATTCTCAGATGGTGAGTCTGTTGCTATATTTGTTGGTAACCAAAGTCATTCGCAGGAGCACAGACTAAGTGTTCCTCTAAGGATCAGCTGGTAGGTGGCTTGCTGCCTCTGCCCAATAACTCCTTCAAGGTGATATCTCTGCTTCATAGAGCTCAGCCTTTCCTTATATGTTCAATGAAATTTATATACACTATTTCACTGGCTCTCAAAATGACCTGTGACGTAGATGGGAATGGGAGGGATCTGCACTTACACAATAGTCAGGGTTATTATTGCTGTGGCAAAAGCCACGAACAAAAGTAACTTGGGGAAAAGGCTTCACTTGGTTTACTTATCCCAAGTCACAATTCACTGAGGGAAACCAAAGCAGGAACTCAAGCAGGGCAGAAGTCTGGAGGCAGGAACTGATGCAGAGGCCACGGAGGAGTGCTGCTTACTGGCTTGCTCTGCATGGCTTGTTCAGCCTGCTTTGTTATAGAATCCAGGACCACCACCACAGGGTGGCACCACCCACAATAGGCTGGGCCCTACCACATCAATCACTAATTAAGAAAATGCTCCCCAGGCTTGCCTATAATTTAATCTTATGGAGGCCTTTTCTCAGTTGAGGTTCCCCCCTCTCAGAAGACTATAGTTTGTGTCAAGTTGACATAAAACTATCCAGTGCAAGGTCTTTATCCTCAGTCTGCTGATGAGGAAATCAAAGCACTTGCAGGTGAGGTGCCCTGCTCAAAGCCATAGACGTAGGACAATGTCTTGTGAGCTTTAATTTAGAATTCTTCCTTCTGTGTGGTATGGGCTGAGTTCTCCATTCTTGCATGACCACAAGGACATGTGGGGAGTGTCTGGAAGAGATCATTCTTTCTTCTTTCCTCCCCTCTTTATGTAGTCAACTGTTCCCATTTCAGTTGTGAGGCCAATTCAAAGCACATTCACTCCCTGATAGATTTTTTTTCTCTTCATGGTCTTTTTGCACGCCTCTGCTGTAGCACATCAGTGGACTCTGATGTGTACTCAGGTGCCTTTTATGTACTCACAAAAGGGAAAGAACCCAGTGACCAATTAGAATGGAAGCTTGTTGAGAAAGGAATCAATCTTTGTATTTTGTTTTCATTCATCATTTACTATGGTGCTTGAAATATAATAGTCAATAAGCGATTGACCAAAAGTTGCATGGTCTTAAAAATTAGGCTATTCTGAAAAACAAAAACAAACAAACAAAAAAACCCAAGGTAGTAAGAAATGGAAACTAAGTTTCAGCCTTTAATCTTCAGAGAAGATTTCTAAAGGCAATAGATGGCTTCCCAAGTCCTGTGAACTATGTGATGATTATGAATACTTAGCAGGCAAAGGGACTCTTGGAAGCACTTTGTAAGACGGGTTTACCAGTACTCCCATTCCCAGTGTGCCTAAGCTCCCTTAGCTGATGGCTTGAAGAGCTGCCATGTGCCCACTGTTACTTTAGTCCAGTTTTTTTCCCCTTTAACCAAATGTCAAAAACAGCTTTAGATGGAGAAAATGAATTGGGTGAGGGGAAAAAAAAAATCCATGAGTCCTAGAATAACCTCCAGTTTGGTAATGATTTATCCTGTTCCATTGTTAATTTTGCAATTAAGCAAGAGTGCTTCATATGCCTGAATGACCCATGGATTGTATCTTAATCAAATTAATGTGTCTGCAACATCAGGCCGATCCAGCGCTCAGCCATTGGAATGACAAATGAGCAAAGTCCATGTTTTCTCTCTTCTGTCTTTCTCTTCTTCTCCTCAAGCCCTCAATCATGAAAGGTCAACTTTGAAAGGTTGTTGTTTTGGTGACTGCCATGAAATCCTATTGGTTGAAAAATGTGAGAAGCCAGCCCACCCACCCTCAACTCTGGTGAAGCCAACTGTAAATATATGTGACTCTAGAGTTTGGATGAAAAAAAAAATGTGGTTATGTACTTGTTATGTACTTCCTGCCACTGACATTTGTTGCTGTTGCTATGTAATGAGGTTGAGACTGTGTAGGCGAAGCCAGTGCAAGCAACCTATATTTGTGTCCCTCGTTGTCACCATTCTTCTCAACCGCCGTTGTTGGAACACCTGGGAAGGAGAAAAGAAGTGACCATTTTACACTTTCTTGTAGCAACCCTGTATGACTTCTATCCTCTCAGCTTATGATAAGACATCGGATAAGCGTGATTCAGCATAATGAAATGATGTGTATTTTTGAGATTACACATTGCCAACGATTGTTATTTGATTTAGAGAAGGGGCCTGTGGTTTGAGTCAAAGTCACTATTGAATCATACTGGAGCTCTACTCAACAGCTTCCTTCAAGGACATCAGCAGCAGCTTCCTTTTATTCCCATCCAATCCATGTCAAGCAGTAGACAAGATCATTTAAAAAAAGCATGCTAATCGGATCAAGCCACTTCCACTGTCCTCAGCATCTACATGGAAGTTCAGAGTTCTTCCTATGGCTTAGAAGTTCCTTGAATCCAAACCCTCCCCTCCCCAGCGATGCATATTTTAAAAGTTCTTCTGCCGTTTCATTTAGAATTTCATACGTGTATACAATGAAATATGACCATACACACACCCTGGCTCGCTCTTAACTTCATTTGGGTTTTGGTTTTTTGAGACCGGGTTTCTCTGTGTAGCCCTGGCTGTCCTGGAACTCACTCTGTAGACCAGGCTAGCCTTGAGCTCATAGAGATCTGCCTGCCTCTGCCTCTGGAGTGCTGGGATTAAAGGCATGTGCCACCACTACCCTGCTAGCCACTTCTTTTTAAACCCTATCCCCCCTTCCTCCCCCCAACACAGTGGCCACTCTCTTTCCAGCCTCAGCGACCTCACACAGGCTGTTCCTCCTCTTGCTCAGACTCTTCTTGGTTTCACTTATGAGGGTCATCACTTCAGCCAGGACTCCTCTTTCCCACCCTGAAGAACCATGCTATCTCTCCTGCCATTTTCCTTCTACAGCCCCAAGCTGTTTCATCATCATGGCCCCCTAACTTTACAAACCCTTCGGTCCTTCTTAATGTCGGGGTGTTTGCTAGCCGAAATGCCTCCTATCTGCTCTGTTTGCATCTCTACTTAAGTCCTGGGTGTCTGATAGGAACTTAACATTGACCTCCTTAAACTCCTCAGCCCTAAAAATGGAGAGTGCTCACGGCATCCTTCTTCTGCAGGTGGCCATGAGAGTCACGCTGATGTTTGCTTTGTACTGAACTTTGAGATGCTGGGATGTCAGCAGGACACGTGAGGGGAATTTTTTTAATATGTTTTTTTCTTCTTTTTCTCCTCTGTTCAAAGTTCAGGGGCTTGTGTATCAGAGTTTAGAGCCTGCTGCTGCTTTCACCACATTCCAGCCAAGGCTATCGGCACCACCTCTGCTTCTGCTCTTCCCTGACCAAAGGGGTAAGGCCCAGAGAAGATTCAGGCCACTCATTGGACACACATTCCTACACTATTTTCTTGTCCTCTACATACCTTTCCAGAGGGTAAAGGAGATGCTCAGAAACTCTTAAGGAAGACACACTCGGAAGGCACGTCACTGCTTTCCCAATTCTTTGTCAGATGGCTGAGGCCTGGTCCTCCCATTCCCTCCTGTCCTGAGATGCCGTGGTCTAGATTTATTCCATTACTTTTTGTCAGAATCCATGGCTCTGATTCCTTGTATTACCTTCTCCTGGGATATACTGCTATGTGCATAGTTTTAGGAGCAGAAAGGAGCTACATGTTTTTAGGGAAGCCAGTGATTCTCACTGTGAAAAAAACGTAAAACCAGGAGTTAGGAATTTAGTTCAGTAGTAGAGTGCTTGTCTAGACAGTGCAAGGCCCTGGGTTTAGTCCTCAGCTCTGGGGGAAAAAAAAGCATAAAATCAACCTTATACAGCTTTAAGAATAAATTAAATTACATATATAGTAGTGTTCTTTTTTCAATGTTTGATATTTGGGTGTGCATCAATGTCAACTGATTATTGCTGTGCCACCTTTACTAGCCCCTGTTCTCTATCTGCTCCAGAATCCACATCTTTGAACCCAGGATGGAAGAGAGAGCCAATTCCTGTTGGCCCACCTTCTCACAAGGAGTGTTGGTTTCATTTAAAGTGAGAGTCTGGACCATTGACTTTGCATTAGAGTTTTCATGTCACTTGTCTTTGAAGCCTAGATTTCAACTTTTAAAATTCTGGTGTGTGAGAAGGCCTCAGGGGCAAGCAAATTCAGTCTGCTCTCCTCGTTCACAGTGGCAATCTGGTGGACCATCTTCAGCTAGACCATGTCACTGTGTGGTCTTCTAAGCACATGCCCTTTCCACTTCCTAAGGAAATAAAACCCCAGAAAGAATGTAAGTTGAACAGAAAAGAAAGAAGTTGCCACCCAACTATGGGCAAATCACCAAAACAAAAACAAAAACAAACCAACCAACCAACCAAACAAACAAAACCAACCAACCAACCAAAAATCCAACAAAACAAAACAAAACAAACAAACAAGCAAAAAACCAAAACCTAGTAGGACTGTTTAGTCTGTATATTGGGCCTTAAAGGAAATGGCTGAGTTTTTAACCAGGAAGGCAGTTGGTACTGTTGCGACTGTTTGTTATAGCCATTTCCTTAAAATGTTGGTGGTTTCCCTGACTCTGAAGATATTACATGGATGGTAGACATGGAAAGGCACCCAGAGAAGTGCAATGGTGCCTACTTCTGAGGCCTGGTGAGACTGGTAACTTTAGAAGGGGCTGGAAGGACTGCCCAGCTGGCTTTCCAGCTGTTTTTCTCCATTGCCTTCCAGCAGGGCTAGGCTAGGCTTTGGACTTTGTGGCCTTTGTTGTTGTTGTTGTTGTTGTTGTTGTTGTTGTTTTGTTTTGTTTCTTATGGACCAGCCTAGGTTCTCAAGCTGAGAGAAAAAGCTTCTTGCCCTATGCAGTGGTCCCCTTTCTAGATTTCCAATTCCTTAAAAGTCCTGGCCTAGGAACGCAAAATGGGCCTATTTGAGTTGAAGAGAGGAGACAGTGTGCCAGTGCTGCCATTGGCCAGCAGTGTGGACACAGCCAGTTCCACTGCATGCCTATTGTGTTGTTCCTTCCCAGGACAGCAGAAAAGAAAGGGTGCCTGCATCACAGAGGCTGTGAAGGAGGCTCTGAATGTCAGGACAGGAGGGTGTTGGGGGCTTCGTGAATTTGCACGTAAAGGCGCCTCATGTTTGCCATTCATGTAAATAGATATATGATCTGGGCAGGAAATGAAATTGTAGTGGTAGGTGATTTTCTAGAGTGCATCAGTGTGCCCTTCTATTTAGGTCTAGCCCAAAGGAAGAATCCCATTTTAAAAACACACACGCCGCATTTTTCTTTTTCTTGTTTTGCTTTTTTTTTTTGTCAGAAGCGATCTTTCTGGCAATAGAGCAGGGACATGGGGTTAGCGGGTAAGGAACTAGAACTCCGTTAATATCAGCTGGAAGATCCAGGCCCCATAGTCCCATCGTTGTTATCAGACACTCCAGCACAAAAAAAAAACAAAAAACAAAAACAACAACAACAACAACAACAACTGGAATATTAAGCCATAAAACGAAACCGAGTAAGTGCACTAAGCCAGGTCGTGGTAGTGCCCAGCGAACATCCTTGAAAGACGTGGGATGCTAGCTGTGGTCAGGAAGGGTGGCAGCTGAAGTGAAAATCGAGAAGTCTAGGCAGAATCAGGAGAACATTCCAGAGAGAGAAAACAGCACATGTCAGTGTGGCAGAGCCCCAGGGAGCACCCTGAATGGTTGCGGGCTGGAGGAAGTTTGGTTGGACGGCAGTAGCAGGGAGGGTAGACTTATTAAAGCGGCAGACAGGATCCATGTAGAAGCCATGTTAGGGGATTAGCCTGCAAGCTAAAACCCCTGGGTGTTTTGCTCAAGGAGTGATCACTGATAGCAGTGCTGGCTGTGGCGGTGGGGGGGGGGCCTGTCTAGAGACAGGCACAGGTCAAGCAAGAGAGGAAAAGTGGCCTGGACCCAAGACAGCCAATGATGCAGAGGGAAGGGTAAGAAGGAATTATGTCCCCGTACACATTGACAATGGCAGTGGGACAGATGCCTCGTCCTTGAGGAGGAAGGAACTTTCGAGGTTGATATCCAGGAATTTGATGTGGGTGCTGGCTGCCATTCAGAGAGGCGGGAACCCAGCGGGGAAGAAGCAGCTGTTGGTGTACAGGTGTGAGTTTAATGTGAAGATAAAGATTTGGAGTTCATCAGCACATACTTTATTGTTTCTCAGAATATTTCGCCAGGTGCCACCTGCATCACACCCACCACTGGTACCTCGGTAAAGAGGTTGCCAAGGAAAGGTTTAGTAATGGTCAGTTTGTAAGCATTTTATCTATGAAATGGGCACAGAGAATATAAGATCTAACAGTCTTTCAAAAAAAAAATGTAGTGGGGAAGACCACATAGAGTGTGCTGGAGAAATAGGAAATGCCTCTGTCCTTCTTCTCTGGTCTCCTGTTTCTCAGGTTATCTACAGGCCCCACATTCATTTGCCCCAGCAATGTGTTAATTTTGTTTGTGTTGCTTTTCTTTGGGGGGCGGTGCAGAACAAATGAGGCCCCGCCCACTCTTTTTCTTTTCTTTTTTAAAGTCTAATTCAAGAGGAGGGAAAGAAAGCTTTCATCTAAAGACCAGATGTCTTCTGTGGTCTTTTTGTGTGGTGGGTTCATCTTATTTTATTTTGTTAAAAAAAATTCTCTTGCAGATGAAGCTCATTTAAACACAAAGACGAAGTCACCAAAGACTGTATGTACCCCAGAGGAGCTTCAAACTGGGCCTGACTCAAAAAAATAAAAAAATAAAAAGAGCCATGGAGGGGGAGGAAGGGGGGGCGGGCACCAAACAAGGAGATGTCCTGTCCTTGTGGTTCCCCCCCCTTCTCTGGGGCCAGAGCAGCTGCATTTCAGATGCAAATGGAAGCTGGGGAGGGGGTGGGGGCTCAGTGGAAATGCTCAGGAAGCTGGTGTGCAGGTGTTGAGGATTCCAGACACCACTCCAACAACAGGCCTCTGGGAACACAGAGGCCACAAACAGGCTTGAGCGTGCCCTCTTGGAGGGCTCAAGTGGGCCCCAGCTGCACTGGGCATTCCTTTCTGTGGTCATCAATTGGCCCTGTATTGAAAATATGAGAGGGAGCAACTGGCACGTTCAGAGAAAGGAAATGCTTTGGAAGTGGAGTGAACACCAGGCTGCAGTGGCTTCCCCTGGCCTATGCTCACTGGTTCAACTCATGCCCATGCAGAAAATAGATATCTGACATATGATAGTATGGCATCCAAAGTCTGGAAGGAATCCAGGGAACCATCAGGTCCACCTGTCCCCCTAGAGACAAGAATCCCTCCAAGGGGGCCAGTGACTTATCCCAGGCCACACCTTGTGTCAGTGAGACAGAGAACACAGGAGGGGACCGTGGCGTGTATTGGGCTCTCTCTGCTCTAGGTACTATATTTTTGCACATGGTATGTTTTTGTACAAATTGCACAGGAAATCTATGAGACTGACTACATAATGTATTTCTTTATAATATGGGAAAATTGAGACTAGGCAACTTCAAAATGATCCCAAATCAAAAAGTGAATGAGTAAGTCAGGATTTGTGTGTATGTATGTTCTACTCCAAAAGCCATCCCTTTCATCCCTGACTCCTAGGCAAGTGTTGTTTTCTCTAAAACAAAAACAAAACAAAACAAAAAACAAAAACAAAAAATCCACACATCTGTACATATGCAAATATTGCCTCTTTTCCCATATGTGTAAAATGTACTAACCTATATTTAAACCTCAAATATGGAACACTTGTCTCCAAACATATACATTAAAGCACTGTGCTATCAAACACAGCATAAAGTAGTTACAACTATGGCTGGTCTTTCACACGACACATATCTAGTAACCACTTGGGTTTTAGTTGTTCTTTTTGCTTTGAAAGGCTACTCTTTCTTAGACACAGAACATGTTGTCCACTGGCCTTATTATTTCTATGAATCGTATATGTTTGCATCGTACCTGTGCTCATGAGGCACACTTGCAAGCCCTGGTTTAATGTCTCTTGGTAATTCTAGAAAGGAGGTTGGCAGCAAAGCCCTCAGTGCTATCCTATAAATAAGAACACTGAGGACCAGAGAAGAGAATAATTTTCCCAGAGAAAAATAAGCTCAGGTCTTCTCACTGGCAGAAGGTGTTCAGTGAGGGGTAGACTGATGACAGAGCCTGGGAGACCAGAGGTATCGACACAGCTTCCCTTTGAAAGATGGTGTGGTCTGATGGGTACAACTCAGGGTCTGCAGAAAAACAAGCTGATGTGTGTGTGTGTGTGTGTGTGTGTGTGTGTGTGTGAGAGAGAGAGAGAGAGAGAGAGAGAGAGAGAGAGAGAGAGAGAGAGA
>OU015745.1:78589832-78603287 GCA_907169655.1 Acomys percivali | reverse complement strand
AGAGAGAGAGAGAGAGAGAGAGAGAGAGAGAGAGAGAGAGAGAGAGACCTTGTAGGTGGCACCTCAAAGTGTGGGAGGTACTGAAAGGGGAGGGGATGGTGGAGCAGTGACCTAGAAGAGACGAGACTCCGTGGGTGGCTTTCTTTGCATAGACATATTACCCTTTGCCTGCCTGAAGGCTGTGGCAATCCTTGAGTGAGTGTCTACAAAAGAGCACCGAGTGGGTAGAAGACAGCCATGACTAGGCTGACGGTGTGGCCAGGGTCCTGCCCAGAATCTGAGCACTGGTTTTGAGCAGTTTTGTGATTTACCTTGAGTTTCTGGGAGAGGGTATTTTGCCGTGTAGGGTGGACCCACTACCCTTCCTTGGGAAAATTAACTCAGCAATATCTCCCCCACTGATGAAGGAGGCAGATGTGTGTGACCTGCCTGTCTGAAGAACAACCCAGCACGAGATCTGAGGCGACAACGGTTGGGTGCACTATGATCACACACCTATGTCATAGGTAGAACACTGGGACCAAAGAGTCACACAGACTCTTTGACTTCATGCCTGCCTTTGCTAGATCACATATTCAGCAAACATTTGTTGATTGGGTATCTTAGAAAGCTGTTTTGCAAAGATCTTTCAGTCCATGGGAAAGAAAGACACAACCAAACTGGTACAGCAGGGGGACAGGAGGGGGAATAGAGGTACACAGGAGAGAAAAGTCAAGTCCTATGTAGAAGATAGGGAATTTTGGCCGCGAAGCACATGTCTGTAAGAAGGAGTGGCATGCTCAAAGATTCAGCAGTGGGAAGGGTGCAGTGTGGTGTAGGACTCAGAGGGCTGGCTGGAATCTAGGGTGTATTGCTGTACGTATGAGTTTGTGGGGTGGGGTCAGCAGGCCAAACCAGCAGGTAGGGAGGTGTTGGATGATGAAAGGCCTCAATCTGGACCATCCTGTGAGAACTGGAGGAGGCTTGGACGACAGCAAACAGAAGCACAATAAGATTATCAATGAAATTTGAATGTATCATTCTAATGCACAGTCTGAAAATTAGGCCGTGAGGAGGCTAGGAGGCTAGGCGGCAGGGAGACAAGTCAGAAAAGGCAAGAAGCAGGCATAATGGATCATGATGAAGAAGATGACGATGACGACGATGATGATGATGACCTTTCTATATCAGTTCCAAATAGAAAAGAAAAAAGATATGAGAGATCCTGGAACTAGTGTTCATCTGGACACTGGAGTGAATAAGAACACAGGAAGAAGATGAGCCTGAATGTTCTGGGCTCTAGCTTGGCTAACTAGGTAGATGGTAGCACTGTTAACCCGAAGAGGGGCTGAATACGGTCAGATGAGCTGGTACCTTGTGTTCATGTGCAGACACGCTGCTTCCACGATGTTTAGGGATGTCAAAGTGTAACCATGGGTGAATGAGACTGTCTGGAGCCTAGCAGATACACACCGGTTTGTTGATATAGGACACGTTTAGAAACCTAGTCCATCCACAGTGATATTCAAGTGTCCAATCCCTAGCTAACAGTCCTGAAAGGACAGAGGATGCTCAGCATTGGTACTGAGGGGCGTACAGGAAGTACACTGTGGGGTGAAGTAGAATACACAAGGAAGCACCCTGGCCCCAGTCTGTCTGTGTGATGTGGCAGCCGAGACGGGGGCCAGATCGGATCTCTTTGTGTTGGAGCTTGTTGCGAGATACAGTGTTCACTCATTTCCTCTTCACTCCCACCTGCTTCCCACTATCAGTACCACCTCGCCTTAGTCACCGAACTGAGTCATCGTTGAGGCTATTCCTGCCACCTTTCCCTCCATGAGGGTGCACAGAGTTTGAGAAGGAGCTACAGGGCATAGGCACTACCATATGCTGGCTAGATGGGAACACAGGAAACCGTCTCTAACTCTGAGTTTTTTTTTTAATTAATTTTTTTATTAATTTATTCTTGTTACATCTCTATGGTTATCCCATCCCTTGTATCCTCTCATTCTTCCCTCCCTCCCATTTTCCCCTTATTCCCCTCCCCTATGACTGTTCCTCAGAGGGATTACCTCCCCCTGTACATGCTCATAGGGTATCAAGTCTCTTCTCGGTGACCTGCTGTCCTTCCTCTGAGTGCCACTAGGTCTCCCCCTCCATCCCGAAATTTGTGGACAAATGGATTGAGCTAGAGATGATCATAATGAGTGAGTTAACTCAGAAGCAGAAAGACTCAAATGGTATATACTCACTTATATCTGCATACTAGCCCAATGGGCATGTCCCACGAAAGCCTTCCCTTACCAGGAAACTGGGACAGAGGGGAGGACATCCTATTGGGACTCTAGATGAGAGAACCATGTGAGAATAGCAATGTAGAAGGATCTAGTGGGTCCTAGAAACCTACAAGTAGAACATTATGATAGACAGATTTGGATCAAGGGGTCCCGCTCAAACTAACTCTGAGTTCTAATACACGTGTGGCTCTTGGGCTCCCAGATATCGGTGTCTATGATTCTTGGAAAATAAGGGAGGGAAATAGGATGGAGATTGAGTCTGTCTCCATCACTTAGCAAATGTCAAACTTGTTGACATCTCCTCCTTTTCACACTGGTCATAGGCAGTAGCATTACCTTCAGCGAGGTTAAGCCTTTTCCCAAGGCTACACTGTATGTATACTGTATATAATATTTCAAAGACCACAGTGCTGTATAACATTGCTTTGCCACCTTATCACCCCCCGGGGAGAATGATTTTCAGTCCAGCTCCTGATGAGTACCTACTCTGTGCACCTCCTACTCCTGCACTAGAGGACATTATGCAAGACTTGTGATCTTGGGAAGCTGAGCATCCCTTAAGGGAGCCCTTTATCCTTTGATTTATCCCCTTGATAGTATCAGAGCTCCATCTATAAGGGGAGTCTTTGTGGAAGATATTTAGGCAGGTGAGCAAAGCGTCTTCTCTGGTCACCTTCTAATATTAGATACTGGATGCTAAGGAAAGACAGAACTAATGCGGTGAATACTCACTGAAGAGGGGGACTATGGGAAATGTCTGGCACTGGGTCAGACATGAAGAGGCAACAGGATGATAGTTTCAAGTGACTGAAGCAGGCTTTTAAGGCACTATCAACGAGAAATGAGTTGCTGAAATTTTGAGTGCTTGCTTTTCTGATAATCAGCCAGGTTATCTCTTGCATGTGCCCTTGGTTCTAGGTGCTAGGCTACTGTGGAGCTTATGCCAGCTCAGAGACTCGTGAGATGGTCACATTTCAATGGTGGCTTTGAAAACTTGTAGAATCTGAAAAGTGGTGGGAGAGTCCATGGAATGGGAGGGAATGACTGCCTTTTGGGAGAAAGGGAGGTGTTAAGAAAAGGCCCTTTGAAGAATGATGTTAAGGTTGAATCTGAAAAACAATTGGATTTTATTGTTTTGCTATGTAAGTGAGTGAGTGAGTGAGTGCGTGAGTGCGTGCGTGCGGGGGTGGGGGGTGGGGGGAGACCGGGCGCATGCACATTCAGAGGGTAGTGGACACCGGGAACAGCAGCAGAGAATAATGTTCCAGAGTGATGACCTTAACAAAAGTAATCAGATGCTGGAACAAGTAAGCCAGTAAACTAACAGGACAGAATGGTCTGGAAGCCAGCCATGCTTTCCTGACTTCCTTAAATTCAGTTTTTGGGTTCATGCCCTTGAGTTCCTCCTGAGGAGCAGCTGCTAAGCCCTGGTCTTTGGTTTTATCCCATTTTTCATTCTTGGTTTTTCTCAGCAACTGGGACCTTTATGCACCAGCATCTTCTGCTGGAGTGAGATATAACCTGTGCCTTGGCATAGACAAGAAGTGACAACACATACATTGTCTACGGACTAAAGAAACCAACCACTGGAGTTGACATTGGAAGTCAGAAAGAGGCGTTGGAGCTTTAATTGACCATGTCTATGCACACACAAAGGCCAGGGGTTGAAATTGTCTCTCTCTAGTGGATGGGTGTGGCATTTCATTTCCACACCCACATATAGCTAAGGGAAGAGGTCCTCTTTGAATAGATGCAGGGCACTGATGCTCACTTTCACTCCTTGGAACACTCTTTTTAAAAATTACCTTCATTTATCTTAATTTCTAGGCACCATCTTCCATGAAGCCAAAATACATCATTTGCAAAGATCAGTGCCCAAGGTGGGATGAAAGTCTAGAATTCCACACGCATAAGTACCCCTTTCTGAAAGCTAAGCTGGGCCGTGATTTTCCCCATTATTACGCAAGAGACTAAGGACATTGAGGTTCTGTAGCTTTCAGCAACAAATGCAGAAAGATTCCCATGGGGAATCCTGGTCCCCCAGGTCCCCATCCTGGAAAATTTATGGACTGTGACATTTCTCAGAGTGTTGGCATGCTGGAGGGACACCAGCGCTGAAGTCAGGGCACAGCACTTGGTCTTGGTTTCACTATGTATTGTCTGATGACCTTGGACACGACCACTTTCTCAATTGTAGCCCTGTTTTTGTTTGTTTGATTGCTTTGTTTTGTCTTGTTTTGTTTTATTCCTAAAACAAAGCAGTTGGTGCACAGCCACTTGAGGGCCTTGCAGCCCACACATTGAGCATCAATGAAGAAGGATTTGGGCCACCTGATGGACTGGACTGTCTACTCTGTGGACTGGAAGGACCTGCTCTTATTCTTCAGAGGCCAAACGGAAAAGGATTTTCTCCAAGGGTTCAGCAGCAGCATTTTATGGATGCCTTCTACCCACTTTTGAGGCCTCTGCATCTATGCCAAACCAAATTCGATTTAGAATTTCAGCAGCACAGCGTGCGGCTGTTGCAATCCTAGGGAAGGTGATGGCTGCTAGCACAGCAAGGCACTTCCAGGGCGTGGATGGGCACACTGACTAGGTCCCCAAAACCAACAGCTGTTAAAACTTTTCCTTTTACCCAGGCATGGTGGTACAGACCTTTCATCCCAGCACTCAGGCAGAGGCGGAGGCAGGGAGATCTTCGTGAGTTCGAGGCCAGCCTGGTCTAGAAAGTGAGTCCAGGACAGCCAGGGCTATACAGAGAAATCCTGTCTCAAAGCCCTTGCTCCCCCCAAAAATACTCAAAATCTTTCCCTTTCACCTCCACTATCTAGTTATCTCTCCCAACCAGGAGCCCAAGTCATAATTCCCCTGACAATTAAGTTTGCTTGAGAAATTTACCACTTTGTCTATTTTTACATATTCACAATGATGCATGTACATATATAGTATATTTATGATTTGATTTCTGCATATTCCTTGATTGCAATACCTCTATTTCATCTAACTAATCTCTCATGTATCTTTGATTGATTCATTTGGTTGGTTCATAGCAGGGCTGAACGGCATTAAGAGTTTCAATGCTGTAAGACAGCCAAAGAGAAGTTGTCTGGTCAGTCCTGTGCTGTTTAGCAAAGTCAGTTTATCCTCCTAATCTTCCAACTGGAATCAGGGTAACTCATGTGTAATGTCTTTACCTACTCATAAGAACCCAGTGATCTGGCCTTGGTGATGCAGGCCTCTAATATCAGCACTCAGGAGGTAAAGGCAGGCATATCTCTGTGACTTCAAGGCCAGCCTGGATTGCATAGCAAGTTTTAGGACAACCCGGACTTCATAGAGATTCTGTCTCAAAAGCCAAAAGAACAAAACAAAACAACAACAATTCAGTGAGGTAGGTAGGGCTGGATGAGGAGAGAGACTCAGAAAGTCACTCAGGTATCAAGTGTCAGCACTAAAGACAAGGACACCTGAACAAAGTCACCTGTTGTGATTTCATGTCTTGTCATTCACAGTAGAAAGGCAAAGAACCAGATCCTCAGAAGCCGACTACCTTATGCTTATGGATTGCAATTGGGTCTGGTTCCATGGGTGACCTGGACAGATGCTCATTGTACGGTGGGCTCCCCTTTCCTTCACTGTGAACGTTAGAACTCTGGTGAGACAGTTTGACTCGGGGCTCACACATCGGTTATTCTCTGGCCCTTTGAAAGCCTATTTCATGGCTCACTAGAGCAGAGTTTCATCCAATGGCACTCTGTCATGGCCCCGCCCCACCCCGCACCCCACCCCCATGCTCTGGCTGGGTTTCAGGCAGTGAGACTTAACAGTCCAATGATTAAGTGAGAAGCAATAATAACACAACAGTCAGACTTGGTTCCAATACCCTGATGAGGCCCAAGCCTCAAGCTATAATAGAATGAGAAGACAAGGATGCATTTGCAATTCTGAAGAGTTCCTGTTTTGTTTTTCTATAACCAGATAGGACTTGGAGCCAATTTTATCATGGAAGTTGCTACAAACCTGCATCCTATGGACCACCACTTAGACTCCATATTAACAGACTAAAAGTAAGCTAGAATAGCTAATTCTGAAATTACCCCAGGGATAACCTTCCTTCTGCATGTCTGGACTGGGCTAATGCCCGAAGTGTGTGACATTTCGGTTTTTCTTCTAAGCATTAATGAAAAACCCCATCGAGCTCTGGTGCCTTGGGCTCTAAGGTCCACCAAAATGGAGTGTCATAACTTGTTTCTGTGCAGTTTCTAAGGCATCAGCCCTGGCATGAGGACCATGATGTGGCAGTAGACACCAGAGTTCAGCACCCTCAGATGCTTTCAGGAAGAGAGGCTTCCTTTGCGGTTCAAGTCAGGACAATGCAAACTGAGCTATGCATTTACTGTAATTCTAATCAGATGATTCTATAATTGGAAGGACACCAGTGGCATTCTGTCTTTGAAATCTTCTCCATTAAGCGACTGAACAAGGGCCAGGGGACCTTTGCTTGTCCCAAATGCAGGTCCTGTTAGAGACTCTGGGATGTCTGTGTCATTGTGTTCCATTCTATTCTAAGACCACATTCCTCCTTCTCTCTTTGTAAGATTATGAAATGCGAGTGACAGTCATTTCTCACATGTCATCAATGAATTCTTACTGTGATTCTAGCTGTGGAAAACAGAGAAATAAAATGTCTCTCTCTCTCTTTCTGTGCACGTGCGCGCGCGCGCGCGCGCGCGCGTGTGTGTGTGTGTGTGTGTGTGTGTGTGTGTAGCAGAGATGTAGGGAGTGTCTGCGGGTATATGGACAAATATTTTAGGTGAGTATTTCCAAGTCTGGATCATAGTCATATATGGCAATAACTGTGTGAAAATGACAAAAATATGAATTGGAATTTATGAATCTCTTTCAATACCAAAACTAGAAAGAGATGGAAACATTATGGTCAGAAGTGCTGTGGAGCTGGTTTGTGACTGAAGCATTGCAAAGTGCTGTGAGAAATATAGAAATACATCAGCCATAGACTTGAGCTTGAAACACACACACACACACAGAGAGAGAGAGAGAGAGAGAGAGAGATAGATAGAGAGAGAGAGAGAGAGAGAGAGAGAGAGAGAGAGAAATTATGACCATAAAGGCCCCCATAATTTGAGGCAGAAAATTCAAGGCCATGGCATTTGGAGTTAGAAGGAGAGGAGATTTCTAATTAGCAAGATCTGATAGCATTCTTGGTGGAGGTGAGATTTTTAAGGCAGTATTTTACTGGATGGAAGAGATTTGTCCTGGGTGCAAAATGGCAGCGAAGCAATGGCAGCATCACAGGCTGGTGCAGACGTTGGAGGACAGGGAGCTGGTGAAGGTCGCCTTCAGGGGGGAGCCAAAGGTGTTCCAGCAGCTGCCTGCGGTTCTTATTAAAATACAGCTCTGATCTAGGGCAGTCTGGGTGGGCTTGACCTTCTGCACCCCTAATACACCTCTACTGCCATTCTGGGGACCTCTCTACATGACAGGAAACCCTTGAAGTGTCTCTATAATAGAAGAGAGTTTATACTCTCACCTCCAGCCTTAAAATGTCCCTTCAAGGCGGTGGTTCTCAACTTTCCTAATGCTGTGATCCTTGGTCCCATGGTTCCTAGTGTTGCGGTGATCCCTAACCATAAAATTATTTTTGTTGCTACTTCCTAACTGTAATTTTGCTGCTGTTACGACCCACAGTGTAGATGTCCGATATGCAGGACATCTCATGTGTCATCCTTGTGAACTAATTGTTCACCTTCCCAAGAAGGGGCGAGACCCACAGGTTAAGAACCACTGCTTTAAGGAGTCATTCTGATGTTGGACATATAAGGCAACAGGCACAGCAATGGCGCCGGTGGCGGCGGGTGGGTGGGTGGGTGGTGGGCTATTCTGAGCATCTGCTTTGCACCATCTTCCCCTTCTAATGAACTGAAGAACCCAGATGGCAAGAGAGTGCAGTGAGGGCTGGGGAGGGGCACTAAGCCCTAGATTCTGGGAACCAGAACAACGTGAACTGGGATGTACAGGCAGCTTTGGCTTCACAAATGGTTCCTTCTCCTAAACTGTTTACTGAAGGCACTGGGCAAGCCGACTGGCTCCTGTATTCTTTACAGTGACTTAAGCACTGGCTCTCTGGCTTGATCGCTGATAAAACAGTATCCTAAGATGACACTATCTATGCTAGTTGCACATGAGGAAAGAACTGGAATAAATCTAAGCAAACTTCTGCAGCCTCCTTTACTTGGGAGGCGTGTCTTCATCCACATCATGAGAGGTGGATCCTTTCCTTCCTATTGCTCAAGTTCTGCGTAAGAACCAAGGGGATAGCAGGCATGGGGGTGCTTCTGTAGGTTTTGAGTCTTGCAGGTGTCATGGCCACCTCTTCCTAGGCCTGGAGGCATTAGTCTTTTCTCGGATCCTGGGGGTTGCTAGTGGAACCAGTTGGCAACTTTTGGGAAGGAATGTGACAACCTTGGGGTCCCCCCATCCCTTCAAATCAGGGTGCCGCTGTGGCTGGCTGTCAGGCTTGCTCTTCTGTTAGCTGTATAGCTCCTTGCAGTCTCTGGGGAAGTGTTATCAGCAGCAGTATTGCCATTCAGACCATCCCCTGGGAGTACCTTGGGGGCTCTGTATTCAAATGCCACATCTGTTTCCTGAGCTGTGACCTCTGTGCTTTGCTGCCCCTAAAAGGTGTTTTTGGCCATGCCCCAGAGCAGGCATGTAGGGAGATAGGAGTATTCACCAGGTAAAGGCAGAGGCAGGGCTAGTGAAAAAAAAAAAAAAAAAAACCCACCAGGAACCGTCTTTTAGGAGCAAACATGCCATTCAAGTAAAGTCAAGGAAGCAATCCCAGAGAGCCCATTTGCAAAACCAATACATGGATCAGGAAGATCAATTAGGGGGGAGTTCCACTGCATTTCATAGTTAATTGTCGTCTTGAGTGTTCTTCAGATAACAGTTATTAGAACCATGGAGGTCAGGTTTAATCCAAGAAGTCTTTGCATATTATAGAAACCAAAGCACTTAAAAGGAAGGCTAGCCCTGCTGACCCTGAATTAACAAACGACTCTTGGATAAACCCTAGTTTCTTGCCGTTTGAGAGAGCCATCATTCTTGCCTCTCTGAGTTTCAGCATCATGACCTACAGACTCAAGGCAGAGTTCAAGATAGTCTCTCTCCATCCTGCAGTGGGTGGATGCGGATGTCCAGCATATAGAGCATCTTCTCACCTGAGCTGCACACATGAAAATCAGACGTCTCCAATAGCCTCTCTGGGGGATTTTGTCATCATGTTCAATCCCTGCTCTCAGACTCACCTGCCCAAGAGAAAAATCGATGAACTCTTCAAGCAGTTAACCACAGGATGATGCCTTGGCCTGTTTTCTCCACCAGGTGCTCCAGGAGGGAAGTGCTGTGAGTCACCGTCGGCCAGAAATGTAAATCTGGCCCAGGGTTTCCTTTGCAGTAAAATCCAAGTCATTAATAGTAGTGACCAGCTGCATCGCACGTTATACTCTCAAGGCATTTTACATATTCATTTGCTTATCACAACTGCTCAGGAGTGTGTTATTGTTGTGCCCATTTTACAGATGAGAAAAGTAGGCCCTGGAGGTATTGTATCATGCCCAAGGTGACAAGAAATTTGAGTGACAGGCCATGGACTTAATTAAGTCTTTGGACTTGGTAATTCATGGTTCACACGACATCAGACTCCCCTCCCCCCTTTTGTCTATTCAACCTCCAGAACAGTAAACAAAAGCAAGGAAAGTCAAACCAACTGGGGCCATTTATGCAGCAACCTCCATGTTTGAAGAAGGGGCAGCCACAGCCTCTTTGTGTGTGCCCAGACCAGGCAGAAAACGAAGGCTAGCCTGACTCCTTTGCTTATATTCCTCAACATCTGGACTTTTCAGTGCCAGCATTTCTTCACAGCCCCTTCAGCCCTTTAAGGCAACAACCAAACAAAGAAAAACCAGCTGAGTCCATTGTAGCTCACCTCTTCCTAGCTTTCTCTCTTGCTCTCTGTCTCTTTGACTCTGTCTGTCTGTCTGTCTGTCGTCTCAGTGCTATGACATCCCAAAGATGCTGTGTTCATGCCCTGTCCAGGTTTAGTTTATTTATCCAATAAGTGTGTAGGACAATGGAGAGCATTGTTTTATGACCAAAAAATTTTTTTATTTATTAATTTATTCTTGTTACATCTCTATGGTTATCCCATCCCTTGTATCCTCCCATTCTTCCCTCCCTCCCATTTTCCCCTTACTCCCCTCCCCTATGACTGTGCCTGAGGGGGATTTCTTCCCCCTGTATATGCTCATAGGGTATCAAGTCTCTTCTTGGTAGCCTGCTAGCCTTCCTCTGAGTGCCACCAGGTCTCCCCCTCCAGGGGACATGTTATGACTAAAAATTTAAGGAATGATATAATACTGAATTATTCTGAAAATTGCTTTTTTTCTTTTATCATTGTTGCTTTAAAGATACCAATATTGGTACCCCAGCCTAAGTTCATTCATGTTAACATCTACCTCCATAAGAGCTCTTTATATGAATATGGTTTCTTATGCAGTTCTGTACTGGGAGAGTTTTTAACTGACATTTCCCTCTTAGAAGCAATGATGCAGAAAATGTCCTTACACAAGGCCCTTTGTGTATTTATGCAAGGATTTCCTTGGTTGTACATGCGTGCATGAGTAGAGCTTCTAAAATATAAGGTGTGCCTAGCCTCACCTTTGTGGGCATTGCCAATTTACCCCCACAATGGTTATATCCATTTATGGTTTTTACCAAGCTTTCATCTTACTGTTTTATTGTTGTTCAACATCACCAAATTCTCCTATTGTCCAGCTTAAAGTACTCTGGCCAAGGTGACTGCTGTAAAATGACATCTCTTGCTTTTTACATTAGCACCCCAGGGGCTGTTAGTGACTGCATCTGAGTATGCGCTTAGGCGCACCACTTCCTTTCCCAGCTTTGCACATTGCTGTATAGTCTGATAACTTCCTTTTATTTTCCATTCCTATGGCTGTGTAGATAGTGTCTCTCCTGTATCTGGGGAACTTGTCCTTTGTCAGCCACATACGCTGTTAATGCAGTCGCTGTGTCTGACTTGTTTCTAGTTTGATTTAGTGCCCAGTCACATTTGCTTGCAGGCTGTCAGCTGTTTCTTGCACCCACTTGACTCCTAGGGTCATAGCAACTCTGTGGTGAAAGTTGCTTGGAGCTGTGCTTTGGAAAGCCTAGGTGAATAAATGTTCTCTGACTCTAAGCATCTGGAGCGAGCCAGGGACCATGTTCTTGCAGGAGACGGACCTGTTTTGCTGGCTCAGGACTCTCATTTGCTAATACAACTGTCTAGTGAAAGCAAAAGAACCAAGTGTAAGTGGAAAAAAAACCTTAGTCATTGAGGATTGTCTGGGCTGCTCAATGGCTACTGCGGTATGTGGACAGTTTCCCTTGTCACAGTGCATCCTGGCACAGTGTGCCTGGGTGTTTTTACATTTTGTGGGCCTGGTGTATGTGTGGGGACAGCCGAAAGAACTGTCAGACTCAGTGGTCTCTGCTATCCCCCAACCCCTATCTTGAAGCATCTTTGCCAGGGGTCACAATGCCTGGAAATAGGCACAGGAAGGTAGGTAATAATAAGAGAGACTTTGGAGCACTTCTACCCTTGCAAGTAGAGTCACTTTAAGCCTTTGTTTGTCTCTGGGTGCCTCAGCTATCCCCAAAGGAAACACAGAACACAGGACAGGAAGCACAGAGCACCCAGAAGGATGACTAGAGTGTGGTGCTATTTATGCATCCTGTTGCATGTCCTCCCTACTGTCCCACGAGGGGGGGGGGGAGGCTGTGATGTGCAGGTGCTCTGGGTACGGAGGGCACGTGAGTGCCTTCACTCCCTAGGAAGCCAATGGGTATGCGGGGAGAAGAGCTCTGGGATCAATTATGTTGGTAAAACTACAGAGGCCAGGAGTGCACCAGAAGCTCCGTGGCTTAGGAAGATTTACTGAGAAAAGACGTGATGTCCCCAAGTGGAACCCTGTGGCCCCAGGGGAGGTGACCCCAGCTGTCTGGTTGGGCAGACTGAGCACCAGGCCCAGGGAGCCAGGACACACCTTCCGTTCCAGTTGACTCACTCAAGTGCCAAATTCTTTTCTCCCTCACCAGCCAGTCTCTCATCTTCAAAGGGAATTCATTAAGTCCTACCAAGCCATCAGCACTTGGCCAGGTGTCGTATTGGCCCATTAGGTGGACACGGGCCATAGCCCCAGGGAGCGTGCCAAATGAGGTGGAGAATGGCAGCTGAGACCTATTGACATCCAGAGATAGTTCTGTGGCACTTTCTATAACCAACCCCACCCCCCAGCTGTTTCAAACTATGTATGGAGCTTTCCATACACACTGTGTTCTTCCGCTCGCCAGGCTTTAGGTTCGCTCTGTCCCCTTTGCCTGGAATGCTCTTTCACTGTCTGCTTTATACACTCATAAGCTCACTCTTAGGTGGAGGCTTCTCTGCTAACCCCGGGGGCAGAGTTGCGACTATAAATTCCCTATGTTCCGCAGTGCCTGTATATCTGCGCTACAGCACACACACTCTGCGCTGGGGTCATGGTTTGTGTTGCTGTCTGCCATCAACATAGATTCCACTTATTCATCCTGCTTTGCCAGCCAGACTTCAGCACACAGTCAGCAAATCCGGGGCCTAGGGGAGGCAATGAAGAGAAACAGTTGCTCACGGGCTTTATCTGACCCTACCTTGTTGGTCTGACTGGAAGCCCTATGTTTTTGAGTCTGAGTTTCCTTTTCTGCAGAATGAGTGGGGTGGAGTTAAATTAAAAAAAAAAAAAAAAAAAAAGGTCTTCTGAGGGCTTTCTGGGCCCTACTGTCTACTATTCTTGTCTGCTATTGGAGAACAGGGTTCATCCATCTTTGGGGACCAAGATAATGTTTGACTAAAACTCAACATTTCCCTCCCACCTCTGTCTATCACCTTTCTGAAATGTGTCTATTAGCAGTTTTCAAATCTGTGACTAAAGTTTCAGTAGAGTTGATTGATTATGGAAAGTATGTGCATTTATTTCATCTTCTCAGGGGAATATAATTGTGGGACTAATTGATTCTTTGGAAGGAGTTTCTGACTATATTTTCTGATGAATTTGTCAACCTGGAT
>OU015745.1:78569441-78589822 GCA_907169655.1 Acomys percivali | reverse complement strand
TGCCACTACCTCCTGTCCATACCCAGACTCTACTTCTTCATTGACATCCCTTCTCTGCTTTCAGCCCAGACACCACTGCTGTAGCTCAGAGCCCTGTCATCGCTCATCCAAACAGCGTCGCAGTGCCTTCTCAGCTTGCCTTGGTTATTTCAACCTGGCTCCACAATGATGCCTCTCTAGAAACTCAGTTCTAAAAAAAAAAAAAAAAGCAACCTCGTCTCTCTGAGACTCTTCCAAAGGCTTTCAAAGGGCTGGGAACATGAGCAGTCCCACCTGCTTAATTCCAGCCTCATCTGCTGCCACATGCCTTACAAATTCTCTGTTTTAGTAATGCAGGCCGCTGTGCCCTCAATGCGTAAGATTGTTCCCATCCCCTTCCCCCTCCCCCTCCCAACCCCTTCCCCCTCCCACCCCCCTCCACCTCTCCCACTCCTCCCACCCTGGTTGGTGCATGGAGTATGCCTTGCACAGACTGTTTCCTCTGCTGGGAAGTTCCTCTCTTCTTGTAAGCGAACAAGTTCTCCTACAAAGGACACTTGCTTTGTCCCCTTGCAATGACCCCCAGTTAGGCTCCTCTGCTTCTGAAGGCCTTGGTGTCTATGGATATCTCAGGCTTATCACACGCTGCTCTGACTGGCTGCTCAGTTTCAACCTCTAATGAAATCCTTCAGGACACATAAAGTCCCTTGTCCAGCATCTCTCGAGCTCTGTATCTCTGTCTAACTTAGCTGGATCCTGATAAGTTGGTAGTGCAGATGGATACAGAGTGAACAGTGTTTTGTTTGTCTGTCTGTTTGCTTTTGACATAGCCCTGGCTGCCCTTGGAACTTACTGTGTAGACCAGGCTGGCTTTGAACTCACAGAGATCCACCTGCCTCTGCCTCCAGAGTTCTGGGAATAAAAGTTTACACCACCACGCCCGGCTGAGGCTGAACAGGTTTTGACATGATGCCTGGTGGGATAGGTATAAAACACATTGCGGGTTGGGCTTGGTGGCGCACACCTTTAATCCCAGCACTCGGGAGGCAGAGGCAGGTGGATCACTGTGAGTTCGAGGCCAGCCTGGTCTACAAAGTGAGTCCATGACAGCCAAGGCTACCCAGAGAAACCCTGTCTTGAAAAACAAACAAGCAAACAAGCAAACAAACAAAAAACAAAACAAAACGAAAAACCCGAAACAAACAAACAAAACCTACACTGCATTAACCAACAGAACCTTTCCCTAAGGAGACTAGAGGAACTTGTGAGTGGACAATGTTATAGGTAAATTGTCTCTCCACTGACCTTTGGTAAGAGCAAGGCAGCAGGGAATAGTTTTACCCTTTACAGTGGTCAAGTGTGCCTCCCTGGGTCGTGTCTGTGCATCTTGACCATCATGTATATGGCTGGCTGAACAGAGATATCAATTTGCTAGTAACAAAGAAAAAGGAGGCCTAGCCTGGCAGTGTGTAATATGGGTTCCCATGGTACAGGCAGGGTTCCCCAGAAGCAACAGTTTTTATTGAGTGCCCGGGCCAATCAATAGAGCTTCCTTCCTTTCTTCCACTCCATCGAGTTTCATGTCATGCAGAGTTGTTGTTGTTGTTTTGTTCAGTTCTGCTTGTAAGTGAATTAATGCCACCACTTATTTAAAATACACACTCCCAGGTCCACATAGTGCCCTTTGGCTTCGGAGGTGGCTGCTCTTGGTGGTTATGATAAAGTCGCATCTGACAGAGCTTAGGTTTAATGTTGTTTTTAACCTCCATGGATCACTGGTGGTGTGAAGGCTTGTGGGCAAAAACAGTTTCCAAATGTCCCTTGGCCCCAGGCAAAACTTCTCCCCTACCATCCCTCAGGGGCAGTTCTGTGTCTCTCACAGTCCTTCGTGAGCACAGCTATACTTAGCAGAGGACAGACTCCAGGGGTCCAGACACCAGGAATAGGGTTTGAGTTGCTCTCTGTTGCTAGTCTGCCAAGGCACCGATTCTCACTTATCGTCAATAATGAAGCCATGTAGTCGAAACAACATTTGAAGTAAATAATAATAGCAGCTCAAGGCAAATTCCCGCTTGCTGTTTTCCTGAACTCCTGCCCTCATGCAAGTGCCTTCGGTCTCAGTTGCAGGGCTCTGACGGAGGAAAAGGCAGATCTCTTCCCATTTTACAGATAGAATCTGTGCCTTTGGAAAACAGGCCTCTTGTCCAAAGTCTCACAGATGAGATTGTTGATAATTGGTTCCAGAGTTTTTCTCCTTCCTCTCACCCGCATTGTTCCATTCTACCTTACTCACTCAACTCTTCAGCCATTCGACTTGAGAACCAAGGGTCATGTTCCTTCACACACACCCCACCCCACCCCCTCCCCCGCAACATACAAAATCAGGACTGTAGCTTAGGGGTCAAGAGTTTTGACAAAGACATCATTAAGATTCTCAATAATAATAACAGTGCAAATTTAGATAAAAGTAAGAATTCTCATTTGATGAATAAGAAGAGGAGACGGAGTGTGGCTAGCTCTTAAAACCTGAGTGCCTTGAGTCAAACAGGCTTGCAAAATATGTGGTACTAACCAATCTTACAGAAGTTTCAAGTGAGGACAAGAGCCTAAACTGGCATGTACCTCCATGTGTGGGCCAGCTGTGGGCATTTACTCCTCACCCTGTGTTATTGATGACTTACTGATATTGCAGAGTCAACAGGGCATGGTGCAAGCACTTACTCAACAGAACTCAGCCAATCTTATAGTTCAGGGTATTTTTTTTTTCATCACCATAGAACCAGTGTTAAACATTTACCAGTCACCCAAGCTTGCAGCTGGCCCTGACTGGCACCAACTGGCACTCAAATGTTCTCTGTCATGTGTACAGGCTCATCTCTAAGCTTGGGTTTTTTTTCCCCCTTTAACCACAAGTCATACCTGAATGCCATCCCCTAACTAGGAGATTCTTTCCATCTGAGCTTGCAAAAATCACACTGATGGATCTCCACTAATTATAGTCCTCTGCCTTTGTGCAGCTTGCAAAGTGTTTTCACATTCCTCATCACGTCCGAGCTTCATGTGATCTGTGGAGCAGATGTCTTGTCCCCTTGGTAGAAAGGAAGGGACTAGGGGTCTGACAGGTGACGTGACCACTCCTACAGCTAAGAGGCCTTGCCAGTGGCAGATGGGACTTGAACTCTCCTTCAGCTTCCTTGTTCTGTGCACCTGCCTCTCTTGCCAGCTGCTTCCTTCACCTCGGACACTTGCAATGCCTGGAGCTTGAGCTACTGTCTGCAGCGCGGAAGTGCCCGACAGCAATCTGGAGTTAACCCTGGTCTTGGACTTTGACAGGAAAGGATAAACTCTCTGGCTTGGGGGTATAAGCATATGCCACTCACTTCACTGATCTGCGGCAAAAGAAAGGTGTCCCATTTTTGTTCCTCCTTCGTGCATGGTCTTCTGTGTTTCCATTACTCACTGTTATGAGGATCCTGTGTTTTTGGGTCCTGCTCTGAGCAGGAACTTGGAGCCTCTCAAATGACCTAGCATAAACACTCTGCTTCCCTGCTTGCACAACCCCCCAGCCTTGCTACTGCCCAGTGGTGTATTGATTGGAAAACATTTCACAACACAGTTTCAAAGCATGCCGAAGGTCGAGACTGGATGACTCACGGGCAGTCACATTTCTTTCTGCCTTAGTCCCTCTGGGCTTTATTGGTTTGGTTGGCTAATGGAAGTCCCTAAAGAAACTCAGGCGAATGTTAACTCTGTCCAGTACTGGCCAGTAAGATTAGTAGGTAGATTCACACAGGGATTCCTAATCTTGTCTGTGGCCATGGGCCCTGTGGAATCTCATTGATTTTGGATGCCAAGCCTCTAGGAGAGGAAGAGGAGGCAGAGGAAGGTTCCCGAGTTCCTAATGCCAGCTCCGGATCCCAGAGCATCAGAGAGCAGATAAAGTCAGGTGAGCGAGTCAGCTGATCCCTGGGTCTCTCCTGCTGCTCTGGTGATCTATGTAGCACATTAGTGTTCAGAGCTCAGGGGTATGGCCCCGATCCAGGCCCGCAGAGCTGGCTGCCAGAGGCCACAGGAGGCTGCCCTGCGCAGTGAAGAGTGCCTTGGAGCATACTCCTAATGGATAGTTCCGGGTCACCTGTAAGGGATCTGAATGGACTCACAGCCTGACCTCCACCACCTGAGCTCTCTGACAAGGGGCCTGGCCTGTTAGTTTCTTGATTTTTCTACCATCCCATAAGGGAAGGGTTTGATTGTGCTTTATTTCACAGGATTGCTTCAAAGAACAAATGGTAATTCAAAATCAAGCATCTCGAAGGTGTGGGAAAGCCTACAGTGTGCTTCCTCGTGGACGACAAGAGAGCTTTGTTTTGTAATTCGTTACATGCAAGCTTTGGGGGCCTTTTTTTTTTTCCTTTTAAAAAGTAATCTGCCATAAAAGTGAAAGCTTCCAAGTGAGTTATCCAGAACAGCCTTGAGGTTGGAAATGTTCTTAATGACTTTTCTCTCCCAGGATTTTACACTCTAAGTGTCTTGAAGGTCCTTTCACTTTAACATAACATAATCACAGAAACAGTGCCATGAAGCTAAGGCGACCACGTTGTCTGCGGGTCTTTCTCACCAGGCCTAGCTTTTCTTAGGCACTCTGTCCTGTATCTTCTTCAGCCCCAGGCTGCTGGCTACAGAGCAACAACCCCTCATGCTAGACTGGAGAGCGACTGGTATAGAAACGGCTAATTCCATCACTTAAAGTACATTCCCAGTATGGAATGGCCATAAGGTCTTTGTGTTTCACTGGGTTTGTCCACTGCGCCACCCCAATCTGTCTTTTCATCAGGAAAGGTAATAAAACTTGTCAATCACAGCTCCTACTCCTTGATTTTAGAAACACACGACCTAAAGCTCAGACTTCTAAAATGGCTTTCCCAGGGTCACCTCGCCCACTCATGGCAGAGTCAGGATTTGGGCACCAGGCCTCTCACTGCTCCATTGCACCAGGCGACAAGAGAAGCCAGAGAACCCAGAAGAAGAATAAAAAAAAAAAATAGATCTTTGGGCAGTGTGTTGGACATCTGGTTTTTAAGGAGCGTTTATATTAAGTAGCAACGAAGCCTCAAAAGCTATGGTAGCTAGCTTGAATGAACTTATGTAATCAACATTTATCAGGAATATGTGTCATCAAACACCTGCCAGATCTCAGTGTTGGCACCAAATCTACTTTCATTGTCAGAGAAAAGAGGGGAGAAAGGAACTTGGCTGAACAAAGCTGGCAGACGTTTTCACTAGAAAATTCAGAGATGTTTTCTTGAGGAATAGACGTATACTTTCAACGTCTTAAAATTGATTTCAATGTCATTGGGTGACACTAGTAGTTAGAGAATTAAAAAAAAAAAAACCACAAAACCCCACAAAACACAGATGAATTGGTACCTAAAGTCACTGGGCTCCTATCCTTCTAGTCGGCCTTGGTCACAGAAGCCTGGAAATGGCAGGTATAGAGGTTGCCAAGAGCAGGTTGCTAATAACCTAAACAAAAACACCCCAAAATGCTTTTAGTACAACATTGGCACAACAGAAGCAGGTCAGAAAGACATGGAACGTTCTCCAGCCAAACTGAGTCCACTTCCATAAGGAATCGGACTTGAATCTGAAATGTTTCCCATAGGCTCATGGTGTGAATACTTGGTCCCCTGAATGTGCTACTATTTTGAAGTCTGTGGAGACTTGGGGAGATAGGGCCTGATGATGGAAGTAGGTCACTTGGGGTTATAAGTGACCTTGGTACAGATCTCTGTTTCCTGTCTGATGGCATGCAAACAAGCTCCCTGATGCAATGCTCCTGCTGTTGTGAGCTCTGTTGTGCCTTCCTGTCTCTGGTGGACTAGACCTTCCTGAAACCGTGAGCTCAAATAAATTCTTCCTTCCTTAACTTGTTTTTGTTGGCATTTTGATCTTGATGAGAAAAGCAGAAAAGGTTGGTACTAAGGAGGAGAGTTTGTAAGGGCCGCTAAACTGAACTGTGTGTCATGGGCTGGCTCATGGTGGCTTGCATAAAGATCCCTGTGAAAAGCCTACGGAGCCAGGGAATATGGAGTACGGATAGATGCCTTAGAATCAGGTCCTGAATGGTGGGTTTACAAATCTGTTAAAGTGAAACCCAGTTGTACTGGAGATGTCAGCACCATGGAACACCTACCATGGAGAGCTGCAGCTCTAAGAGAAAGCCCATGTGTACTGCAGATAGAACACAAACATGTTGGAGTTCATATCATGCCCATGTGTCCCAGATATCCATGGAGCCATGAGGCTTACTGTGTGTCCTCCTAGGTTTCAGTCTTGGTCTGGTCATTTGAAATGTGGATGCTTATGCCGCTGTGTCTTGGAAATGTGTAACAGAAAACAGCAGCAACAACAAAACACTTAAGGGGACTCATGGTTAAGAGTTTATGAGAAGTCTGAGAAAAGATGCTGGACTTTTGAACAATCTTGAGACTACTGAGACTTGGGGACTTTGAAGGTTACTTTGAGTGAAGTTGTCATTATGAGGTGGCTGTGATCCTTTAGGCACCAGGGGGAGAGCATTATGCTTTGAACCTGAAATGTTCCCCTTCTCCGGGCTCAAGTTTTGAATGCTTGGATCCCCGCTTCCAAGGTGGGGTCTCGTGCTCAGAAGTTGGTGACAAGGGCAGGCATCTGAAGGTTATATCTGGCCCTGGTTCTACCTGGACCCTTCACTTCCTATCTGCTGCCAAGTGAACAAATATCTTGCCACGTACTCCCACCACCATGCAATCCACCAGGCTTTTCCTAGTGACGGACAGCAGCTGTTCAAAAGTCTGAGGCCAGACAGACCTCTCTTCCTTTGTTTCTGTAATTATGAGTACACTGTGTACTGGGGGTGGGAATTATGAGGCAGGAGGATCCCAGTGAATCGCACTCTCCAATACACTGAATCATTTTGGTCCCCAGGGATGTGTTAAACCCTCCAAACTTCTCAATTATGTCTGTTTCTTAAAGATGCATACCTACCTTCTCGAGTGAGCTTCATCATCTTATTGATAAATTCCTTTTTGTTGACTAAAGAGCTTTGAAATATCTTCAATTCTCTTTTCATTCATCACTTGACCTAAAGCATTGGATCCTAGATCTTACAGGGAACAAAGGAAGGTGGAAAAAGAAAGAAAATACATAGGATGGAAGGAGAACAAGGAAAGGAAAAGGATTATGAGATCAATATTTACTTTAACAGTGGTTTTCCCCCTCTTTTTTCTAAAAATTTGGGTTCCATGTAACCCAGGAAACAAGTGCTTTCATCTTTTTCACTTCCAACTGCGTAACTCGAGATCAAGCTATGCAGTTGGAATTTGGTGTCCAGGGATTTGGTGTCAGAAGTCAAATCCAGTGAGTGGGTAGTTTGACAAGATTGAGAATGGTGCCACATAGCAGAAGAGAGCAATAAGGTTAGGTCACACATAAAGGGCAACCATGCTAAGGAAGTGGGCAGAGGAACCTCTGGAGATTGTTGCTGGGGAGGTAAGTTGGTCCAGCCATTATGGAAATGAACATGGAGGTCGCTGGGGAACAAACACTAAAAGCAGAAATACTCTATATGCTCAAGCCACCCCTCATTATGCACCCAAGGGGATCCAAATCAGAATAGTGCAGGGGCACCTGCCCATCTACACTTATGTACTACACTTATACTACTATAATAGCCAAATTATAGAATCAGCCTAGATGGCCATTAACAGATGACTAGATAAAGAAAATATAGTGTTTTTACACAATAAAATATTATTCAGCTGTAAAGAAGAGCAAAATTATGCCATTCACGGAGAGATGGATAGAACCAAACATCACATTAAGCGAAAAAAACCATAGCCATGAAGATAATTATCATGTGCTTCTTATTACAGGAGGGATCTAGATGTTTAAAATCAACATGAAAATAGAAGAAAGATGATTTGGAAGGAGAAACCAGAGGGAGGGCACAATTCACCAGTAAATGAAAAATGGCATAATGATACCAATTGCTTCCTAAATCAATATTTACTAATTAAAAAATAAGAAGCTCAGTGCTGGAGGATTTGCCTCACATGGACAGGGACCCAGGTTCAAGCACCAGCACAGCAAAAACAAAATAAAACTCTAAAGGGGAGCAGTGGCTACTAATAAGACAGAAAACAAAAGAAATAATAATAAACAGCTAGAAAAACCATGAGGCAAGTCTTTTCTTCTTGTAGGACACCCTGAAGTATTCATGAAATAGATGCTCTAGTACTTTTTAAATCATCACAGCTAAAAATATTGCCATGTAATAAACAAAACTGTCGGAGCACTAGAGAAAAAAACTTGTGGATCACTCACTGCATCATCCCACTCACTTGGAAACATCTTTACCAATACAGAGAAACCTCAGAGAAAAAAATTGGGTACGTACACCGTACACCGTTGCCCAGGTGAGAACTCTCTGGTGCCTAAGCACATCACATGGTCCTGGACTCCTTTTAGACAACGTAAGAGCTTTAACACTTACCTTCAATGTTTAGAACAGTAAACATCATGTTTCCTGGGAACACAGACAATCTTCCACTGAAAGAAAGAAAGAAAGAATGAAAGAAAGAAAGAAAGAAAAAAAGAAAAGAAAGAAAGAAGAAAAGAAAAGAAACCTAAGCAGGTCATTTTTCACTCTTTGGCATGATGCAGGACCATATGCTTCCAGAGATGGGAATTTAAAAATAGCCTGTCACACAGCTCGCACTGTCGCCCTGGGACAAGGTGGGGGTAGGAAGGATTGCCTCACACTTAATAATAGTGAGTGACACTTCACTTTTGTACCTAGACACTTTTCAGAGCAATCCAAAGTAATTTTCAGTCATTATTTTTGTCTCTTGGAAAAAAAAATAATCTCACCTTCTTGATGCGCTTGAGAAGGAAGTAAAGCGATTCTTCCCACTTTGCAGAGATGGCTACTGAGGCTTGTGAAGACTGAGGCACTGAGAGGATTGCAGAGTGACTGTAAGTGTCCCTCACTATAGGGCCCAGACTGGCCACCTTCAGCAATATCCTGTGCTGGCTGTGGGCTGACTGGCCATTGCACAAAGAGCTTGTCGCTTCCCACGGCCGATGTTGAAATGCGCTGCCCCATCCTTGTGACCATTTCATCCGTTTCTACTTTTAAGGCAGATTGCTTTTGGGTCATGGTGACCTATATTCGCTGACATTTGAAATCAAAACCTCACACCAGTAAAAGCCTTAGGTTTGCATTTGGTGCCTCCTTACAGTGTCAGGCAATATTTGGTAACTTTCCCCAGTCTCCTAATTCTTCCTCCTTAATGGTTTGACATTTACTGTCTCATCAGATCTGTGTGCCAAACTACAGTTTGGGCTGGGTGGTTACCACGACAGGGAACAGGTCCAGGGAAGAAGAGAACCCGTCCATCTGCTAAGTGCCACAGGAAGTGACCCCAGCCCAGGCCTCCTCGCAGCATGCCCGAGGTTCTTTCCTGCTGGCTACATTGCCTCCCAGGTCTAAGGAATGCATGGGACTTGGCTGCAAAGCACAACCCTGATGGGGGATTCTGAATCTGGCAGGGCCTAGTGGAAGCCAGCAATGAACTTCCTTATGGGGAGGGGGGGGAGGGAAGACGCCCGTGCATACTGCCCAGTCCTAGTAGATCATGAGGTCACATGAACCACCCATTGATGATGGCTGGGTTTACTCCCTACTCCAGGCCGCCTCTGCACCATCACCACTTTCTCCAACAATCTCAGTTCTCCCACAGGGTTCCCTTTTATTGCATCTGGCAAATCCCCATCTGTTGAAACACCCTGTTTCTTCCTCTGCCTTCATGTGCATCTCAGCAGCAGGGTGTCATCAAAAACATCAGAGACTATATTGATCGACTTACGTTAAATACATGACTATAAACCTCTATGGGTTTACTAGGTGAGTCCACCATCACTTCCAGAAAATTCTCTTTTCAGCTTTTTGGATCAACTTTTCCACCTCTTGGTCCCCTACAATTTCCCACGTGCTCTGTCTTCCCACTTCTGAGGAACACGATGTTTCCTTCTGACTGTCAGAGAAATGTTTTCTTTCTCCATCAACAGCTTCTTAGCTGTGTTTGTTCCTGCGGCTACTCTTCCATCTACTTGCAACCGCTTTCATTTTTCTTCCGGATATCAGTTCCTTTTCTGCATTTATCTCCTCTCACATAGATTTCTCTTGTTCCAAAATACGTATACCTTTGGCCAACAAATACGCCTTTCTAAATAGCCATTAAAAAAATAAACAGTGACTCTCTCTTGACCTGTGTGCCCGTCCCTCCATTCTGTTTCTTTGATGCTGCCACAGAAGTCACTTTAAAAAATAAAAAACAAAAACAAACAAAGAAACAAAAAACCCCAAACTACATTTCCTGTCTGTACTGCTTTCATCTCCCATTTATGTCTCGACTCTGCTCCGGTTTTCTTCTGACCCATCACACCACTTAAGCCGCCTTTATCAAGGTCACCAATGACCTATATACTCCCAAGGCCAAAAGGCACACAACTGTCTGGGATTTTAGGCATGATGTGACTGTGTTGCACCTTCATGCCTCTTTAAATACTTTCTCCTCAAGCTTCTGGGATCCCCGGTGACCAAAGGCCCCTGGCCTTTCCTTCTCCTGTGCTTCCCTGTCTTTATGTCACATCTTGATGTGCTCTTGGATGGCTTTCTGTGTGCTCTCTTCCTGGATATTCCCCTAAATTTCATGGCTTTAAAATACCGTCTACACCCTGACAACACTAAGCTTCTGTATTTTACTGACTCTCTCGTGAACGCTGAGCTGATAGCTTTGTTTCCTGCAGGTAGTAGGCATTCCACACACACCGGGAACCACACTGCACTGTGGGATAATCTCTCCCCACTCTGGATTACACTTTCTCAAGGCTTTCTCATCGCAGTAAGTGGTGCCTAGGCTGGCAGTGAACGTGGCAGAGAATGATGATTCCAATTTTCTTCACTTTTTTTTATTTCAAATTCCATTTAAATTAATCATTCAAGTTACGTTTACTTTACATCTGAAATTCCAGTCCATTTAGGTGGCTTTGCATCATCTCTACTGATGACTAATTTTTTTCCTTTTTATTTCTTCTTCTCTCATATATTACAATCCCCTCTGTCAGGTCTCCCCCACCCCAGACACGCCTTCTCTTTTCTCTGGATCAACTCCCTCCTCACCTTCACCTCTCCTCAGAGAAGACCAGGCCTTCCAGGACAACTAAATACAGCGTAACAATCTACAAAAAGACCAGGCATATTATTCTCACATCAATGCTGGACAAAGAAACCCAGTAGGAGAAAAAGAGTCCTAAAGACAAAAGTGTCAGAGGCAGCCCTTGCTCCCACTATTAGGAATTCCACAAGAACACAGAACTACACAGCTACACCATCTATACAGAAGACCTAGGTCAGACCCGTGCAGGTTCCCTGATCTCTGAGCCCATTTGAGTCCCTGTCAGTTGATTCTGTGGGTTGTGTCCTTGTGGTGTCTTTTAATCCTCTGGCTCCTTAAATCCTTGTTCCGCCTCCTTTGTAGGATTCCTGAGTTCTGCCTAATGTTTGGCTGTGGGGTTCTGCATCTGCTCCTATCAGCTGCTGGATAAAGCCTCTCCGATGACAGTTATGCTAGGCTCCTGTCCCAGCACTCCCTGCAGGCATGACAAGCTGTAGGTTGGAGGTTTTGTGGCTAAGTTTCTGTTCCAATCCCTCCACTTGAGGCCTTGCCTAGTTACAGAGGATGGCTGGGTCAGGCTGTGGTGTGTCACCCTTGTACATTTCATGGAGTTTCCATTGCACTGTATTTCTTCTACCTTGTTCCTGAAGTAGCCTTCAAATCCAGTTGTCTCTAGGTGTTCTCTCCCTCCATCCTCCAACCTAATCCCTCCTGTTCCCAACCTATTCACCCCCAGTCCACACTTGAGTCTATTCTATTTCCTCTTTTCAGGAAGATCCTTAAGTCCTCAATTAAGACCTCCTCGTCTGTGGACTATATAGCATGTCTGTGGTAAGCCTCTCTGGGTCTGTGGATTATAGCATGATTATCCTTTTCATTACAGGTAATATCCACCTATAAGTGAGTACATACCGCATTTGTCTTTCTGGGTCTGGATTACCTCACTCAAGATGAGTTTTTCTATTCTATCCATTTGCCTGCAGATTCCATGATGCCCTTTTTTTAAAAACAGCTGAGTAACATTGTGTAAATGTACCACATCTTCTTTATCCATTCTTTGGTTGAGGCACATCTAGGTTGTTTGCAGTTCTTGGTTATCATGAATAAAGCTGCTATGAACAGTTGAATAAGTGTCCTTGTGGTCGGATGGAGCATCATGGGTATATACCCAGACGTGGTATGGCTGGGTCATGAGGTATATTGATTCCCAATTTTCTGAGAAAGAGCCATATTGATTTTGAAAGTGACTGTACAAGTTTCCACTCCCACTAGCAATGGAGGAGTGTTCCCCTTGCTCCATATCCTCGTCAGCATGAGCTGTCGCTTGTGTTCCTGATCCTAGCCATTCTGACATGTGTAAGATGAGATCTAAGTTGATTTTGATTTGCATTTCCCTAATGGCTAAGGATGTTGGACGTTTAAGAGTTTCTCAGTCGTCTGAGATTCCTCTATTGAGACTTCTCCGTTTAGATCCGTATCCCATTTTTCAATTAGATTGTTTTGTTTGTTGATATCTCGTTTCTGGAGTTCTTTACAAATTCTGCATACGAGCCCTCTGTCAGATGTGGAGTTGGTGAACGCTTTTTCCCATTGTTTTGTCCTATTGGCTGTGTCCTTTGCCTCACAGAAGCTTTTCAGTTTCCTGCTGTCTCATTGATTAATTGTTGGTTTTAGTGCCTGCACTATCGGTGTTCTGTTCAGGAAGTTTTCTCCTATGCCCAATGAGTTCAAGGCTGTTCTCTACTTTCTTTTCTGTCAGTTGTAGTGTACTTTGTTTTTATATTGAGGTCTTTGATCCACTGGGACTTGAGTTGTGTGTAGGATGATAAATATGGATGTATTTGCATTCTTCTACACACCAGTATCCATTAGAGCAGCATATCGGTGCTTAGTTTATTCCCATCTATCTTCATAGTTTTTCCTGCCTACTTTTGACTACCCTACAAGCCAGCCTTTAATAGAGCAGTAACGGATGTTTCTCCTCTCATCCCCTACCCCCACTTCTTACATTTGTTTTGAGACAGGGATTCACTCTATGGCCTAGAGTTTTATACATAACCCAGGCTGGTCTGGAACTCTGAATTACTTGTGCCTCAGCTTCCTGAGGTTACAAGTCTGGGATTACAGGTCTGCATTATCACGTCTGATGATTTGTGTTCTCAGCTCCTGGAATGACTTTTCTGAAGCTGTAAAATAGGCCCTCTTCTTGCTAAACAGGTCATCATGAACTCCACATCCCTTTCTGATGTGGCCCCAACACCTTGTTTACCTTCATCTTCGCTTTCTACTTCATATGTAATACTCACCAAGATTTCTCTCTGTCCCATTCCCCAATACTTTCCCATCCTGGAACATCTATGGGTTTTGCTTTTTTTTTTTTTTAATGTTTGGATGCTTGCCTCCAAGATTGACATTGGCTGTTTCATCTTGCCACTCCGGACTCATTATACATGTAAATTCACTTGTGTCATGCCATGAAGATCTTGCTGTAAATTCCAACTGTATCTCTGAAGAATCACTTCCAGTGAGTTGAGTTTTAGTAACTAATACCTTCAAATTTGATTTTTAAAAAACTAAGTTAAAAACTTGTTATTACCTTGCCTCTATGGCTCTTGCATTTGTTCATGTTAGTACATGAATGACACATCACATGGGGTCCTTCAGGTCTAAGTACCTAAAGACTCACCCCCCTTGGTGAATTGGTAATGCCACGCTGATTTTAATTTTTCTTTTTTGGGGTTGGATAATATGTTACTCAGAGCCAACGTTTTTGTTAATTTATTGCAACCATATTATCTGTTTAGAAAACAAAGCCCCATAGAAATTTCTGCAATTGTGGCAGTATTCTTTGCAATATCCAGGGAGTAGTCACTAATCGAGCATGGGTACAAAGCCTTAACATATGTTCTGTGATCTCAAATTTGAAATTTTAAACCATATTTAATATTAATCAATTTAAAGTAGAAAAACACAGTAGCTATCACACTGGTAGCATGACCTAGATATATTATAGTCTATTCTATTTTTATGGTATTGGTTTGGTATTCATTTTTCTTTTTTTTACAGACTGTTCATTGTCCGTTATTGCATTTTTCTATAAGTCGCCTGAATTCTCTGTGGCTAGAGGGGGAAAAGAAGGAAGGTAGGAAAGAATGACTCACTCTTGTCCTCTTTTGCTTTCTGTGGCTGCGATAAACATCGTGGCCGAGAGCAACTTGAGGAGGAAAAGGGTTGATTTCAGCAGGAGCCCGAGGCAGCAACCTGAAAGCAAAGAATTGTGGAAGACACCATGGGGAGCTGCTGTTCACAGGCTTGCTCTCAGGCTCCCTTTCAGCTCCCTTTCTTATACAGGGCAGTACCACCTGCCTAGGGATGGTACCGCCCACAGTGGGCTAAGGCCTCCTCCATCAATTAGCAACCAAGAAAATGCCCCTACAGACATGACCACAGTCCAATTTGATGTAGGAAATTCCTCAATTGAGGTTCCCCTTTCCCAGGGTACTCTAGGTTGGTGTCATGTTTGACAGCTAAAGTTTGTTGTGTCCACATCTAAATGAATAATTGATGTTGAAAGCAATGAGACTGTTCATTGTTTCAGGGAAGCAGTAGGTATTTGTCTTTCATCTCTCTTGAGTTCTGGAAAATACACATCAAGTCTTCATTTGGCTGTTGCACACGATGTCCAGAGTCCCCGTACGTTCATATGTTAGACGTGATTTCCGGATGGGTGACCTGGTGGCTTTGGAATTTACACACATTAGCCACTTTACCCATCCCTACATTTTTCTTAAGCCAAGGAAGCTGACCCTTCACTCTGCATTTGAAACACAAGGCAAATAGAGAGGCCATCTTATTTAAGCCACTACTTTAAGGCAGGCAACTACTAAACTAAGTTAAAATAAGTAGAAACATCCATAGCTTCTCAACATGTTCTTGGAAAGGAGGTCCATCCTGAAAACTCAGGAACCTGATACTTTTTATAAGGAAAGACATGCTGTGCTCTTTGGAATAAAGAAGCACAGTGTGAAAATCAGGAGGCACAGTGTCTTATGCCTGTTCTCCTAGCACTACAGGGGCTGAGGCAGGAGACTTGCTGCAAGTCTGTGGCAAACCTGGGCTATAGACAGAGACACTGTCTCAAAATAAAAATCGAAGTTGTAGTCAGCACAGCTAGGAGCTATCTGTGTGACTAGCTCTGCTAGACTCAAAGTTTCCTACTCTTTCAAGTGATAGGACAGGACAAAATGACCTTTAATTTCCTGTCTAGCACTGGCAATAGACAAGCTAGCTGTGTTGAGCACTTAACGCTGATGTGGGACTCACCTCAGCCAGTGCTGTGCAGGTTGAACAGCTCTGTTTCCATTTCAAAGACAGAAGGAACCGGGTTTTGACGTGTCCCTAAACCACACAGGGCACATGGAGATTTCTATCTGAATCCCATGACCTGGCTTAAGGAGGTGTCTCTTTATCTGTTCCTCCACTCAAAAATTTAGTTTCCTCTCGGGCCTAGATGCAATTGTTTCTCTGGATAGTCAAGGGGTTGTGATCTTTAAAGCAGAGCTTTCCAAACCAATGCCCAACACAGTCAGAATCACTAGGTGGGCTGCTAACTAGCGGAAACCATTGCAAGCACCGGGCAAATATCACTAACTGGATATGCTGCTCAATTAAGAAAGTGGGAGGGTGTAGCTCACTCACAAGGCTTCTTAGCACGCACATCGCACAAGCGATGTGAAACGTGATTACACACGTTTCACAAGAGACTATTAGAAAGGGACAACTCAGTAAAAACAAAACAAAACAAAACAAAAAACACCCTCTATAATCACCTTTTGAAATGCTTTCTCTTCCTCCCTTATATCTCTAACTCATTGGTCCAAGGTTCTAGTTAACAGACGCCCCACAATTCATAGCTGACTTTGCTACTGAATCAGCAGCATTCTTGTGTTGGTGAGTATCTTAGAAATGCAGAAACATACCATGAAAAAAGAAAAACAACAACAAAGAAAGAGAGAAATGCAGAAACATGGGAGATTTGGAAATTTTAATTCCAGCCTAAAAGAGATGAGGATTTTCTCAAGGTGAGTATTAGGGCTGGGAGTAAATGCCTGGCCTCTCCATCTTGTGCAGTTCAGTGCTTTTATCTTTATTAGACAGGGGATGAGAAGTGTTTCCTTGGGAGACGGGGCAAAAGAAACAACAGGGATTTCATCTCACCTCTGAGGATGTCAGGAGCAATGGAACACGAGAGGCGGGAGAACCCATGTCTCCTGGCTACCATGAAGCTCCCAGACCTAGGAAAACCACCTAGCCAGTTCTGAGCCACATGCCTGGAGGTCACAGAGGCATGCAGGAAAGTGAGAGGAAGTGGAAACGTGCTACCAGAGGGCTCAAAGCAATGTGCTCACCACCGGAAAATAAAAATAAAAATAAACACACTCAGAAATAGTGTAACTGATATGCAAAGATCAAAACAGGGTTTAAAATATCTTGGCTGATTTAGAGTTGGTGGGGGTGGTACACGAAGTAAGGGTGCAAATGTGTTCAGGGAGTTGGATAGTCTTCTGCAGTCTGTCACACTTTGGGAACCCTGAACCCCAAGGTGAAAATATGGCATTTACAATCTCAAAAAAACATTGAGGCATAGAAGCAAAGAGAATGGTTATCCTGGAGGTCATTGGATGAAGGGATTGGGAAGATGTTGGTAAGAATAATGTAAAATTTCAGTTAACCATAAGGAATAAATCGAAGATTATTATTGCAAATGGTGAGCAGAGTTAATATAGACTAATGATATATTGTCTTCTTTAAAATTGCAAAGAATTTCTTTTCAGTATTACAAAAATGATGAAGTGATTCATATATTAATTAGTTTGGTTTAGTCATTCCATAATGTGTACTGATATCAAAACAACATGCTATATGTCTTAAGGATGTGAGATTTTAATTAGTCACTTTAAAGGAAGAATAACTACATAAAGCAAATGTGGGTGGCACAAATTCTCCTGGCTATCTCAGAGGCAGATATGGACTCCAGAGCAAAAAACTGGGGCTTCCTAAGCCCCACCCTCCTCTCTGTCCTCCCCTTGTTTTCCTGTTCCTCCCTCCTTATGGGATCATGGACATTTGTTCCAGGGCAGGGCAGGGCATTAAGGCTCAGACTGGCCAGCGGGGAGGCACCAGGCAGTCCACCCAACTTGGCTGAATTTCAGTGTCCGAGTTCCAGGTTAAAGCAAATGTTCCTGGGTTAGGGATCAGGGCTGAACCAACCCAGGAAAGACAAACTGACCACCCAGTATTGTGCTGAGAAGTCCCCTTTCCCCTAGTGTGTTGCTTAGAACTGCACAAATGCGCTGTCTTTGTAAAAGCAAGGAATTTAGAAATTGTGTTTTGAGACTGGCTCCCGAAATGGGAAACCAAAAGGTTAGTGCTGGCTGTGCTGGCTGTTTTTAGCCTTCTTCTGCCAATCTCACCAAACCTAATAATAGAGCAAGCGTCATCGGGGCATTTCCAGCATCAGTATTATCGCAAGTCAAGAGCACAGGTACAAAAGACAGTGTTCGCTTCCTATGGATCCCCAGCAGGCTCAGAGATTCTAACAGAAGGAGTGAGCTGGAGAAGAAGGTGAGGCCGGGGCTGCCACAGGTGGCTGGGCTTGGGAAGTTACTCACCTGCCTTATAGCGGTCCTTACAAAGCACTTGGACATCTATGATCCAGATGGATGGAAGGGGCAAGGCTGATCACTATTTACCAGTTAAAGAAACTGAGGCTCCATAGAGTAATGATGCAAGGTCATAAATATGTACCACCCACGGCACATGGTGGGTTTTATAAAACCATTCAGAGTTAGGAACGTGAGTCTTTTCCTTTTAAACCTGGAACCGGCTCCTCCACCTCATCCTCCCCTCCTTGATGAGGAAAGGTCGTTTCATAATTTTGTTTTGTTTTGTTTTTCTTTTTCTCTTAGTCCGTGAGGAAAAAAAAGCCTTAAACAAGTCCGATCTTGAACTGATATCTCCGTAGACCATCTCTAAGAGATGCACAGAACGAACCCTTTCCTGGCTTGCAAAGCCCAGCCTTGGGCTGAGGTGGAAGATGCAAATGTCCTGTTTTGTTCCATGTCTATGATACATACCATGATCCAAAGCAACTTGGAAAGAAAAAGGCCTTAATTGGCTTTGTACTTCCACTTCACACTTCATCACCCAGAGAAGTCAGGTCAGAAACTCAGGGCAGGAACCGAGAGGCAGGAACCTAAGTGGAAGCCGTGGAGGAACACAGTTTGTCCTTGGGCTCCCCACAGCTTTGCTCAGTCTGTTTTATTTTCTCTTCTTCTTCCTTTTATTTTAATCTCTCAAAATGACCCATTCATTAGAAAGCTGGATGTAAAAAAAAAAATCCTTCATGGCTAAGAGTTGAGGTGTGTGTGTCCCAATTTCTCTCTTTCTCTCTCTCTCTCTCTCTCTCTCTCTCTCTCTCTCTCTCTCTCTCTGGTTTTTTGAGACAGGGTTTCTCTGTGTAGCCTTGGCTGTCCTGGACTCCTTTTGTAGACCAGGCTGGCCTTGAACTCATAGCGATCCGCCTGCCTCTGCCTCCAGAGTGCTGGGATTAAAGGTGTGCGCCACCATGCCTGGTCCCCAATTTCTCTTTGTAAAAATTAATTTTTATGTAAAAATTTATACATGTTTTGGTCAAATTCTTTCCTTCTTTCCCATCTCCCCATAGGTCCTCCCCATCTCTCTACCTACCTACCTATGTTCTTTCTTTCTCTCTTGCAAAAAACAAACAAAACAAAACCAACCAAATCAAAACAAACCACCAAATAAACTAACCCACTGAAACAAAACAAAAACAAACAAGCGAAACCAATCCACAAAATACATGGAGTCGTTTTGTGTTGGCCCACTGCTTCTGGGAGTGGGACCTGCCCCGGACTATGGATGGTAGACACAGTTATACTTCCTTGGAGAAAACTGATTTTCCACTTCCCAGAAGCTATCAATCTCAAATATCTTCTCAGGGGTGGGACTTTGCATGCTCTTCCCCTTCTCAGTGCTAGGATTCTGTATGGTTTAAAACTGTGCAGCTTCTGTATGGTCAGCCCACCTTCCTAGGGGGTGGCACCTCCCACAGTGGGCTTGGTTGTCTCATATCCACCATTAGTCAAGAGAGTGCTTCATAGACATCCCTATTGGCCAATTTGATGGAGGAAATACCTCAGCTAAATCCCCTCTTTCCAAATGACTCTGGTTGGTGTCACCAGCCCAGCATGAAAAGGCAGTTTGCATCCCTGCCCGGAGCGCAGCACCTTGGCACTAAAAGCCCAGAGCGTGAGGGGCATGGCAGGTTCACACATTGGAATGTCAGGAGGAAGGGGTCACTGGGAGCTGAAGTGAATCCAGAAATGTTTTACCAGGAGGTAGTATTTAGTGAAGGGTAAATCTGTGTCCAGGTGTAGGGAATCCTAGAGCAACATTCCAGAGAATTAAATGTATGTTGTGGGGTTCAAGCAACCCCTAAGCACTGAAGTTATAGAGGTCATGTTGGGAAGACATTTTGAAGGCACACTGCAGATGGTTTTAAGGGCTGCAGCTTTAATGGTTGGGTGTTTAGGAGTTGCTGAGTTTGTGTGAATGGACAAGGAGTCTGAGAAGAGCAGTATTCTAGAGAGCTTTTTATTTAATTGGACATGCAAAATGGATAATAAAAAAGAATTACTAGTAGCAGAAAGATCACGGGGCGGGGGGGGGGGGTACTGAGGGTGGAGTTACTTGGACCATCCTGTTCTCTTTGAAAGTTTTTAATTAACTAACAAATGTGCGCTGCACAGGCGCACATGCCTTCCTGTGCTTGAGCAGGACAGAAAAGCTTGTAGGAGTCAGTTCTCTCCTTATACAAGGAAATCCTGGGGATAAAGCACAGGTCATCAGGCATGGCAGGAATTGCCTTCACCTGCTGACACCAGCCTCCAAGTGGGAGCAAGCATGAGGTAGAGGCATACAGAGCCAGAGAACCCAAACCCCTAAGGTTTCTAGTAACTTCCTCAAGGGACTAGGAAAAAAAAAACTCCCAAGCTGGGCTCTTCAACCTTGAACATAAGTAAACATCTGGGCTACTGTTTTCTTTCTTTCTTTCTTTCTTTCTTTCTTTCTTTCTTTCTTTCTTTCTTTCTTTCTTTCTTT
>OU015745.1:78538551-78551787 GCA_907169655.1 Acomys percivali | reverse complement strand
GAGAGAGAGAGAGAGAGAGAGAGAGAGAGAGAGAGAGATTGCCTTGCTTATGTCATTCTGCTGGTACTGCGCTCTACCTACATGAAGGCCTCATGTGGAGCTAAGGGGCACACATTAGACACAGTGCTAGGATCTTCTTTCTTGATTCCCGATGGTTGCCTATGCGTATCTGCTATCTTTGGGGGCTTTTCTTTCTACCTATTGATGACGTCTTGGACCAAGGCTTCTCCAAGTAGAAGCGGTGCTTGGATAGTCATGTTATGATGCGGACTCTCATTCAGAAACGAGGCAGAAATTTTACTTGAGACACAGAAGGGAACACGGTGGAAACCCCAAGTGATGAAGCTCCAAGTAAGCCGGGGCAAAACAGCAGGCTGTTTGCAGAGAAGTGCGATTAGATTGCCTGTGTTGTACAGGGATTGTCCCTCGTGCCCTGCTGATTCCCGGTAAAGCCACAGCAGTGGAAACCAGGTGAGGAAGAAGAAAGAGAGGACCAGAGTGGAGAACTAGGAAACGCTGGGGCTCCTGGATCCTGAGCTCCGGCTTTTCAGCCAATGTGCTGCAGACTGGGGAGTCTGGTACCCCGCCCTCCAGCTAAGGCAGGACCCTCAGGAACTGCCTCGGGCAGAGGTGTGGGGGAAGGAAAGTGCTCAGGCACAACACGAGTTTCACTTCCTGCCTCAAACCCAGAGAGTCCTTATATAAATATCGACCTCAGCAGCTGCCGCTCTCACCCTCTTCTCGCTATTACTCCTGAGGCTCAGCTCTCAGGCAGGAGCCTGCAGCCTCTCACTTTCCCCAGGTCCCACAGCATTTGCAGCAGGCCCCCCGCCAGGTGGGCGCCTGGGGCCTGAAATGAATCACAACCACTCTCTGGCCCTCCAGCCAGCCATGCCCAGAAGCTCTTGCCTCACTGAGCAAGAGAGGGTGTCCTGACTAGTGGCCCACGTTAATCAAATTAAACCCTGTCCACAGACGTGACAGGCACTCAACCCATCTGTGGAGGCCACAGAAAGCATCGTCAGCACTCGCACGGGTAGCGGTTGGGCAGCATAGGGCTTGACATGCTCACCTAGATGCACACCCAGCCTAGGGTCTGAAGTAGAGTCAAGACTCTCAGACACTCTCCAAAGGCAGCGAGGCAGCACAGTTTAAGGAGTAACCAGAGAGGAAAAGCCAAAATGTGCCCCTGTCACTATTCTACCGTAAACAAATAGAACAGTTATTAATGTTCAGCTAAAACTTACCTTTGAACATAACATCGGATCCTTTTATAACCTGTTTTACTTTTGAAGATAGTATTTTAACAAACAGACGAATAAATGGACAAACCCAACCTCGTACCATAACATCCCTGAACCTCGCTATCTTCCCAACAGATTGGCAGGAGGGTCCTCGAGAGATGGTTTATTGGATAAGAGTGTTTGTTTTGCGGCAAGCGTGAAAACTTGAGTTTGGATCCAGGAACCCATGTAATAAGATTGGGAAGGGCCAATCCCTCCTGTAATGGCAGGGCTGCAGTAGGCTGAGACAGAAGGGTTACTGGAGCTCCCTGGCCACAGGTTCAGTGAGAGATTCTGTGTCTAGAAAAAAGACAGAGAGGGATAGAATGCGACATCTGACACCTGCCTTTGGTGGATGCAGGTGAGCACAGCTGCACACCACACACATGCACACACACACACACACACACACACACACACACACACACACATCCCGGGGCTGATGTGTGACATGCAGGAGATAGATGACATTCTCTTTCTACCTACTGAGAACACTGGTGTCAAGTAAAACATAAGTTGTTATTCAAAAGTATTTTAACTATATATATATTTAATATATATTAAATATTACACCTACACATACAAATTTACATACATACACACAATGCACACATACATTGCCTTTCTAGAGACACAAGCCGGGGCCCTTCACACGATAGTCAAGAGCTTTGCCATTGAGTTGTACTTCTAACCCTTTTTTACTTTATTGAAGACAAGTTCACTATTCTTTGACTGTCCTTGCACTTCCTACGTAGCACAGACAGACCTTTAAGTCTGCAGCCCTTCTGCTGCAGCTTTCAGGGTAAGCAGAGCTACAGGCTTGCACTATCAGGCCCCATAACTGCTCAGATTTAACAACATCCCAATCTTGGGGATTTTAGACATTACATTTCAGACATAAGGCCTCCTGAGATAAATAGCAAAATAAACCAATGGGATGAGAACTGTTTCTCTTCCAAGTGTTTAGGAATCTCAAAACATTAAATGCCCTCAAAAATATTATGTTCATTCTCCCATTTAATATACATCAGGCTAGGTAGTTGTGATTTTCTACAAAATGGAGGGGAAAAAACAAATTACCAAGCTGTTCATTCATTTAGAATAAATTTATTAAAAATTTATGTACATTCTTTGAATAAGAAGACTGAAGAAAGACAAACACTCAACCAAAATGTCAACCACTGGCCATCTCTAAATGTGGTTTCAGGATGGTTTGAGTTTCTTTCTTTGTGGTTCTTTGAACCATCTCAGTTGGATGATGTTTATTTAGCACAAGAGAAACCCAAAAGCGGTTCCTTAAGCATGCATCAGGGGCCAAATAGAGAGCGCCAAAGTAGGCCATTATGATAATATGCAGGGCTTCTTTCTCACTGCAGAGGGCTCTGGGGTGACAACACATCAGTATTGTCATATCTGCTCACCGGCTTTTAATTCACCCATGGCATAAACATCTTTTACATCTGAACATGTGTAGTGCAAGGAAAGAAAACGGCCCAGTGATGAGGTCAGCTTCATGTTCTGCTACCATTATTCCAAGGCCATGAACTTTTTTCTCCTCTAGACCACATGAAGTTCCCTAAGCTGTAAACATGGGGCTTGTGGTATAGGGAAAGGTCCTCTGAGATCAGCCCAGTGTCAGCAGCGCTTGGCAGAGAAGAGGGATTTTGGGGAAGGGACAGGTTTGCTGTAGGCAGCTGACACTTGGGGAAGGAAAGTCCGTGTAGAAAATCACTTTTTCCCCCCCCCCCCCCCCCCCCCCCCACCCCCCACCCCTGCATCCCTTCTCTTCTTCTCTGTTTTATTGTTTTCTGATGTTAAAGACTGGCTTTCTCGCATGTGCTACCACACCTGGCTTTACTCTCAGCCTTGTATCTGCTCCATAAAGGGTCTATTAAGACAGATTGTCTCCAAGGCTTGAACACTCTATGAAATGAACTAAAACTCAGACAGTATTGGAATTCCAAACCACTTCCTGGATCTGTCAGTGCTGATCTTGTGTGGGGTCCTCTTCTCAGATTATACTCTGTCTCATCAGAAGAAAGGCACAGAAGAAGTTGTACATGTGAGTAGAAATTCACAATACACAGAAAACCACGAAACACTTACGTCTTTTGCCCACTGGGTGCCTTACTACCAAATAAACTCACTGGGAGTCTGAATGGGGGAGGTAGAAAAGTGGGAGCAGGGATGAGCCTTGGCATGGCAAACTGCACCTCACTGGCTGGGCAGCAGCCATTCATTCAGTCGCTTGTCAGGAAGCATTTATGGAGCACCTACCATGTGGTAGACTAACCAAGCTTTGAGCATCTGTAAAAAACATGTCCTGTCCTTATTTGCTCAGCATCTGACCATGGCCCTGTGCCAGGGAGGAGCCCATACAGTAATGGGATCTTTGGGCAAGTTGCTTCTCCTCTTTAGTGACTGCCCAGATCTGATTCTGTCGTCTAGTGGTGTTTGGCAATGAGAGACGTCTACATACAGACACAGCACAAAGGTCGCCGAACCAGCAGCAGCAGTAGCAGCAGCAGCAGCAGCAGAGGTTAAGTGAAACCACGAAGCCTCCAGGGAGTGTGTGAACCAGCACATCCCCACCTCCCCAGCTGGCCCAGAAACACAATTGATATATTCAGGCTCAGCAGGAACTGGAGTCTGGCTTTGGGTCTGTAAAGAGCTCTACAGAACCCTTTGGTGGAGACAGGCCTTACACGAAGAAGACGTAATGAGCAGTGTCCCAACTGTTTCCGATGCTTCAAACTTGGACCAGAGCGTTGATCACGCTATGCACAGAAAACCAGAATTCTTCAGATCTTGTCACCTTCTCTCCCCAAGGCTTGACCTGTGTCACCTAAAGTTTCACAGGATAGCAACACCTAAGTCCCGTTTAACCGAGCTGACTGAATGTGAAAACTCACGTATGAGGTCTTGGTAAACTCTAAAGTGCTTCATACATGGAAAAATAGAATTAGCATTCATGGAGGAGGTATAAATAAAGGCACCTTCAGAATCAACAGTCACATCTGACTAGATAGCTGTTTAACTACCTCTGAACTGAGGATAAAACCGAGCTCATACAAGTCTCATGAGGTAAGCCCTTCGCTAGTCCCATCCTACAGATGATATGAAGGGTATTTAAGTAAGGTGATGAATGTCCCCATCAGTAAGTGGCAAAGCTAGGACTCATTTAAGGCACTCTGTTTGCAGTGCTCTTGACAAGTGCACCCTAACACTCCCTGCAAGGAAAAGAATATAGTTCAGTTTACTTCTACCCAGTGAACATAATCTGAGTGCTGGACCAAGCACAGGGTACATGAAAACAAAGTACACGGAAATGGTCCAAAGGACAAGGACGTTGTTGGTGAGAGTATGGTTGGTATTGGGGTGCTGTGGAGAATATTGTAAATATGAGGAAAATGAGAATCTCTACATTCAGCAGACTATAGAATCAGGAGTGTGATCAACGTGGGCTCAAGGTGAGGCTCAAAGCTGATGTGTTGGACACTCATGGTGAAGGGTCTCGAACGCCACACTAATTAGATGAGACCTTAGCCTAGAGCTGGGAAGGAATTGTGATGGGTGTATGTATAATAATGTGGAATTTGAATAAAACTACATTAGAAGAGAGTCATTTGCCTCAGACTTGCACCATCACCACCATCAGAGGACTGATGAAGATGAAGGGCAAGTTTCATGCAGAAGAAAGGGATGCAAAATCTCATGGATTTTTTTCTATCTGTGGTGCTCAGAATGGTGAAGAGTGGAGGGACATGCAAGACTGGGTTGAAGAGATACCTCAGAGAGGTCCCTCCCATCCCATGCTTGATTCCCCTGCCCCATTATTGGTGTGGCACCTTCACTTCTGGGACCTTTCCAGTTGTAGAAAAGTTTTGCCTCACCAGACAGCTCCATCCTTACCCTCTGGAGAGATTCCTTTGCTAGAGTGGGCTATCGTTTTGTTATTCTTTCTCTTAGCTCCAAGTCTTACAGAAATCTAAGCAAGTCTTTGTCTCAGAATCCCTCTATTTGGTAGCCTCCTGGGGCCCCAGACCTTCCTTAGTTGTCAACTAAGGAACTTTGAAATGATCAGAAAGGACTGTATCTGAGAGGCTCAGAACTGAAGAGCCCATCCCCTGAAGGAGGGCAAACTAAGGGAGTTTAGGGGAAGAGAGCTGGCCAGGTGGGTGACAGCCACTGTTTACTGTAAACCATCTGAGACTGCTATCGGGGCACTCTCAACAGCCAGACCCAAGAGCAGAATTTTCATAATAACCATAGTCAGCAAATGGGAGAAAGGACCCAAGTCACTCTAGTCCTTATAAGAAACTGCGACCTCACAGAGCACTGTTGTGGCCTGTTAACAGCACACTATTGGTGTTAGGCAGTTTCTTAAGTGGGTCATGTAGAATCCTGCCTCAGAGGAGTAACCACTTTAAGGGGGTGGATAAGGGTAAGCTACAAAGATGTCATCTTGCCACATGTTATAACTATAGACTATTTTCCATGTATACATAGGGAGCCAATTTATCTAAATTTCACGAAATGATCATTACACATGGTCTCGCATTCAACACCATGTCCCTTGTGTTTAGTATAGGGCCTGGGAGGGCCTCAATAAATATTTATTATTTTCTATATATAAATGAGTGGAAACATGGATGCATACCTGATAGTATCTAGTCTAAAACAAGAAACAGGCTCCTCTGACCTTCAAATGAACACTTTACTCAATATGACAAGGTGAGCCCCATATTAAAATGACTCCAGTGTGAGGCTTGCCTAATTGAGGATACCACAATGTCATTTCCTATTTTATATGCTAACACTGTCCACCCCAGAGCTAGTTTCTTGGCTACAGGACAATAGTCTTTGACCCAGTCTATCAGGAGCCTGATCTCGGAAGGAAAGGACCTTATCACAAATCCAGCTCATCTCCTTAGCCACCCAGGGAACTGGGGTAAATTACTTCTTTTCTTTGAATTTCAATTTCTTGTGTGTTAAAGGAAGGAAATATCACATCTATTCTGCATAGTTGCTAAACCATTTTATTCTGGCCAGGAGACTGGTCTTGTTGAGAAAGGATCGAAATTCAGCCATGAGGCCTCATTCCTGAAGTGGCACGGTCTTTGCAAGCATTCACACTGAAGCTCCAACTTGAGAGAGTTGGTTGACAAAGTGCTATCTGAACCGCGGGTGAACTTGTAGTTTAAAAGTAAGAGTTCACCTTTCTCTGGTGTCACAGTGTTGGCCGAGTGTGGCTGCTGTACCCTGCCTGTGTTGAGGACCGGAAACCTCACATTAGGTTGTACTCATCTGACCGAGGTGCCTGCCCCAGCCCCACCTCCAGATGTTCCATAAGCATTTGCTGTGAGAATGAGGAGGAGCTAACCATACCTAGTATCTCTGCTGAGGTCAAGTGTGTGTGTGTGTGTGTGTGTGTGTGTGTGTGTGTGTGTGTGTGTGTGTGAGAGAGAGAGAGAGAGAGAGAGAGACAGACAGACAGACAGACAGACAGAGACAGACAGACAGACAGAGACAGACAGACAGACAGACAGAGACAGACAGACAGACAGAGACAGACAGACAGAGAGAGAGAGAGAGAGAGAGAGAGGAGAGAATGAGAGGAGAGGGGGGAGGGGGAGAGAGGGGGGAGAGGGAGAGAGTGGGAGTATGGGAGTATTCAAGCCTGCTGATCGGGCTCACATCTGCAAGGTTTTGCTATCCAGAAAGAAAAGGCCCTATCACCACACCAAGGCTTTTCTGTGACCAAGTTTAAGGCCTCTGCTTTTTTTTTTTCCCCCAGAAAACTGCCAGGAGTCCCCTGTCAGCAGTAACGTGTTTCAATTGCACACCTTCCTGCTTGTGCCGTAATGAGTACGGCTTTGTGTTGATGTACCAATGCAAGACCTGACCTTTTCCATACGAAAGAACATTCATAACCCAAGCCTAAGTATAAAGCTTCAGACGGGAGCAGATAAGGATGTAGGTCACATGGTGATTTTTGTGTGTGAAGTGTAAAGCAGGAGGGGCGCGGTGGACAATGCGGAGCTCTCAAAGTACTGCCAGTGGCTAGAGCAGCTCCAGTGTTTTATCAAAGCCTGAAACTAAATGGCTGCTTTCCGCGAAGAATTCGAAGCCGCCCTCCATCCCCGAACACATTGTGTCCCCTTCCTAGACAGGGAATTCACTTAGTTTACAAATGTCTCTGCTTTTCTGGGGTTCTCGCAGTTACCATGTGTAGTAGTTACTCGAGTGCCAGGTACTTAAACTGATTTATGTCTTTCACCAGAGGGAATTGCTACCCTAGAGCCACTGTTTCCCGGGTAGGCATAAAACAGATTTCTCAGCTTTCAGGCTATAGCAGGATCTGGAAGTTTTTCTGATGATGCCCTCACCATTACTTTTTATATTCTTTGTCCCACCCATTGCAACCCGTCTGTGCCTGCCGGTCCAGTCCCTCTGGCTTCACCTTTGCTTCTCTTCAGGGCTCCTCTTGGGTAGCCTTCTTCAGTGTCTATTTCTTGAGCTGCATGCAAGTGTCTCCAGGAATCCTCGCCGGTCCCCCTTTGCCTCGCTCACCGTGCTCTTTGAACCTACGTTTTCTGGTCATGGGTTAGTCTGCAGTCTACTTTGCTACTCAAGTCTGTACTCAGTTGTGATACACCATGAGCTACTGAAAACAGGGCAAGAGTAACGCCTGAGGGATTTTGTACAGTTAAGCGGTGCCTATAAAATGCTTTCTGGTTCTGTTTTTGTTCTATTTCATTTTGCTTGATTTTTTTTTTGTTTGTTTGTTTCTGTTTTTGTTGTCTTTCGGTAGCTGTACAATGTGACACACATCCTAGCATTCTGAAGACAGAAGTTGAAAGACCAGCCTGGACTACACAATGGATTCCAAGACATCCTGGGCCACAAAGAAGACCCTGTTTCAAGATAAATATGTGCCTACATACATGCATCATACACACATGCTTCTTGCAAATCTGTTTACTGAACATCGGAATTTATTTTGAGAATGTGCCAGCGATGATTTGCTCAGCTTGCTTTACTGTGTTCTTGGTAGCTCATTCAATTACCACATGAAATAACCATGATGTCATTATTATTGTTGTCACCCACAGTAGATGAAAGGACTAAAGCTCCACAAAGTTCAAGAGCTTCACTTGGTATTGTACAATTGGCCCATCAGTGGGCCAGATCTGAACCCATGACTATCTAGGCCAAGGACTGCTGGGAGCTAGCTTCCTCCAGTTCGCAAGATCTGATTGGTTAATTTTAGGGGCTCTGCCAGCTGGCTTGAGGCATTATTTTATATCGTAATATCAATCCACACTAATTAATTCACAAGACAAAAGAATCAGCAAAATGATACTAAATGCTTACATCTTGCTGTTTCCTACTTATTTTGGCATATTATTAGTAAGTGTATATGTGATGTCACCTACATTGTCTGGACTTGGTATGCTGGACATAGTATGCAACGGTGTAATGCTGGTGTCTTTTCCATTGCTAACTTGAACTGGGCCATGGTGGAAGGGCTTTCACCAAGGACATTGGCAAACACAGCAATTGAGGGATTCCTAACCGTGAACCAGTTACTAAATATTTGAAGCACACCACTGGCCTGAAAGGCAGATTATACTGCAGTAAGCAACAGGCTTCGAGCCCAAAGCACACATAAGCCCTTTCATTTCTTGGCTTAACTTTCACCCAGTTGGGCCCAACTTTGGACCATCAGAGACAAGCTGCTTCCTGAGATTAGAAAACTGCCCTTTAAAAGGATTGTTCAGTCTTCAGGGTTGGCTCAAAGGCCAATCTGTGTAGGGATCTTATGCCGACAGCCATATATTCTACACCTCTTCCACAAATGAACTTTCATCACACTTTGTAGGGGAAATGGAAGTTCTGAAGTGTTATTGTAAATTATATTTACCCAAACTTGCATCACTATCATAACCCATTGTTTTATCAATTGACCTTAAAGCTCGAGTTCACGCAGTTTCTGTCTGTATTTTATGGGGTCTCATGAAATGAGACCCAACTTAGGCTCAGAGGTTTCAGAAATCAGCACAGTTGGTTTAATTCAAGAAGTCCATTAGCATTGGCCTCCATCCCTTCATCTGCCTAAAGCTAAATGTGGTCTAGACGCTCTTTGACTGTCCTTCTGTCTCTATTTTAAATGACACTGCACATCCATTCTGTTCTGCTGAGCTCAGCTCTAGCACTCCACACTATGGGGCACTGAAGTTAACCTTTTTGAAGTCTTTTATAGCTGTATAAGCTTGTGGACTGGCACGGAAGGCAATGCTTTGCATTAAATGTGTCATTTCTCTCAGATAGCTTCAGCTTTACCACCAATGCCAGCTTACCCGCCCATCACTGGTCAGGAGCTCTTACTGTCTTAAAGGCAATCTGCAGCTCAAGTCAAGAGGAAGGGCACGGGTAGGGAGAACTCCTGAACTGTTGCCTATTAGCCATCTAGAAGACTCAGAAGGGAAGGCTGAAATCTGCACCGGAATTTTGATTTGACATCCTTGGCTGGGTCTTTAGTGAAAGGGAGCAGGAACAAGGAAGGCATCAAATGTAAGGCAGGCGGTACTTCCTGCTGGATTAGAAAGCTCAGAGGGAAGATCCCTGTAACTGCGGAAGAAGGCCATGGCTCTGGAGTAGCTCTCATGGTCAGACGAGCACACACAGCAGCTCAGAGAGAATATCTTATGCCTTACATTTGCCTTGCTCTTGACCCCGACCAAGCCTGTATATCACTTGTGTCTTTTAGGAAATTCAGTAAGTGTCCTTAATGCCTCCCACCCTCATGCCCAAGTCCTCACTTCCGTCAGGCTCTAGGTTTATAAGCACCATGGCTCCAGACTCCTGACCCACAAGATGACTTTGTGAAATAGACATTATAACTTTTTTTTTAAAACAGAGGGGAAAAAAATGAAGATTATGATAAAAGAAAAAATTAGGCCAGATGTGCTGTTGCAATTCTAACCCTAGTGTTCATGGGGCTGAGGTGAGAGGAACATTCTAAGGTTGAGGAAAACATGGAGAGAGCTCCTGTCTCAAAAGTCAAAACAGAGGCAGGGAATTGAGTCACAGTCACCTGGGTGTTGAACAGAGATGCAACTTGACCTTGCTCTTCTGCCTGCTATTTGTGTGCCTTTTCAGCGTCCAACGAATGACCTCTGCCTGGCTAGGTCAAAACTGTTAGCAGAGGAGAGAAATTTTTGAGCTGTTGCTTGCTTGAGAACCTACAGCACCACAGTAGAGACACAAGGGCTCGACAAACTCAGGGCTCAACAGAGCCTGGAGGTGGAAAGGGAGCCCCTTTAAGTTTCAGAAGGAAAAATGGGGTAGAGACACATGTCAGGTCATGTCTATAGTCAGCGGAGTCAGAGTCAAGGCTGAGACACTCACACGGACCTCTCGTCCCGCTTTGCCACTGTCCTGTATCCAAACATTCTTCATGTCTGCCCTCCTTCAGCCACTGGCAACATTAAGAAAGAAAGAAGCATTTACTTAGAAATCCCTGACCACCGCTGCAAGGACAGTTTGGAATACTCTCTGCCAGCTTCTAAGCAGACCAAAGACTAGGGACAGAGGGGGGCAAGCATGCTCCAGTGTCTGTTGTCACATTGCATCTCATCTGCCCTGTGCCAGGCATCAGATTTATTGCTGGTGAGAAGGATTACTCATGCCTTTCTGATGCCAAGCAACCAATTTATCTCACCATGGCTTGGTAGGCACAAACGTTTAGTGTGTGATCAAAAATAGAGACCACCTGTCATCCAGTACCTTGGAACTGGCCTTCTAGCCTGAGAACTTACTCGAACCCATATCAAACAGTTAGCCCAAATATAACCAGATAGACTTTATTTTAGGAATCATCGTTTCATAACACAGTTAACAACAATTAGAAAAATGTACTGGAGAGAGAGGCATCTCATTTACGAGTCACCTGTCCTGAGTTTATTCCCACTTGACTTATTAAACCAACTTGCCTGCTTTCTTTCTTTCTTTCTTTCTTTCTTTCTTTCTTTCTTTCTTTCTTTCCTTCCTTCCTTCTTTCTTACTTTTTCATGTGTGTGTGTGTGTGGGGGGGCACTAATTTCTTCTCTTTGGACCACACTATCTACTAGAAAGGGCTAAAGTGGACAAACCTTAGAGAATTACCTTTTTTAAAGAAACAAAACATTTTATGTTAATTCTTAGAGAATTTCGTATAATATATCATCTAGATCATATTCAAGCTGTTCCCTCTAACTCCATCCGCATCTATCCCTCCCCGCTCCTATTTTGTGCCCGCTCTTTGCTTTATAATGCCACTCAGCAGATGCCCTGGTCTGCTGGCTTTTATTGGTCTTTTTTTTTTTTGCCCCCTTTTCCATGATGTTTCCTGAGTCTTAGGTGTTGAGGATGTGTTGTGAACCTATTAACTGGGTCTGGTCACCCCACAGTCAGTTGATCTCTGCCTTTTGGCCAGTTATGACTTGCTAGAATGATCTCTATCTACGGTGAAAAAGAGACTTCTTTCTGAAGTCTCCACACTTGTCTGTGAAGAAGGACAGGCATTTAGAATCTAGTTAGGAGTTGCACTGGTTTAGGAAAGTAGCAATAGAAAGCTTGTAGCTTCCAAGGCCTCACCAGTCAGAGGCAGTGATTACTGATTTTGATAGGCTCTATAAATGATCTTCCCTTATATAGAGGCATCTGCTATACCTTCTCCCCTCAACCCCCCCTCACTCCCCCCCTCCACCTATAAGATCCACACAGTCCTAGAGACTCCTCTATGCAATGGGAAAACAGTATAAATTCAATAGCACTTTGATTATTGGCTGCTGCGTAGACTCTTCTACTTATTTGACTTCGGTAGGTTTCTGGGACTTAAGGTGGAGTCTTCAGTGTCCTAAGAAAGCTTTGGATGGTTCGATAGTTAGTGTTAACTGGGCATGATTGTGGGGAGTGGTCTTGTTTTCATTAATTAATATGTCAAGACCCATCTTTTTTTTTTAAGATTTATTTATTTATTTATTATGCATACAGTGCTCTGCTAACATGTGCTCCTACAGGCCTGAAGAGGGCATCATATCACATTAAAGATGGTTGTGAGCTACCATGTGGTTGCTGGGAATTGAACTCAGGACCTTTGGAAGAACAGGCAGTGCTCTTAACCCCTGAACCATCTCTCCAGCTGCCCTCCCCACCCCTTGCCCAGCAAGACCCATCTTAATCATCAGCACTATCATTTCAATGAACAGAGCTGTCTAGGCTTTATAAATCCAGAAAGGGAACTGAACTGTGTCTTGCATCCACCCTCTTTGTCCACCTGGCTGTAGATGAAATACAACCAGATGCTCTAAGCTTGCTCTATCCTGACTTGCTGACTATGATGTGTGCACCTTGAGCTGTGAGCCAAAGCCCTTACGTTGCTTTTTTCTAGATTATCACAGCAACAGGAAAAAAACAAAAACAGGTCATCCAAAAGAAACGGAGATTCCGTCTCATTGAAGAAAAGATTCTGGAGTCTTGGTGGTGGTCAGATGAAAATTTAATTCATGTGAATAAAGGAACCTGGGAGCTTGCCAAGGTGTCATTCGCCTTTAAAAAAATCTGTAAAATGGGATAGATCCAACGGCTTCATAGCTCTTTGTATATAATTAGTAAATCAGCATATATTAATAGTCTCCCACAAAACTTCCTGAGGCATTTTAAGTGCTTAAAAATATTAGCCATTATTTTTATTCTTAGTGTTTGAGTGAACTTACCTAAAAATTCCTTGTAGTCTCAAAAGATAACTGTGAAGGAAGAGCCATAATGGGACAAGGAGATGCTGTCATATGCTTTCTCTCTTTCTGCCCAACAGCTTGTCTCATTCAGTGTCTCTAACACACACACACACACACACAGATAGACAGACAGACACATACACACAGACAGACACTCACAGACAGACAGA
>OU015745.1:78514888-78538541 GCA_907169655.1 Acomys percivali | reverse complement strand
ACACACACACACACACACACAGACAGACACATACACACAAACAGACACTCACAGATAGACAGACAGACAGATACACACAAACACACACACACAGACAGACAGACAGACACATACAGATTGACAGAAAGAGACAGACAGACACAGAGAGAGTGAAAGAGAAAGACTCACACACACACACACACACACACACACACACACACACTCACGCTCAATCACATGCACACATACAATTCTGTCTGCAGAAACTGGAGTGTTTATCCAAAGCCCCTAGAACAGGAGTATACCAAACACTCTTTGGCAACCAAAATTACTTTAGGGATAAGAGACTCAAGACTGTGGGTGTAAAATACAAATAATAGGTGAGTTCATACTGAAATCTTTACTTTTAGGAGTTGTGGGCTTTCCTTTTCATTGTTTTTTTTTCTTTTTCCAAAAGCATTATCATTTATGTGGTTTGTAAATGATCTTCCTCTGGAAATTAGACATCACAACATAAAATGCGAAATTGCAACTGATAAATATGTGAAAAGCTCAATTACCTAAGCCAGGTTAAGTCCTCCTTCGGGCACAGCAGCCTACATGGACAAATTTGCTTTGAGTCACATATTTTACATAAACCAAAGAGGTTGCCCTTAAGAATGACTCTGGCTTATTGTTCCCCGCCCCCGTGGTGTCCCACATACTGTAACAGGAAGACATAAGCAGTTTCAAGACGTAAACTTTCTCTCAAATGTTTCTCCACCTAAACCAAGCAGAGTTTCTAAAGTAAAAAATACTGATCGCCATGACACTTGCAGTGAGTGGTCCTGGCTGCTCATCCTTCAGATAAAGAGATAAAGATAAACTATTCTTCGTATACCGAAGGGGTGACCAGGCAGTGGGGGAGAAGCTGCTCTCCTGGAACTGGCTTTGTTTTTCTGATTCCTTGATGGTATGCTAGAGGCTGGACAACATTAGGCTCTTAAGGATTAACTTAGTTTACTCCCAAATCTCTTTGTGATTATAGAACACCAGAGAGAGAAAGGACTTGCCCAAGGTCATTCAGAGGTTAGATGGTTGAATCACACAGTGCAGGATACTGATAATAGGACAAAAGTTGAAAGCTCTAGCCCATAATAATGACCTCAGATATATCATTTTGCTCATAAAATAATTAAAATATGATGACATGATGCAATAGTTCTGACCTGACAAGATACTTAAATAGATTAATAAGATAATAAAGGTGAAATGTCCAAGTAAAAATCCTCATGCAAATGGATTGCAGAAAATCAAGTCAAGGAAAAAATGAAATTCAAACTTTTTCCCCTTGCAAATAAAACAGAACATCCAAAGTTTTTTTTGTTGTTGTTGTTGTTTTTGAAACAGTGCCTCATATATTCCGGGGGCTGGTAGTGAACTCACCTTGTAGCCATCACATTTGCTGTATGTACTGCTGGGGTCAAACCTAGGGCTTCCTGCATGCTGGGCAAGCACTCTACCAATTAAGCTGTAGCCCTGTTTTGATGGTTGCTGTAGATGTCTGTAGAGTACAGCCTTCTTTCCTTTGCATCTCTCAGTTCTAGATGCTTCATGGCATTGGAGAATGGAAGGTAATTTGGGTCAGCTTCCCAAACAGTTGAGAACCTGCCACCAAGCACCAGTTTTGTCTATGGTCAAAAGTAGAAACAATAAGTTTTGCTCTGTTATTTGTTTGCCCAAACTCAAGGGAGGAAGCTTAAACTTTGAATGGAGGCTCCCTAACGCAACAAGGCCAGTGGTATCTGTGACATTCCAAAGACTTGCCCTTTAGAGAAACTGAGATCAAAAGAGAGAGCGGAAGCTGAAGCTGAAGGCTGATCTGGAAGTGTCTGTAGCTCATAGGACTTCGCAGATACAGATTTAAAATAAATAGAACCTCTTGACTAATTGGAGAGCATACATTTCCCACTTGTTGGATGTTGGGATCAGGCTTGATTGAAGCACACAGAGGAAGAAACTGCTGTTAGACAGAATATAGTTAAGAACTTCTGAAGGATCTAAGCTGATACAGCATGGAGCTTTGCTGCTCTGTAGTTTACCAAGAGCTTCATCCTGGATGCACTCCCACAGAGGCAACAGAAAGGATGCTAAATAGGAAAATGTCTCGGGTGGTATCTCATGAACCTCTCCAAAAAGTCTAGTGTCTCTTTCTTCGAAACAGGGAGTAGTCCAGACTGGCCATGGGAACAGAATGGCAATAGGTAGTTTGAAACTTGGGCAAGCTCACCTCCCCTCTCCCACCGTAAGAGAAGGATGCGATTCCACACGCCAACAAAGGACAAAGCAGTAAAGGACCAAGACCAACATAAGGCGCTGTCCCTACTCCTAAACTCACGTGGCAAGCGCAAGTCTTTGCTTTCAGATGGGTTATGGGACCCAGATTGTACAGCTAGTATTGTTCAACTTTAGGTGGTACTGGGCTTGGAGGACCACACTGCGTGGCCTAGCATGCGCAACACTAGCAGTGGATAAGAATGGGCATTCGTAGGGCTGGGGTGGTTATAGAAGCTTTGTAAGAATGTTTGCTGATGCTTTGAGAGGCCAATAGGATCATCATGGATGTTCCTACTGTTAATCATAATAACACTACAGGGTACTTATCCTGTACAATGAAATGCATGGTCTAGGGCCAAGTTGGAGGAATGTTGTATATGCGTAGTCCCCTCTCTCATAGATTAATGAAGTCTCAACAGGACTGAAGGTAAGCACTGTTTTGAATAATGGTGGTTTTCACTAACTTATTTTGCCACGGAAATCCGATGACTGTTTTTGTTTTGTTTGTTTGTTTATTAACCTACAGTACTGCCATACTGGAAATACATGCTCCAAAGCAAACCCTTTGAATTCAGCAGTCACGCATGCCTTGCTCCACAGAGTGTTTGAAATGAAAGCAAGACTAAATTTAATACCGTTTCTTCATCTTCTGAGTAATGAAAACTGGGGCCTGGAAGGGTTGTGTCAATGTATGACTGATAGCCATTAACCCTGGCCTGTAAGATCCTAAAAATTAAAACGCCTATAGCATTAGCTCACGGGCTATAGTGCAATAAAGCATTATATGCAAGGTTTGATGGAAGTTACTGGAACACTGGACTTAGAAACTGTAGCACTGTAGTCTGCAGATTTCTCCCTGTTACCACGCAGGCCCATCTTCCCACTCTCATTAGCATTGGGTCCCGTCATCTCTAAAGTGGGGAGGGTAAGGCTAGTGTGACTGATTTCACAAGTTCTGGTAAAAATCAAGAAAGAGAAAGGATGTGAAAGTTGTTTGTAAGATGTGCTGTGCTATGTAAGGGCAGGAATCCTTCTTCCTGCTAACAGGTTGATGCCACAGGCTGAGCACTTAGAGGATGTGTCTGTTTTCCGTTGCCTCTCTTCCTGAGGGTACTTTGCATGAGTCTGTCCACAGACTTCATCCTTTAACCGCTGTCACGCGTTAATGAGGTTGTCTGTCACCCTCACCAAGCCATTTATCCCCTGGCGTGGGACAAGTGAGCATCTGGCTAAGCTCACAGAAAGTTGAGGTGACTAGCAAGGAAAGTAGAAAGTTCTGAGCTTAGCCATCCTCTCAGCAGGTGTTTGGATATTTGACTCCTGGTCATGAACACCGTTTTTTTTTTTTTTTTTTTAATGACTGAGCCTTCTAGTCTGTGCTGTTTGCAGCAAAGGTGGAAAAGTTGGAAAGGAAGAATCCTGTAATAACATAGCAAAAGAAAAGGGTGTGGTGGTGGTGAGGGTAGACAAGGACAGCGTTGATGAAGCTTTAGTATCTTGTCTCTGGGATGCTATTGATGATTTGAGTGTAGTGTGAGATCTTAAGTGAAATGAATCGGTGGTTTCAGTTCCGGATATGGTATGCAAAGAACGAAAAAAAAAAAAAACCTTGCTCTTTGAAATTCAGCACTTCCTTGTCTGTGCTTCAGGAAGCCACAGGCCTGATGTTGAGTGTGGAAACTGACTCATATCTGGCCCTTTGAGATTAGCCTCTCCAGCCCCCAGACTGTGGGCAGGATCTGGGGCCTAATGGGAAACAAGTGTGAGATCTGGCCTAACCTGGAGGAGAAGGATCAGACACAACACCGTGGATGCATATCTCTTTCAGGGCGCTTTGCTTTCCAGGTGGTTCTCCAGGCAGCCGAGCTTCTGGACCATCACCAAGGCATTTCACCATGAACTTGGCAGTGACTCAGTGATCTGAACTGACAGAAAACAAAATCAACACAGTGCCTCCCAACACCTTCTTTTCGGAGTCACATTAAAGGAACTCAGCCAACTCAACTACTCAGTGGGACCACATGACCCTGAGATCTTATCGTGTGTTTTCTCACCCAGAAGCCCCAACAATTTACAGCCATTCTTCTCTTTGGCTCTCCCAAAAAAGCTTTTGCTATGATAGTTAGGTGTTAAGGGCCGGGAAGAGGTAATTTAGAGTTTATTTCAGAAGGGGGAAGCTTATCAGAGACCACCGAAGCATGAAACCCTGGGTGTCAGGGAGCTCAGCTCTCCTACAGCGAGCCATCTGAAGCTGGGAAAGACCCACGAAAACAGCACATTTGTGTGGTTGTCATGTTCAAAAAGCTCGCCCAGGAATAAGAAGAAGGTGTTGGCTTAAATGAGAAGGCAGTGGAAGACAGTTGGTACCGAGAGAAAAATCCAAGGAACCCGGCTCACATTAGCAGGCCCAAGCTTCTTTTTTTTTTTAAACCTCTGTCTACACACTTGATCTCTAAGCCTCCCTTTCTCCATAGCACAATTATACTTAAAAAATGAGAGCATGTGTGGGGAAGTATTTGCTTTATAGATAGAAAGAACTGTGCAAAGAATCGTCATTTTTCTTTACCTATAGACTTTTGAATATTTGTGATTAACCTGTGTTGGAAGTAAAGCTATAGCTGCTACCATAGGGTAAAGATTAAGCTTTCCAAAAAAAAAAGTAAACAAAAAATAAAAGAATAATTAAAAAAAAAGAAAAGAAAAAAAAAAAGATTAAGCTTTCCAATGTTCCTATCTGGAAATCTTTCATAACACACATTGGTCTGCATTTTTACCTGCATGCTCTTTACTTCCAAAATAGGAATAGTGACCACTAAATCATAGAGAAAAGATTCAGGCCTTGTCATGGAAGAAGAGAACGGAAGTTAGAGGAAGAAAATCCACAATTCGAAATAATTTTAATGAGGTATGCAGCATCGTTTTTGGAGGCCCTCAGCAGCTCAAAAGACAAAAGACGAGGGGAAGACTTGCAATATGCAATATGCAATATAGAGGGGAGGGATCAGCCAACTCCTTCCTGACTGTACACATCGTAAAGAAATGTGCATCCTTAGTTAAGGGACCTATCAAAAGTAAAATGACAGACTTGTAAAAAGGAGACACATGGAGGAGAAGGCTGCTAGGGTTTGAGCACTAGGTGACGTCTCCCCTTGGGAATCAGTGAGTGCCTTTCCAGAACTACATAAGAGGCATTATGATTACTAGAAGGAGCAGACAGCCTTAAAAGCAACAACAGCAAACAAACAAACAATAACAAAACAGGGCATTGAAAACCAGCATGCTTGCTCCCAGGTTGGGGAGCTGTAGACAGAGGCAGTCGCTCTTTTGGGGGGAAGGGGGAACAGGGAAGTAGGCAAGGCAATGTGTGGGGTGCCTTGCACAAGGTCCCTTGATGTCTCTGAAACTGATTGTGTATTCTGAGCTCCTTAATAGGATTTTGTAGGTCACGGTGTTCTAGGCAAAGCTCCCTGTTGATGTACATCTCTCATGCAAGATTTAAATCACCTCTTTTTGGGCAGAGCTCCATGGAAACACCGCCCATGGTTTCTGAAATGGAGTCTGATTGGGTCCCCATAATACCTGGCTGCCGTGGACAGCAATCTCGGCTGCTGACGTGCCACCGGACAGTTGGCAAGCAAGAGACTATGAACATCTAGTCACTGTAGGTTATTATTATTATTCTAATGTTAAAGCAAGTTCCTGTTTATATACAATAGCCAGAGAATGGAGTATTCTAGGCAGTGGAAAATTCTGGTTCATCTGGTTACCATCCATATCATTTGAGATTCTTGGTTTCCAAAGAAGTAATTACAACACACTTTGCTGAACGCTAAAATGTGACTTAGGCTTTCTTTGGTGATTCACAGGTGCTTTCGGATCTGTCAGCACCCGATAGCACAATTAGCATCGTAGTTTCTCATTTTCTAGGACCCAGAGTGGAAATGTGGAGTATGTAGAACTCTGCGTGGCAACTATAGGATACCCCAACCAGACCACTGACACTGCCAGTGCTGGGAGAAGGGCGTGGTCAGGGAGCATCTTGTCATCTTTTGGCTTGTTGACAAGAAGAAATACATCAGCAAACATATTGCATATTATTGAGTGTACTGTTGACTGTTGCATTACAGATATTCCCTCCCTCAAGACTGCCACAGAAGCTGGCCACAGTGACTGCCTCCTTTAACTGCAGTTCTTGAGAGGCTGAGGCAGGAGAATTTCCAAGAGTGCAAGGGCAGTTTGGAGTGCATAATGAGTTCCAGGGTGGAACTTTTTAAGAAAGGGAGCTAGGTAGATAGATAGACAGACAGACTGACAACAGACTGACAGATAGGGAATGTTAGGGAAAATGAAATGATGTGACTCAATTACTTCCCCAGCTTGATGCTTGAGCCGAATCAGTTAACAAAGCATCAGTTGTGTCAGAGGCCACAGAATAAATACAGTAGATTTCATTTCTTTTCAGTTGTTTTTAACAATCATTGATTTATTTATGTGTGTGTGTGTACACATGCAAGAAGTTAGAGGACAATTGGTAGATATTTGACGGAAAGCCTTGTGGCCCCCCAGGAATCAAATTCGTGTCATCAGTTTTGGCAGTGAGTGCCTTTACCTATGGGAGCCATCTTGCTGGCCCAACTCAGGCATAGAGAGACCCCATTAGTCCTCTACAGGCTCAGGTCAATTCTGGGCTGTGGTTGTTAATATACTATTACACACACACACACACACACACACACACACACACAGATACACAGACACACACACAGACACACACACACACAGACACACACATACACACAGACACACACACACAGAGACACACACACACAGAGACACACACACACACACAGACACACACACACACACACACACACACACACACACACACACACACATCATATCTGCTGAGACCAGGCTAGAAATCTGTTGAGCAGGATGCCTCCCATCACATGGCACAGCAAAGGAAGGTGGCAGAGCACACACAGGCTTTCACTCTGGGATTCCAGAAGCTCATCGTTCCGTCTGAAGATCACTGACGGCCTCGTCTGTGTGCGCACCCTCGACTCAGACCTGAAAGGGTTCACAGAGAGAGTAAAGGGTGAACAGAGTCCCCAGGATTCAGTCAAAATGAAAACCTCCCCCAAATAGCAAAGACCCACACGCCTCCCCACATCTGTGAGAAAACCTTTCAAAAAGCCACCGAGGCAGGCCTGCATTTATGGCAGTCGCGCTTTTCCTGTGTCCTAGACGTGAATCACTCCTAACTCTACCTCTTGGCTCTATTAAAGAGAAAGCCTGCACCTCGGTGGTGCATTCCCAGTGTTGGTTCACTGTCACTTTTCCCTCCGAAGAGATGGGAAAGAGGAAGTGGGTGACTTCAAAGCCAGTTACATTTTTTGGAAGGGCAGGATTCCATGTGTTTGGACAGAGCTCTGGTGGTCTGAAAGTACTTTTCACGTTCTGAGTTTCAGAGCCAAGGGTCTCTGTTCTTCAGCAGTTAATCATCTCACCTTTGCTCCTGGGCCTGGAAACCTGCTGATTGCAGGACAGGCCAGAGGCTGGGGTCACAGTCCAGTGTGACAGTTAAGTCCAGAATTGGATCCCAGGGTCCACAGGACCCAGTTGCCAGCCGGAACAGTGCATTGAGTGCCCCCAGCTTCTAGATGGTACCTTCTCAGTTCCAGGTGATTTCATCTCAAAGATATCTGAATGTGGGTCTGCGTGAACATTTCCCTATCTTCTACAAATGCCTTGTATTGGTTATAAAGACACTCCGTCACAGAAGCTCCTTAGAAGAAAGAGGTCAGAGAGGTTCCCTGTGCAGCCTTCTACGAGGGCGGAGCTATACCAAGCCTCTTCTGCTAGTGGTCATCCAGGTGACAAAGGAATGCAAGTCCCTACAACTCTCCAGTACTCTCCATTTCATGCAGTGCATTCTAAAGTGCAGATGTTGCCATTCAAGTACAGCAGCAGGGGTTCTGTGAAAACTGGCAGCAGATGGCTTTTTTTTTTTAATTAAATAAGGAGGTAGGTCCCTAGAGGTGCTCACTCCCTCTTTCTCACATCTTCCTTAAAGATATTTGTTTAAGCAGTTTTCCTCGCTGACATGGTGGATCCCTATTTCTGTTGAATACACACCTTTATAGTGTGCTATTTCCTTCCTCCAGTCTTCAGAGTTTCACCCACTCGGTGCTGCAGATTACTTAACTGACACTGTCTTGGCATGTCACTGGTCTTCTCACTTATGTGTAGACTGCCTGAAGACAGGAGTCATTGTATTGTCCCCTGTGCTCTCCATTGTCACTCAAGACAGGGCTTAGCACATGGTTACATCAAGACAGGCCTCTGGCTTGACGTGTACCTCAAGTGAACGTCTCTTCCAGCTATGTAGCAAGGAAATGGTGTGTCTTCGCTCTCTTCTCCTCTACTGAGAGCAGAGCTAAGGAGTTGTTTCTATTTTGATCCCTGACCTAAGTATGTACAAGTCTTTCCTCAAGTCTACACTGACAGGACCAAGAAGTAGCAAAGATGGCTGCTGGAACTGTGGTATGGTAGTTGGGCATATATACCTGCTCAAGGCTTCTCATGGCCCTGGAAATTTACAGGAATGTATACTGTGCTGTGTCTGAGCCAGCTCAGAACCTGTTTTGCTGGAGGTTTCTTCCCTTGGCAGGTATGTTGATGTATTATGAATGTTGCCAACTGGGACGGGCAGACACTCAGCCTGTGCCCAAGATTTTTTTTTAATCCTAGTATAGCTGTCTTTCGGGTCAGGAGACTACACATGTTTTGATCTCTACTTGTGAACCTGGAAGCCCTCTGAGTTATCTCAAGCAACCAGGCTAGGTAGAATCTCTGATTCCAATGGCAACAGTCCATTGTGATTCATTGACTCTTAGACCCAAGGACATCAGATCTGGAAATAAGCTTCAAAACCATCTTATCTCTGTCTATTTTCAGGATTGGGTATTGGGTCATAGCTGGCTTACCTTTAAAATGGGGTATCAACTATCATTAATTCATATAAGAGTAAATTCATCTATCTATCCATTTTTCCATGCAGTGACTTACCTACCTGATAGCTCAATAAATACCCACTAATAGGCACACAGCTCTTGCTTAGCTCTACAAAAAAACAAAGCAAGCAAACAAACAAAAACATGAATAAGATATGACATCTGCTCCCCAACTCACAAATACCTTCGATTCAATGTGATGTGTAAAAGCATGAACCAAGCATGTTGAGAGCACAAAGAAAGTGGTGCCTGGATGGATGAGGAGAGAATTTTTTAAAGCCTCAGAGGAAGAAAGAGAAAGGGGTCTTTTAAGCAAAGAATAGTGATCACAGAGGCAAAGGCCCCATCCCAGTGCCCAGCCTGAGGTAAGTGCAGCATCTCATGAGAGCAGTGAACAGGAGGTGGGCACACCAAGGAAGGCTGAGACCCTGTGAATGGAGAGGCAGTGTGGAGCCCTTCATAGCTGTGCCTTTAGCTTGGTACTGACTATGAGCTTTTAAATGTTTTCAGAGGGCCCAATGTCATCTGTCAGTTCCTAAAGGACAAACAGCTATCTGTGGTGCCTATTAGCACGGGCTGGCCACTAGGCTTTCTCAGTATCACAAGTACCTGTGGCTCTTCTCAGCTCTCCTCACCTCACTTCCTTCCCTAAACTTCTGCAGTTCATGGCATGCCCTTCCCCAGTTTCTCATTCTTATATAGCCCTACCATTCTAGTCATTCCCTCCCTTCCTTTCCCCTCCCTTCCCCCTCCCCCTCTCCTCTTCTCTCTCTCTCTCTCTCTGTCCCCCTCTCTCCCCCCTCTCTCTCCCTCCCTCCCTCCACCCACTTCTTCACTTGTCTCATCTCCTTTGCTTGCATTCTCTCTTCATCTTTGACTCTCCCTCTCTCTCTCCTCTCATGGCCCAGTTCAATCTTTCAGCCATTGTCAATCTACCATGTTCTCTCTTCACTCTGGAATCTTCCAGGTGCCTCTGGATGTTCTCTTCCCTATATCTACACTAGAAGCCTTCCCCTCAACCATATCTTGGAGCGGTCTTATCCTCAGTTTATATAATATGCCAGTTAATTTTGTAAAGATCTCAGGCCACGGTAAGGAAAGACAGACAGTGTCCCTGAACAGAGGGATGGCACTGCCATACAAATGTCCTAAAACTAAAACCCACCAGAAGAAGGATTGAGACACAAGCCAGGCTGTGTCTCCCTCATGCTTATGGCTCTTCATGCATCCCCTTGCCCATCCTGAGGTATCTTCCTCAATGGTCTCTGTTGACTTTCTTACTTTTCTTTTTAACTAGTACTTATTGCTATGTTCAATCATTAATTTGTTTGCAATGTGTTCTACTTTCAGGTGAGATCATTGTTAGAGCAAAAAGCCTTCTATGCCCTATTCTCCATGGGACCTCCAGGCTTAACAAGTGGACACGTGTTCACATAGTGATTGATTGGTAGAGAGACCTTGACCTATCGAGGCTGGAGTGAAGATGGCCTATAAAGACAGACTACCCATGCTTTTCCATATTCAGCATATTTTGTGAGTGGTTATAGTTGACCTTCATCAGGAGGGAAAGGTCACCTTTCACCAACACCATTTGTTACCCACATCTGAGACCTGTTATGGCCCCTGATTTTGCTAATGTCCTTTATTGGGTGTATTTTCATACATTATCATCCTCTGGAATAGTATCTTCTAGGGCCCTTCTGCCTTGTGCTCATGTGTTTCAATCCCAAGGCCATCACTGGCTGGCTGGGGGACAAAACAGCTGCTTTCCTCAGGGCTTTATTTGCACAATTATAAAATGAGAGCGTTAACCAAGGGTCTAAAAGATGCTGTCTAACTTACATGCTGAGTCAAATTTTTTTCTAGCCTAGGTAAGGCTTCATCTGTTTTCATTTTCCTAAAAAAATGAAACAATTATACACAAATTTCAGTCTCTTCATTATGTCTCAATTTTTAGTTGTATTTTTACCATCGGAACATATCTGTAGGCATGAGTTCCACTGTTGCCCTTGAACATTATTTGTCATGTGCTTTTATGTTGCTACAAAGTCTTCTCATTTATCATATTAATGGGTACATGATTTTTCTATAGTGTTAATATATTGTAAGTTATTTAACCATCACCAAGGGAATTTGTTTTTTCCTAGGTTTTGTTATTTTAAAGAGCTCTGAGTATACTGTTTCTCCTCCTCCTCCTCCTTCTTCTCCTCCTCCTTCTTCAAGAGACTTTTGCCTTAGGTTAAGTCTTTAGGAGTGGGATCACTAGATGAGTTTTATGGCTCTTGAAAAGTATTGCTAAAATGGCTCTCCAAAAGGATTGTTTCCATTTCTGTTCAAATTTCTGTTCAATGCAGAATGCCAGTTTCACAGAAACCTCACCAGCTTGTTTGTTTGTTTGTTTTTAATCAATTTCCTTCATCTTTTCAAGTTGAACTTATATGCAGTGGGGCTTTCTGACTGTCCCTCAGTGGGGATGGTCATCAGAGGGACTGAAGTTATAACAGAGCACTTGGCAAATTGAAAGACAGAACAATCAGTATGCTATGAAATATAGAAAGAACTTAGGAGGAGCAAACACACTCGTCCTACCCTTGAACCCAACATTGTCTATGCACTGTCTTCAGCACAGCTTAGTGTGTTTATCCCTTACACTCCATGTGGCCTCCTGTAACACGTCTCTTTCTGTTCCAAATGGCCAACTCTCTTCCCAGTGGATTCTTTCTTCCTTGATTCACAAGACATGCAATGTTCCTTCCTTTCCCAGGACTTCTCATGCTTGCCTGAAGCCTTGGAGAGCTATCTTCTCTTCATCATCCCAGAGCTAGGCCCCTGGCTACTTCATCCCAGAGCCAGCCTCCAGCCAACACGAAGACATTTCCCTAGTGAACATTTTGTCCATTTCCTTCTTCAACCTGGATTTTAATCCCTTATTCCTGAAGAATTAAAATTCTTGTCACCTTACCACCCAGGTCACCCCCGACTCTGAGTGTGAGTTCTAATTAGTACATTTATCCCTTTAAGTGCTAGACCCATTCGTTTATTAAACTGTACTGAAAACCACCCAGGCAGCAATCGGGATACAGAGATGACCATGATCTCGTTTCTGCCTTGGAGCCCAGTGGGTCAGAGGGGAGCACAAGCCTTTCTCCTTAGAGAATCCCAAGCAACTGGCTGTTTAGTAGGTCAAGGGATAACAACCTCCAGGGAGTCTGATGTCTCCTTTGTTTAACCAGCCTTACCAGTTCATTGGTAAAATGATGGTTGTCCTAAGTCTAAGCTTCCATGTGCCCATAGAAATGATGTCACTCCTGCTTAGAACCTGCATGTTTGAACCTCAGACCAAGAAAAGACTTCTAAGTAGGATGGCTAGTGAGCAGTTCTCCAGCAGAGCTGAACAGCGCTCTAGGCGAAAATGAAGACCCACATGCCTAGACATCTACCTAAGTGAGGCTGGTGGCTATGGCAGGAATCTTTAGGAAGCCAAGGAAGGCCATTCTCTTGGGGAGAAAGAAAAGGAGTCCCATGTTAGCTAGAGCAGGGGTGGGGGTGTAGGGGGTGGGGAAACCCCAGCTCTTACACTGCCATTATTTGATAACCTGGGTTATCCTACTTAGTTTGCCTAGAACTCAGTTTATTTATGTATGAAAGTGTTTAGGGCTGGGCGGTTTATTTGATCCGGATAATGCATCAGGCAGCTTTTTTAACCCATACTCCTATAGAACAGTCCACTGGCCCTTCTTCACTTCTTTATTGTTCCTTCACCTATCCCTGAGAAGCACGAGAAAAGAAGGTGACCTCATTGCTCATGGCAGATGTTAAAGAGGTCCCCGGGACTCCATGTCCTCAGATCGCCATAGTAATGGCCGCCCTGCCGGGTCACAGCTGCAATCTGTTGCTGGCAAGGTTTGTGCTGTGGCTGTGGCCGCTTGCTTCCTGTCATTAAGGCAAACCACCATCTTATTTTGTTTTGCTTTCGCCTCATGTTTTGAGTTTGCTGCTCCCCGGCGCTTGTTATTAGAACAGACGTAATTAATAACTCCTGGCACGTGGAGCAGCCAGATTGGACAGTCTGCCTCCGGCTTTCTCGAACAGTCTTCTGAGCAATCTGAAAACCTGAATTTACAGCCTGGACCGAATACAATGGATTGTTTTGTAATCCTAAGCAAGCATCATAAACTCACTACACTGACAGACGAAGAAATAAAATTCTCTTTGTAGTTCCTAGTAGACTTTTTTTGCCCAACCTCTACAGTTAAGAACTAGAAGCAATCCAGGCATGGTGGTCGATAATGTAATTTTGGAGGCTGGGGCAGGAGAACTGCCAATTGAAATCTAACCCGGGCTACACAGTGAGTTTCAAGGGCAACCTAGACTGCATAGTGAGAAACTGTCCCAAAAATCAAAACATGCAAACAAAAACAAGCACTGAAACTAAGAGTCATGTTCTTTTTAAATTTTCCATTGAAAAGATGTTTCTCTGGCTTTCTTTGGTTACAATTGCAGAATCTTCCATTCTGGGTCATTAGGAATTAGTTTATAATATTTAACCCATTCCAGTGTAGACCCATTTTTCTTAGCGGAATTAAATCAAAGAGTCATCATTCTTGGTTTAATTTTCAGATATCTTGCATATCACATATTTGCATTTGATTACAAAATTAGACTTATGAAGTTGCAACAAATAATTATGATTGGGGAGATCAGGACATCATGAGGCACTATCCTGAAGGGTTGCAGCACTAAGAAGGCTGAGAACCACTGCCTTGGAGGCTTCTGTCTCTCCTCAGTCATCATCCCAGTGCTGCCATCTGAACTCATTAACTTGTTTGTAGTCATTTAGTGCCTAGAACCTCAGTAAAACAATGTAATCATTTAATAATATTCTCTCTGTTACCCTCTTTGTATGGTTCTGTGGCGAACAGAAATTTAATAAAGCAATTAGTTTGCAATTTATAACCAGTAGTGTATGAATAATTACAATACAGGGGTTACTTGTGTTTGAGTTATGACATTACCATAAGCCACTGTTTCTAGGTCTGTCTGTCTGGCTGTCTTTCTTTCTTTCTCTCTTTCTCTCTTTCTTTTGAGACAGGGTGGGTTTCTCTATGTATCCTTGGCTGTCCTGGATTTACTTTGTAGACCAAGTTGGCCTGGAATTCACAGAGATCGGCCTTCCTCTGCCTCCAAGACTGCTGGGGTTACAGGAGTGTGCCACAGCACCTGGCTTCCAGAACTTTCCTATGTATTGAATCTTTGGGAGAAACTTAGATCACTAGACTAGGAGATCACTAGAGGACCTGGTACACAGGTCATTTTGGGGACTGCTGGCATTGTAGAAGCACTGAGAAACACAACACTCACTGGAGTGTTGAGAGTAAAGTTTACTAATGGTTCCATTTACCAATGGACATGAAGTGCTGGTTCGGAAGCATTGCAGATTGGACTGGAATTTTGGTTCTGTCTTAGCTTTATCTACTGAGGGGTCTTGGGGTTACTTACTCTGTCTCTAGACAGCAATGAGCAAAGAAAAAAAAAGGCACAGACATTCTGGAGGGCACGTGAAGGAAGAAGCCAGAAGTTAGCAGAATGCTGTGGGAAAAGTTTCTTTTGACTGAGAAAGTTAAGGCGGGGGCCTGGGGTGGGGGTGGAGATTGCCGGACAGCTGGGCTCTGAGAAGACAGAAAGGAAGTAAGCGAAATAAATCTAGTAGAGATAAAAGTCCTTCACATTGAGTTCCTGGTGTGAGCTTGAATACAAATCAAAACACCAGGGTTGAAACTCTATCCTAAGCTATGTTCCACTTACTGCAGCTCCTGAGGAGACTGCAGGCGAGAGATTCCCCATGCTCAGCATAGCTGGAGTCCTCCCCAGGTCCTACTGAGAACAACAAAGGAGATGAAGAATTGTCAGTACCAAAGGGTCAACAGAATTGGGAATTAAGTATGAAAAAGACAGTTCTGGAAATAACATCTCTTTATCTGGTGATCTAGACCTGCCCACATTACCCTTAATTGTCTCTAATGGCCCCATTGTAATGGTTGCCTAACTGAAGGGGCAGAGTTTTGGTTCCTTGAGTTCTGTCAGGAGGCCTGTGGTAGAGGAGAATGAAATAGCCTACATTTGCAGATGAAGAGCTAGTTTTCTTAGGTGTGCTACAAAAGCCCAGGGCAACCGTCTCATGAGTTACACACAGGCAGAGAAAGAAAATGTAGGTATTCTCCAGAAAAGACTATGCGCCCAGTCCTGATGAGACTTGGTGTGCTGGGGTGAGTTGGTAGCGGGAGGCTCCCTGTATCTGAGGTGCAGGGGACGGAGGAGGGGACAAGAGGGAGGAAGGGCTTATGATGTAAAGTGAATAAAAAAATAATCTGTTTATAAAGTGTAGACATTAGAAAAGGCCAGTAGTTTATGCTGCCCGATCTTCCCTGTGTACCAGGATGCGAAAGCCAGAGCAACAGCATAATTTAAACAGGGTCCCTTGGTAAGACAAACACTGAAGAGGGAAGGGAAATTAGATTTTGTCTCTTAGTGGGCATTTTCCATAAAAAGAAAAGAAAAAAGAAACAGAAGGACATTTTCAATGTGGAAAAGCGTGGGCCTTCCCTGGGTAACAGGTTATCTTCCAAACTTCTGACCTTAGGCACACATCTGTGACACAGTTGAAGGACCGCACATTTTGTGAGACAAACGTCTCAGAAACTTCTCAGTCTAATTTACTGTATTGTCTTTACTTTCTCTTGACTCTCTCTCTCTCTAAGCCCTAAGTATAACTGGAACAAGGCAGGGCAAAAAAGGCTTGGGTAGCTTTAGTCCTCCCGGCCCATGCCGTCCCCCAGTGCAGGGCGCAACACTATGGGTTGGGTATACACTATGGTTTCTAGACATTTTTCTTCCAATTCTCCCAATGTCACCACAAGGTATGTGCTGGTATTATCCCCATTTTACAGGTGGAGGAAACAGTATTATAGAAATTGCCCAAACTGTGCAACTGGAGGAGATGAGGAAAGAGCCCCATTGGGTTGACTCTGGGATGCATGGCCCTGCCTCTGTGGAGTGGCTCTCTGGCATCCTCCTTCCCTAGAGTAGACAGCCCCGGAGACTCCCCCAGTATTCATACAAAGACCTAAGCACACTGTTTTCCCCACAATCCCCTTTTTTATATTTTTTTAGAAATGACTAATTATTTTTACTGAGAAAGACCTTAAATGTTACTCCAAACAACTCATTTCCAAAGAATTGGCTATATCCCTTGTTTTTAATGTTGAGGGAAGAAACCTAACCGGTTATTTTTTTTTTTTCTTTTCTGCTCCAATGCTTTACTAGAACAAAAATAATCATATTAAGATGTCAAAAATAAATTTTAAATGTGCAAATGTGGGATAAAGGCACCTTTTCTCTGAAAGGCTCCAAAGACACTTAAATAGAACTCATGTGTGCTCTTTGTGTGAAAGACAGAGACCGCAATTCAAATGAGGCTGTTAACAGGACATTAATGAGAATGGGCTGGGGGTAAATACAGATTGCAAAAATAAGTTCTCAAAGCTTACACCAGGAGCACAGTGGTGGTGGGAAATCAGCATTGCTGTGTCCTGGCCATTCATGGTGACCCCTGGAGACATTTTGTTTTTTTCCAGTTGCCTCTTTTATCCACAAGTAAGACTCAAGAGCCTCTTCAGCGCCTAGTCCTGAGCCAGACACAGGCGGGGAATGAACGAAAGCAAACAGTTGTTATGTTGCTGTTATTCTTAGGCTCTGGTTAGAACAATGAGCAAAGTTTATGCTCGAGAAACTGTTAGAGTTAATAATTCCAGGCAGGGTTGGGACATGGCAGTGTTTGCCTCTAATTTCAGCATCTGAGAGGCAGAGACAGGTGCCTACAAAGCAAGTTCCAGGCCAGCCTAGGTTACAGTGAGACCCCTCTCTCAAAAGAAGTTATTCCAGGCAGAGTAAATTTCAGGGCCGAATGGTTAATGTTACAGATTTGCACTGCAGTGAAATCTTATGGCAATAGAGCTTGTTATAACCCCAGGGACACCAGTGAAAACTCATTCTATAGAAAGAGGTCCCAGGGAGAGGAAGGGAGCTTCCAAGAAAATATTCCATCACTTAATAATCGTGTGATTTGTTAGATTTCATACTCTATATATATTTAAATTCTTATCTACTTGTGACAACACCTGGAGGTAGGTATTTGGAGATGAAGGAGCTCAGGCCCAGAATTGAGAACTCTTGCCTACAATCATATGTGTAGTTTCTCATAGAGGTAAGATCTGGTTTCCAGCGTAGGTGACTGAAAAGTCCACCTGCATTTTAATCTGGAGCTCACATCCACAGACAGTTTCATTTCACTGAGAAGCCTCTTTGAGCACATAGCACCTCTGAAAGCATTCACCAATTAATTTAATATGCATTTTTTCCCAAGGGCTGACTGTGAGCAAATCTGAAGACATCAAAAGGAAGCACACGTTATCAACTCTCTGGATCCTAAAGCACATGGAGTGACTGACATATGAAGAAACTTACAGTAAAAATGTGGTTTGAGCCGGGCGTGGTGGTGCACGCCTTTAATCCCAGCACTCGGGAGGCAGAGGCAAGCGGATCGCTGTGAGTTCGAGGCCAGCCTGGTCTACAAAGGGAGTCCAGGACAGCCAAGGCTACACAGAGGAACCCTGTCTTGAAAAACCAAAAAAAAAAAAAAAAAAAAAAAAAAAAAAAAAAAAAAAATGTGGTTTGATAGAAATACAAACAATTGCTGTGAGAGATTGGACCAGAGTACACAGTTCTGGCTAGCTGGAAAAGGGGGCAACGTCATAAGGGCGGTGCATTGTCATTGAGGTCTTGAAGTACAACTGAGCGGGCAGTCACGGGACAGAAGCACGTGCTGTGGCGGGGGGTGGGGGGGGGAGGAAGGTAGAGAAATGTGCAAAGCTCTGCTGGCTCCAGACTGTGGAAGAAAGTGGCATGATGATTTAAGAGACCCAAGTCCCTGTGTGGGGTAGCTAGCAAGGATAGGGGTGAACCAAGAAGGGCATGTGCCCAGCCAGAGCACCTCACCTCGGCCTTGTAGGCAGTGAGTAAGAAGAGGGATTTCAAGGCCTTGATTATATTTACTTTCTAAGGGGATAACACTAACATGAAGGGGAAGAGAGAGTAGGGTGCATGTGATGCATGGTTCCCGCTAGAAGAAATGAGGGTTTCAGCCAGGGCATGATGGATGGAGAGACAGGATGGCTGACATGTTAACTTCCAAAGTTAAGTTCCCAGAGTTTGGTGATTGGCGTGTAGCCATCAAAGGGAAGATCTATCTGGATAAACTGCTTCCTGACTTCCTCACTGTAGTGGATGCAAATGCTCCTAATGATGGCTGAACAGGAACCAAAGGCAGATTCAGCAGGTGGGATAAAAGAATGGAAGAAAAGAAAAGAAAACAAAACAAAACACCTCTCTTTTGGCCAGGCTGTTTTGTTTTGTTTTGTTTTTCCAGACAGGGTTTCTCTGTGTAGCCCTGGCTGTCCTAGACTAGCTTTGTAGACCCGGCTGGCCTCGAACTCACAGAGATCCACCTGCCTCTGCCTCGAAAGTACTGGGATTAAAGCGTGCACCACCTTTTTAAGATGCCAGAAGGTAGCATCGTACTGGAGCTGTAGGTTGATGTTTGGGAGAGAAATGGGGCCCAGGCCTAGATTTTGGACAGATCAGGATTTGGAGTGTATCTAGGAAGGAGAAATGGGTACAGACTCAGAATGGATTCTTGAAGAATCTCAGTACTGTCTTGTTGTGTGTACACATCAGAGGACGGGCAGTGGGGGAACCAAGAGAGATTTTCTTAAAGTGCGATATGTTTGGGGGCGTAGAATGCCTGCGTAGCAAGAACAAGTCCCTGGGTTTGCTTCACAGGCCCCCCTTTTTTTTTAATTAATGAAGCAGTTATTTTTAAATGAAAGTTTTACTGTGGATATGAGAATGATGAAACTTGAAAAAAGGTGGTTTGATTTGGCACTGAGAGGGTCCCCAGGGACCACAGGGGGACCACAGAAAGGACTGCACTGGTGAAAGAAGTATGTGTAAGGTGTTCCGAGCCAGGTAAAGCAGCTTAGGAGTAAAGCAAGACCACTCCTGCTTACCTTTACATTCTTTACCTCTCTAAGACTTTTTATTTCAAGTAGTTTTCTAAAAATGTTAATCCAGTAACAATTTACGGAGAGCGCACCAATTGGCAGGGACAGAGTGATGGGTCACTGTCTCTGTCTTCATGGTTTTTTTTTTTTTTTTTTTGGTCTGATATTAGGGGATGAAACTGCAAGTTAAAAAGTGGGAAAGTGGCCTGGCTTGGGGCTCACACCTTTAATCCCAGCACTCAGGAGGCAGAGACAGGCGAATCACTGTGAGTTTGAGGCCAGCCTGGACTACAAAAGTGAGTCCAGGACAGCCAAGGCAACACAGAGAAACCCTGTCTTGAAAAACAAAACAAAACAAAACAAAAAGTGCAAAAGTGTTTAGCAGGGTGCCTAACACTTCGGTGAGAAACTCTTTTCATTTTCAGATTGATATCCCCAAACACTGAGAGTAAAGAGGTAGGAAGGCTCAGGGCTCAGGTAGCAAGGTTTAGCTAGCATTGCTTTTTCTTGTGTTTTAGGTAAGGCCTCACTCCATAGCCCGGCCTGGCCTGGTCTTTGGCTAACAGCAATCTTTCTACCACCGCTGTCTTCCAAGGGTGGAAAGTCTAGTCATGTGCCTCCTCAACTGGGCCGAGGAAGGGCTTCTAAGAAGGGGTTAAGAATGAACATGAAGTGTGGGTGGGTTATTGGGGTTCGGAGAACCTTTCAGGTGGCTGGCACGTGTGTGATTAAGCACCTGAGTTTGAAAGCGAACATTTTTACTAGAGGCCTTAGGAGTCAGGTTCTGGTGCTCTACTGTTATGAGGCAGGCATGAAACTGTTCCCGGCCCCTAGTAAAAATTGCTCTTAGGAATGCGTGTTGCTTCTTGGGCATTCCTAAGAGCAAGGGCCAGAGAGCTCTGAGAGGCGTCCCCACCCCCACCTCTGACTCATTGTGGGACTGAGTTGGGTTTTAGTACTTCATTTCCCTTGGTCAAACCAAGACCATTTGAATGCACCTGCCTACCATCTGTCACCCTTGCCTAGGCCGGTGAAGGGTGGCCATTGAGAGGGGCAGGGAGCACTTCCTAATTACGCTCTTGTGGCCAAGGCGCCACGTGAAGGCTTTTGGCGGTCTCACTCAAATGAAGTGGGGGCCCGGCTGACTGCTCCGCCACATGCAGCGTGCCTAGTCCGTCCATTGAACCCCTAGTTTGGTTTTGAGGTTGCAAATTTCAGATGCTGGTGGCTATTCTTAAATTTAAAAAAAAAGGCTGAAGACCAGGAAGGGTGGTGAAGTAGAGTTCCACCTGAAAAAAGAGCAGCCATGACTTGACCACTGTCCTGCATCTTGTCAGCCTTAAACCCCCTTCTTCATCCAAGCAGTTGGACTCATGACACCTAGCAAGTGGCCTTGCAGAGGGTGGAAAAGAAACTACCAGAGAATAAAAAAGCAGCAAGCATCACCAGGCATCTAGAAGGGCCACTATAAAGTCATGAGCTTAAGGGTCACTGCTTCACCAAGCAATGAGCCATCTTGTTTATCTGTAAGTACTCAAGAGCCTGGCTACTGTCACCAGCCACACTTGGATGACAGCCGACAAACCACAGAGCCCTCACATGTGTTAAAACAGCATTGTTCCCAAGGACTACAATATAGCCAAGTCAGTATTCTAAACAGAAATAGTTTTCTCCTATTGAGTTTTTTCTTGGTCTCCAGAACAGATCGTGATGGTGATGGTGATGATGTGATGATGGTGATGGTGATGATGGTGATGGTGATGGTGGTGATGGTGATGGTGGTGATGGTGATGGTGATGGTGGTGATGGTGATGATGGTGATGATGGTGATGGTGGTGATGGTGATGATGGTGATGGTGGTGGTGATGGTGGTGATGGTGATGGTGGTGATGGTGATGATGATGATGGTGATGATGGTGATGGTGGTGATGGTGATGGTGGTGATGGTGATGGTGATGATGATGATGATGATGATGGTGATGGTGATGGTGGCGATGATAGAGATGTTGGGTAGGTGTCACGAATCATTCTGCGTACTACAAGACAGTTACAAGCTCATTTTTTCCTCTCCAAAGCAAGTCTGAGGTTCCAGACATCATTTGAGTACCTGCCAAAGGCTAACTACCACATCTGGTAAAAGTAGACAAGAGCAGATGCGTTAGTTAGAACTGAACACAGTGGAGGCTCGGAGGTTTGCGTTGTGGTCTTGCCCTTACCAGCTGGGTGACCTTGGACAAACCATTTCACTCTTCTGAGCTTTAGTGTCTTCATATGTAAAACTGCGTTAATAATAACCGTTTCAGAAGGTTATTGTAGGGGTTTGATGATTTCATGTAAATAAAAAGGGACATTGTAAACTCTAAAGCATTATGCAAATATTAATTACTATCTATACAAGAACGGGGCTATCTGCGAGAATGAATGCGAGTGTTGAGAGGCAATGTGCGCTGTGCCTGAAAGAGCATTTAATTTTGAATAAGAAGACAGAGGTTCTATTTTGGTCCTGCATGTCAGGTGGCAGAGGACAGTGACTTTCAACAGGCAAACACAACCCAGTGGTGCACTTGCCAGAACAAAACTGCCACCTTCCACCTGTCACCGTGTCACCTGGGATAGGCTGACTGATGGCCTCAGAGATGCCCAGAGCCTAACCTCCACCCCCAAGAGCTGTGAATGCATGCTACCTCTCTCCCCAGGTAGGATTAAAGTGAGAGGTGAGAGGTGAAAAAAAATCATCCTAGATAACCCATAAGAGACCACATAAGCACGGGATGTTTACAAAGTGGGGTGGAAAGAGAGTTGGGGGTGGATGACAATGAGGAGAGATTTGAGTGATGGACTGAGGAAGAGGCTCAAATCGAAGAAGGAGAAGCTGAAGAGACAAGAAAAAGAATCCTTCTCTAGCCTCTGGAAGAAGTCCTTCCTGCTAATGATTTGACTTAAACCCAGAACCTTAAGAATGTAATTTGTGTTGTTTTTAAACCACAGGGATTGCGTACTTCCTCACAGCAGTAATTAGAAACTTGCACAGCAGCCTCTTCTCATGGCTCTCAGTTCCAAACACCCTAGCTTTGGTTTTTTCTTTTTAATCCATACCCAGGTAACTAAACAGGCTGAAGGGCCCTGTGTGCACCATTTGCTCCACATGCTTCCTCCTTTGGAGAGCTAGTACAGGGTTGATCCTCCTGGCTCTACTGGCTCCGCATTACCAGGACTTATAACTGACCAAATTCTTGTTTCATGCCTCCACTTGCTGGAGCTCTTGGTGGTGTATTCAGGCTGAAGAAATGAGACTTTATGCCTCCGGAATAAGTTATTGAAATTCTCTATTTTCTCATCTGTCTTTTGGAGATAAACTGTGCCTACCTCACAGGGTAGAGCCTTCACAGAAATGATAGGAAGGAAAGCTGTGTGACCTGTAAAAGTTCTGCACAAGTGTGGACCACTGCTAACATCATTAATCATCCTTACTTTAATTTGTGTGTGTGTGTGTGTGTGTGTGTGTGTGTGTGTGTGTTGTGTGTTGTGTTGCAGGTGCCTTGGGGACCAAAGAGGTTCAGATCTCCTGGAGCTGGAGTTACAGGTGGTTGTGAGTCACCCAGTGTGAGTGGTGGGAGCTAAACTTGTATCCACTATGAGAGCATCACAAGCTCTTCACTATTGGAGCTGGTCCTCCAGCCCCCCTCACCATTATGGCAGGCACAAAGAATCTTCTAACTTAAATTCTTCCAACATGTATGTTGTGACAATTAGCAAATGCTCTCATTCTAAACAAGTGAAAATATTTTCTAAGGATACTTTCCAAGTAAACATTGGATTTTAGACACCTGGATTGTCCTTGAGCTTGAATGTTAATACACTATGGTCCACCCTCCCAAATAACAAACCTTATGCTATTGGGACACAAAACAATTGCATTTTTAATGCTGCCCATTTGAAAGCTGTAAAGTATGGCAGTTTTCACTCATGGAACACAAAATCCAGAAATGACATCAACTGATGTGTAACAAGTTCATTTGAAAGGAACCTTAAAATATCTTTGGCCAGCCAAGCGTGGTGGTGCACACCTTAAATCTCAGCACTCTGGGACACAGAAGCAGGCAAATCTCTGTAAGTTTGAGGCCAGCCTGGTCTACAAGTCCAGGACAGCCAAGACTACATAGAGAATACCTGTCTCAATAATAATAATAATAATAATAATAATAATAATAATAATAATAATAA
>OU015745.1:78496666-78510815 GCA_907169655.1 Acomys percivali | reverse complement strand
AGAAGAAGAAGAAGAAGAAGAAGAAGAAGAAGAAGAAGAAGAAGAAGGAGGAGGAGGAGGAGGAGGAGGAGGAAGAGGAAGAGGAGGAGGAGGAGAATCTAAGACCCACTCATTTGTACACTCAGGAATTCCATAAAAACACAAAGCCCGAAGCCATAATATATGTGCAAAAGACCTGTAAAATGAAAAAGAAAAAGAAGAAGAAAAAAAGAAAAGATGAGAGGAAAGGCCCTGACATGAGATTATGAGACAAAGGACTCCAAAGATACTACTCAGTTCATTTTGTGTTGTCCATCTACTGCTAGGCATGTAGCCTGCATGTAAGAATAGTTTGTTTCCCCCAGTGAGGCATCCTCGGAGAAAATTAAATCTTTATCTAGAAGTGGTTATCAGCGGTAGATAGCTTCTAGGTTGCGGAATAGAATCATGCATCTAATTCTCCTTTCAGGCCTAGAACCCCATCTGGTACAGACCTGTGCAGGCCTTGTGCGTGCTGCCTCAGTTTCTGTGAGCTCACATGTGCATCCATCTTGTTGATTTAGACAGGGCCTTGTTTACTTGGTGTTTATCATCACCTCTGTCTCTTACATTCTCTCTGCCTCTTCTTTGATGGGTCTCCTTGAATCTGGAGAGGAGAGACTTGATGGAGACACCCAATTTAATGGCCAATGTTCCAAGGTCTATCACTCCCTGCATAACGTCTGGCTCTTGGTCTCTGTGTTTGTCCCCATCTGCTGAAGGAGGAAGACTCTCTGATGACTGCTGAGCAAGGCACTGATCCTATCTCTTTTGGTTTCATTTTAACAGGGAAAGGAAAGACAGCTCTCTGACCCATGCACCAGTTTCAGGATGTGTTCAGACTCTAGTGCTGCCAATAGTCCCAGAGGTAAAAAGGAGGTCAAGAGCAACAGCCTGAGGACAGCAGTTGCACAAGTCAGCCCAAAGTTCCAGGATACTGTGGAAGGGATGACTCCAGAAACATAGACAATGGATAAAAAGTGGGTCCTGGTTCTAAATCAGAGAGCTAGGCTACCAACTCACTTCAAAAGAATTATATCCCTGTTTCCTCATCTATCAAACTAGGAAATTGGATGCTATGTAGAATGAAAACCAAGTTTAGATTTGAAAAGCACCTTTTGTATCATCTATCACCTGTCTATTTGATGCAGTTCGAAACTGAGTGCCAGAGATGGACACACGTCTACCACGGTCATTTCTATAATGACCTCTCATAGGTGACATCATCATATAGATGTCCCCCATCATTCAGGTTCTGGTTACTTTTCTAGATGGTTCCTAAGGTTCTTCCAAGATGAAGAGCTTTTCACTCCTAAGATGGCCTCGTCCACCCAACCCCAACCTCAACTACAGCTACATATTGATTCTTTCAATGGTCACTAGAGGATCCCTTTGGTACGGTTGATGGCCTACTGTGTACAGCTTCTTCCTTCTCTATAGTTTGTCAACCTTATGTAACCTTGGACAAATGCTATACACCGCCAGTATCATGGAGGGCTCAATGTATAATGTGTGGCCATTTGAGGTCAAGTCAGGCGGTGTCTTCAGATAGGCTGTTGGGAAATGGTAAAATAAGCTTGTCAAGTTGATGCTGTGCTTCCTCATATTTAAAACAAGTTTGTTGAACTAAGCTGATCCCTAAGGCAGTGTTCAGCTGTGGTGTCCTCTTGCAGAGTGTTTCCTAATCTTTCTATTCCTGGGGGAGTTTTACTTAGAACCTAGGGGGATGTTCTTTACGGCAGGAAACCAAGGAATGCTCAAAAGCTTTGGGGTTACAAAACAAATTTGAGACTATTTTGTGGTCTCGTGCTTTCTGCGCATGGTCTTTAAATTCCGCACCAAGTGTTTACAGCTTAACTGAATCTTAATTTTTTATGTGTAGAGTTCTGGATAGAGGAAGCAGGACTGAGTCCTACGTCACAAAGTAGCTGTGCTTTATCCGGATGTTACTGGATTTGCCCATGTTGGGGGATGCCTATGTTGGAGTCTCAGCTTAATAGAACTAGAGCCTACTAGTCAAGTATTTTATCTAACAGGGACATCAGACATGTGCATAAGGAACTTAAAATATATATCATTTCATGGCCAAAAAGCATCTTAGAGGGGAAAGGGAGAGAGCCTGCTTGGAGTATTGTGAAAGTATTCATAAAGGGGGGAAATGGTGTGAACAAGAGTAGAGAAAAAGACACCATGTGAGGCCCAGTGAATGGGCGTTTTCCCTTGCTGGGCACAGCGCTGTGAAGATGTTATTTTGAAGAAGACTGATTATATGTAAATGTCATGTTTTCCTGACTAGGATCTAAGTTTTGTTTATAGAAGTATTTGTTCAACTCATCTTTGGTTCCTTCCTAGGACTGACACAAAAGGCATCCCTCAAAACCGATTAGTGAATAAACAGGGTGTCTTACAAAGCATGTCCTCCAAACCAGCAGTGTGCTGTGAAGACACAAGCTTATCACATACAGCCTGGAAGGCACGTTGAACATGACATTTGTTGACTGTCACAAATGAGGAATGCTGTCCCTCGGCTCTGAAATGGTGGCTAGGCTATCTCTCACTTGGGGAAAGACGTGTTGTGGCCATCAATTTCTAATAGTTAAAATGGTGACAATACATAACATGAACACGACACTGAATTCAGTAGCTAATACAGAAATGCGCACATCAGCTGCAGCTCTTTGCAATGGCCTATGGGGCCACTCCTACAGACAACAGAAGAAAGAAATTGTAGGATATGCTCCTGGATATCCCCTAAAAATTGGGCTGGCAATTGTGTTAGTTACTTTTTTCATTGTTACAATAAAAATGCCCAACAAAAGCAACTTAAGGGAGGTGTCTTTTGGCTCACAGTTAGAGGGTACAGTCCATGGTGGTGGGGAGGTTATGGAGGCAGGAGGAAGCTGTGGGGAAATGTGTGAGGCAGCTAGTCACATTTCACCCACAGTCAGGAAGCAAGAGGGTGAATGCCAGGGCTCAGCTTGCTTCCCCCTTTCATTCAGTCCAGGATCTCAGAGCCTGGAAATGGTCCCACCCGCAGTTAAAATTCACTTAACCTAATCTAGACAATTCCTCATAGGTGTGGCCAGAGGCTTGTTGCCTAGGTGATCTTACATGCTGTCGAGCTGAGAATCAACACCAACCATCACAGCAAAGATGTGTCCAGATTGTGACAGTAAGGATAAGGAGTCCAGACTTTTTTTTTTTGTATCTGGATTCTGGTTACAGATAACACACCAGTACTTATGCTAAATATTCATAGAACTAAATAGACACACACACAAATGACTACACGTAAAATATCATCCAGGCATGGTGGGATACACCTTATAATTCCAGCGCTCAGGAAGCCAGAACAGGAAGATTGCTGCAAATATGAAGTTACATTAGGCTACGCAGTGAATTTGATGTTAGTCTGGGCCACATACCAAGACCTTGTTTGGGATGGAACACTATAGAGCCACCGATGTTAATATTGGGGGCGACTAGGTAAAGGATATGTGATAGCCCCCTCTGTTTTCACTTAACACCCGCATTAAGGCTACAGTTACCATGGTACAGTTTTCTTTAAGAGAGGGAAATCAGATGGGTACACTAGTGAATTTTTAAAGGAAATGATGACATCAATTCTCTTTCAGGAGATAGTATAACAGGAAATACTTCCCAAATGTGTTTAGTGAGGCCACATTACCATAATGCCAAAATCAGACCATCAATACAAATAAAGATGTGTTCTGTAGGCCAGTGTCTCTAATGAACACAGAGGCCACCTTCTTGAGCAAAATAATAGCAACTGAATCCAACAATGCTTTAAAAAAATTATACACAGGGAGCTAGGGAGATGGCTCAGTGAGTTAGAGCATTTGTGTGAAAGCATGAGGACCTGAGTCTGGATTCCCAGCACCGTGACGTAAACCGCTCCAGACATGGCTGCTTTAGACCATCATTAGTACTCGGACATGGAGACAAGAAGAACCTGGGAGCTCACTGGCCAGTCAGCCTGCCTAGGAAAGGTGACATTCAAGTTCAGTAAGAGACTGTATCAAGAAAGTAAGGTGTGGAGCAATAGGGAAAAACACTTTCAGCATCTAGAAATGTGCACATAGTCAGGCATACCTGTGCCCACAAACACACACACATTCAATCAATCAATCAGTTCAAAAGTAAAGAATTTATAAACCACAACGAAGTAGGTCTTATCTGAAGTGTGAAAAAAAAAAGTGGCTCAACATTCACAAACCAATTCATGTAACAGTGTAAAGACATGTTAAAAGAGCAAACACCACACAAGCATATTAATAATACAGAAAAGGTATTTGGCAAAAGCCCAAAACCCATTCATAATCATATGTACCCACGGTGGAGCCTTGGTATCATCTCTTTGTCAAAATCCATAGAACACACAACTCCTACAGTGAGCCCTGACACAAAGTGTTCTTACCTAAAACTGCTGAAAAAAAAAATAATCACAATGCTTGAATTTTTGATCTTAGCCATTCTGATGGGTGTAAGATGGAATCTCAGAGTTGTTTTGATTTGCATTTCCCTGATGACTAAGGAGGTTGAGCATTTCTTTAAGTGTTTCTCAGCCATTTGATATTCCTCTGTTGAGAATTCTTTCTCAATTGGGCTATTTGGTTTGGTGGTGTTTAATTTCTTGAGTTCTTTATATATATTTTGGATATTAGACCTTTGTCAGATGTAGGGTTGGTGAAGATCTTTTCCCAGTCTCTAGGCTGTTGCTTTGTTCTCTTGACAGTGTCACCAGCCTTACAGAAGCTTCTCAGCCTCATGAGGTTCCATTTATTAATTGTTGACATTAAGGCCTGGGCTGTTGGTGTTCTGTTCAGGAAGTTGTCTCCTGTGCCAATATGTTCCAGGCTCTTCCCCACTTTTTCTTCTAAATGACTTAGTGTCTCTGGTTTTATGTTGAGGTCTTTAATCCACTTGGATTTGAGTTTTGTGCAAGGTGACAAATATGGGTCCAATTGCATTTTTTTTACACATAGACATCCAGTTAGACCAGCACCATTTGTTGAAAATGCTCAAAAATTCAAATGACACCACATGCTGGCGAGGATGTGGGGAGAGAGGAACACTCTTTCATTGCTGGTGGGAATGCAAACTAGTATGCCACTTTGGAAATCTATCTGGTGCTATCTCAGAAAACTGGGAATAGGGCTTCCTCAGGACCCAGCTATTCCACTCCTTGGAATATACCCAGAAGATTCTCTAGCACACAACAAGAAAATTTGTTCAACCATGCTCATAGCGGCCTTATTCATAATAGCCAGAACATGGAAACAGCCTAAGTGTCCATCAGTAGAAGAATGGATAAAGAAACTGTGGTACATATACACTATGGAATACTACTCAGCTATTAAAAACAAGAGATTCCCAAAATTTGTGGACAAATGAAATGGATTGAGCTAGAAATGATCATAATGAGTGAGTTAACCCAGAAGCAGAAAGACTCAAATGGTATATACTCACTTATATCTGCATACTAGCCCAAGGGGCATGTCCCACGAAAGCCTTCACTAACCTGGAAACTGGGACAGAGGGGAGGACATCCTATTGGGACTCTATATGAAAGAAGCATGGGAGAATAGCAAAGTAGAAGGATCCAGAAGGTCCTAGAAACCTACAAGTAGAACATTATGATAGGCAGATTTGGGCCCAGGGGTCCTGCTCAAACTAAGGCACCAGCCAACGACAATACAGGCGGTAAACTTTAAACCCCTACCCAGATCTAGCCAATGGGCAGAACATTCTCCACAGTTGAGTGGAGAGTGGGGTATGACTTTCTCACGTACTCTGGTGCCTCATATTTGACTATGTCCCCTGGAGGGGGAGACCTGGTGGCACTCAGAGGAAGGATAGCAGGTTACCAAGAAGAGACTTGATACCCTATGAGCATATACAGGGGGAGGAAATCCCCCTCAGGAACAGTCATAGGGGAGGGGAATAAGGGGAAAATGGGAGGGAGGGGAGAATGGGAGGATACAAGGAATGGGATAACCATTGAGATGTAACAAGAATAAATTAATAAAATAAAAATTAAAAAAAAATAATCACAATGATGAGTAACATAAACAGTGACAAGCCGGGCATGGTGGCACATGCCTGTAATCCCAGCACTTGGGGAGACGGAGGCATATGGATCTCTGTCTACAAAGCGAGTCCAGGATAGCCAAGGCTACACAGAGAAACCCTGTCTCAGAAAAAAAAAAAGCGGGGGCAGCTGTAAGCAGTGGTTCTCAAAGTGTCATCCTTGAACCCCTGTGGCTCTCTGGAACCCTACTGGGGAGAGCTAATTTCACAACAGTGATTTCATAATGACCCTAGCACAGTACACTGCTTGTTTCTCTCACACTCATTTAATCATGAATGTGAATGGAGTTTTCCAGAGGCGACATGACATGTGATATTGCGACAGAGGGCATGTGGCAGCAGCTAGGGCAGTTCAGTTGTCCCCAGTTAGGCAAGACACTAGAGAGATTTGGGGGGAAAAAACTGAAACAGTAACTGTCTTCTCACTGCAGCAGGTTTCGTGAGGAAAATAGCTGGCTTTTGGGTTTTGGGTTTTGTTTTTTAACTTTGTCATGTAATGAATTTATTCTTGTTCTAAATAAGAGATAATAGATATTTTTCTTTTTTTAAGGAAGGGGGGAGAGAGGTTTGCTCCTCTGTGCAGAGTAACACACAATAGTTACCAAGGTGCCAGTGTGGATTATCCTTTCTGAGTGAGTGTGGAGAATCTCAGAGGTTATACACCCTCCTTAGGGGCAGGGTCCCTGAAGAGAGAGTCTAGAGCTGTGGAGTTTGCTAAGGAGAGAAGACACCGAGCAGAGCACACAGGCACAACGAAGTCCATTGAGCTGCAGGACGAAGCCCGAGGCACAGAAGATGGAAGAGAAAGCTGGCAAATAGGATGGGTCAAAAGTGTGTGTGTGTGTGTGTGTGTGTGTGTGTGTGTGTGTAGGGTGTGTGTGTATGTGTGTGTGTGTAGGGTGTGTGTGTGTAAAGTGTGTGTGTGTCAGGTGTGTGTGTGTGTGTGTGAAGGGTATGTGTGTGTGTGTAGGGTGTGTGTGTATGTGAAGGGTGTGTATGTATGTGTGTGTGAAGGGTGTGTGTGTAGGGTGTGTGTGTGTATGTGTATGTGAAGGATGTGTGTGTGTGTGTGTGTGTGTGTGTGTGTGTGTGTGCGCGTAGGGTGGGTGTGGGGATGGGAGCCCCAAGTTTAGTTAAATGAAGAGGTCGTTCTATTGTTGCATTGCTGTTCCAAATCAGGTTTATGTAGATATAAATTATCTGCAATAATTTCCTCCCATTTTTATCATCTAATTCAATGAGTTTTGACATATGCAAATAGTTGTTTAGGCAATATCACAAGCAAAGCATAGAATAGTTTCATGAAAAGAAAAATTCATTCTGATCCTTCATATGCAATGCCAGTAGTGTATTTTTGCTTCTTTTTAAGAATGCCACAGGAATCATAGAATTCACTTCTTAGAATTGTTTCCTTTATTTGTATGCACTGGAAACTCATTTCAGTAGATTTTTTTTATTGCTGAAGTTCATTGTATGAATTTTCTAGTGTTTTAGTCATCTACCAGTCTATGGATGTGCGAGTTGTTTCCAGTGTCAGGTGATCATGAATAATTTGGTTGTGGCTTTTGGTTTTTGAGACAGGTTTTCTCTGTGTACCCCTGGATGTCCTGGAACTCGCTCTGAAGACAAGACTGGCATCAAACTCAGAATTCATCCGCTTCTACCTCCCAGGCACCGGGATTAAAGTTGTGTGCCACCACCACCCAGCTTATGAAGACAATTTTATACCCATTACTTCATGGGAATTATGTGAACCTGGGTTTGGGACCTGATTTTACCAGATGAAAAGGTGGTAGAAATGGTCCAGGAAGACAGGTGAGCAGTTTCAGCCTAAGCAGTGTCCTTTCCCTTGTTAGAGTCTGCATGTAGGTGATTTAAGGACTGCCGCTGCAGGATTCCTAAAATCAATTCGTTTAGACCCGGTTTTACTAATAAGGGACATTAAGTTAGTATCTTAGGTCAACTTGCCAGCTTAGACATCAGAGATTTTCTTCAGGAGGCAGAAAACCAGGAGGAAAAAAATAGACAAATAAACATGAGCCTATGGCAATTCAAGAGCAGTAGTTGGTGGTCAGCCAAGAAGATTAGAGTTGACGCAGGAAAACATCCAGACCCAAAAGTGATCACCAAGAGCCGAAGAGATTAAAAAAAAAAAATCACCAAAGAGCTCAAGTGTTGCCCATTCTCTCTAATCTGTTAAATGCATTTTTAAATAAACAGTCATCCAGGGAACAAGCCATCATACAAAGAAAACTCGTCTTTCTCTGGTGGAAGTTCTGTCTACAGGTTGGAGAATTAGATTCTGTGATGACCTTCTGAGAGTTGAACCCCATGTGGTACTGCATGGATTATCCAAACAGAGCGAAGGTGGCTCTGATGCCATCTACCATGAATGGGTTTTCTGGGAAGATGACAAATGACAAATGTGATAGAGTTCCAATAGTACAGAAACCTGTTATTCCCAGAGCACATTCTGAGAACACACTTGTATTCCAAGCATCTGAACATCCTGCCATCTTATTGACTACAAATGCCAGGGTCCTTCCTGAGCTATCACTCTGTGGGCAGAGTATAGCGAACACTCCATTTCTAACTGTTCCATATTCTTGGGGGCATGGGAGAAACTGAACATTTTTAATTTATTATTTTTAATTAAAATGTAATTACACCATCCTCCCACCTTCTACCTTCAAAACTGGAGTTTTTTAGCCAGGCAGTGGTGGCACACATCTTTAATTCCAGCACTCAGGAGGCAAAGGCAGGTGGATCGCTGTGAGTTCGAGGCCAGCCTGGTTTACAAAGTGAGTCCAGGATAGCCAAGGCTACATAGAGAAACCCTGTCTCAAAAAAAAAAACAAAAAACAAAAAAAAAAACCCACCACCAACAAACAAACAAATAAAAAAAACTGGAATTTTTTAAGTGTGTTTGGGACTCAAAAGAAACTAGAAATATAGTTCACCCAGTTTTCCAGAAAATTCTTCCCAAGTTACTCATTGCCCCACCCCGTGAAAACCTAAGTATTTCCAGTAGTCTACAGTGTCTGAATTACTTTCTGAGATTCTATTCAAACTTTGTCTTTTCTCTGAAGCCCTTCTCTCTTTTTAAAACTTAGTTTTCACCTTACATCCTGACAGCAACCCTCCCCTTGTCTCTTCCCCTTCCCATGCTCCCTCCTTTTCCCTCCCCCCAAAGTCTTCAAAAAAGGGGAGTCCTCCTCCTCTACCACCTGACACCAGCCTATCAAGTCTCATCAGGACTTCCTGGATCCTCTTCCTCTGTGGCTTGGCAAGAGGGAAGTGATCAAAGTACAAGCAACAGAGTCCATGCCAGAGACAGCCCCTGCTCCCCGTATCAGGAGACCCACATGGAGACTGAGCTTCCTATGCACTATATCTGAGGGGGGGGGCATCGAGGACCTCTCCATGTATGGTCCTTGGTTGGTGCATCCGTCATGGCAGCTTTATTCATAATAAGTAGAAGCTGGAAACAAACAACCTAGATGTCCATCAACAGAAGAATGGATAAAGAAACTGTGGTGCATTTACACAATGGAATACTGCTCAGATATTAAGAATGAGGAAATTGTGAAATTTGCAGGCAAATCTATGGAACTAGAAAAGATCATCTTGCGTGAGGTGGATGCAGAAAGACATACACGATATGTGGAGTTTAGCCATAATGTACAGGATAAGCACACTACAATGCACAGACCCAAAGAAGATAAGTAACAAGGAGGATCCAAGGGAGGATGCTTAAATCTCACTCAGAAGGGGAAATACAATAGACAGAGGTAGTGGTTAGAGAGAGTGATTAAAGTAGGAGAGGAAACACAGAGAGATATGAGGGTGGAGAACAGACCTGGGAAGAGCAGGAGCAAGAGAACAAAAGGCTTGTAGAGAGAAAAAGAAACAGTGGTTAGGCGCCATCTTAGTGACAAGCTGGAGACACAAGTCATGGTAGGCTCCCAGGGGATGTGAGAGGGATGCTAGCAGAGTCTCTTAGTAGGCAAGGCCATAGAGACTGAAGAGGACACCCTCTAACTAGACGAGTAGAGGGAGAGGAACACCAACCCACTCACAGAAACTTTGACCCCAAATTCACCCTGCCTACAAGATGTGCAGGGATAAATATAGAACGGATATAGCAGAGAATGAGGGAAGGTCCAAACAATGTCTGGTCCAACCCAATAGAATGGGAACCTACAGATTTCCATGTCTTAAGTGCTGGGATATCAACTGCATCCCACCATACTGAGCTGAAAACTCTTCGTTGAAGTAATTGAAACCAGGTCTTGGGAATGAAGCAACTCTTGACATTATTAAGGATACTTTGCTATGCTCGCAGATAGGAGTCAAGCAGAGTTGTCCTCTGAGATACTCCACCCAGCAGTGCCTCAAAACTGATGCTGAGACTCACAGGAGCCTGGTGAGACTGAAGCATCAACCAAGGACCTTTCCTAGACTGGACCTAGATATAGCCAGCTCGGGATTCATGTGGGTGGGTCCCCTAGTAAAGGAAGTGGGGGCTCTCTCTGACATGGACTCTCTTGCCCATATTTCAGTCACTTTCCTCTGGCAGGACTGCCTTTCCAGGCCACAGGAGAAGAGTCACACTCAGACCTGATGTGACTTGACGAGCTTCTTTAGGTCTGTGGAATGTGGTATGGTTATCCTGTATTATATGGCTAATATCTGCTTATAAGTGTGTACGTACCATATGTCTCTTTCAGGGTCTGGGTTACTCACTCAGGATGATCTTTTCTAGTTCTGAAGCCCTTCCTGTGCCCCTGTGTGTCATTTAGCCTCTGCTGGAGCATTTGCCAAAACCCATTCTTACCCTTGTTGTTTCCTCTACTGCTCTGTGCTTGCTGTCTTCACCCCCTGTACCTTTGTTTCTTTAAACAGTGCCTAGTTTGTACTAAGCACCCAATAAACACTTTCTAGCTGACAGTGACTCACTAGCTCCTGAAGCAGCCTGTTCCAGTTGTCATTTATAAACTGCTGTAATGGAGGAGCCTTCTTCTCCTCCTCCTCCTCCCCTTGCTCCTCCTCCTCCTCCTCTTCCTCTTCTCTTCTTCCTTATTTTTCTCCTTGTCCTTCCTCCTTCCTTTCTCTTCTTTTGTTTTTGTTTTGTTTTGTTTGTTTTTGTTTTTTTGAGACAGGTTGCTCTTGAACTCACAAGGTAGGTAAGTGTAGATATGTAAACTCCTGAACCTACAGATTTCCATGTCTTAAGTGCCGGGATATCAACTGCATCCAACCATACCGAGCTGAAAACTCTTCATTGAAGTAAATGAAACCAGGTCTTGGCACAGGGCCTTTGTAGGTTCCCACATCCATATTCAGCTTTCACATTTGAAGAAAGCAGTCATGCCATATTTGAATCCTCTCATTTCCTAGTGAGTTGCTGCCTGTTTCTTTACTTTATCTAAATTGACATATATTTTATCTATGCAACTTAGGCAAGAGAAACCACACTGACATTGCCATCAGGAAAATGGTAATTGGCATAGCAAGCTGGACTTGAGAGGTCTGTCATGAATCACTCACAGTGATTTCATTAAATGATCTTTGTTGATGGTTTCTTAACTTTCCTTTATCCTAGGGGTTTACAACTTGTGCTTTTGAGGAGCTTCGTGGGTGAGATATTTAGTTACATGAGGCCTCTTCCAGAGATCAAGAAAGCTGTGCTTTCAAAGCTTGAACTTACTTGCTGGCTCAACAATGGCCTAGTGAAAGGAAGCGTGAGACATGTGGAGAGAAGCAAGTAAGTTCCAGAGGAAGCCTCAACTCTGACGTCATACTTTCACACTTACAACAAACACACAAAGTGACGTGGTTGACTTGGGGAACAACCGGTAACTACAGCAAACACCCCAATCTCACTGGACTTGATGTACCTGGTTTCCCAGCCCAAAGCTGTGCCACCACCAACAAAAATTGTTTAAGACATTCCCAACTAAGACATTTCACTTTGAAACCGTTTGATCATCAGTTCAAAAAACACTAGCATATCCACTCCAGGTTCAGTCCCACAGCAACAAGCTATAGATGCAGAGCTTGCTCTGAAAACTGTAAACCTGTAGATTCTCCCTCTACAGGCCAGAATTACCGTCTAAACATTTGAGTATTCACAAGGTATAATAGAGACACAGGCAAGGTGGCAAGATGACAGGGCACACTGGAGACACAACCCACTCTTTCTGAAATGGTCATGAAAGATGCCCCAGGACAAAACACTGGAGTCCACTTCAGTAGTCTTGTGTAGACAGGACACCCAAAAAGATAACCAAAATTCACCAACAGATAATCTGAGAAGTCTTGATTACAGATATTTGTTTATTTTCTGTTATTTGGTGGCAGACTTACTCTGAATCTCTAGAAGAGAAGGCAGTGCTCTCAACTGCTGAGCCATCTCTCCAGCCCCGGTTACTATATATAGCTCAGAAAGTCCCTGCATCCACCAAGTACAGGGAGGAAGACAAACATGAGTAAAGAGATGCAGGGTCTGTGGACTCAAACCCACACTTAAGGAAGTGGAAGATGCTGATCACTTGAAAAACATCATGGGCTCTAGACTGACAAGAGAAATGTATCCTAGAGCCAGCTCAGGCTCTGTTTAATCATTCAATATTTACTGAGGCAGGCAAACACAATCCCTCAGAGCTCACAGACCAAACACCGTCACCACAGGGCTGTCAGCAGTCACTTCTCTGTTCTAGCGGGTGTTTCACTATGAGCAAAGCGAGATCTTTACTTTCACTAGGCCAGAGTGCAAGTCTCTTACCACCTTCTCCCTTTGCAGATGAACCAAATAAAGGAAACGAGAATTGGGCTGAGGTTGATTCCACCTGCCTCAACATCCCAGATTGGGCAATCATCCCTGTCCCATAGGGAGAACTGAGGTTTCCTTTCATTCCAATGATCTTGTTGACAGGTAGGATTACAGTGGATGGAGTGCCTTGTTGTGATAGAAAAGACCAGCCAAGAGGTACTAAAATGTTATCGAGTGATTGCTTGGTCTCCCAGTAGTTGAAATATGTAGATTCCAGTAAGATTGCTCTTTGTCCTTCCCTCTTCCCATTTTCACATTACGTGTGCACCCCTACTTTCTTCCTGTAAAGCTTCTTTCTGCCCACTCATGTACCCTTCTGTAAAACCTAGATGCTAGGCTACGAGTATGAGGGGGAGCTACAATGTTTGTCTTCTTGAACCTGGGTTACCTTACTTAATACTTTCTAGCTCCGCTCAGCATCCTGCATATTTAATAAGTTTTTATTTTTGATTTTTAAAAGATTTACTTATTTTTTATTTTGTGTCTAATGGACATTTTGCCTGCCTGTATGTATGCATACCACAATCATGCCTGCTGCCTGAAGAAGTCAGAAGAAGGTTTCAGGTCTCCTGAAACAGAGTTACAAATAGTTTTAAGCCATCATGTGGGTTCTGGGAAAGGACCCCAGGTCCTCTACAAAGGCTCTTGCATATACGTTGTGTACACAAACCACATCTGATGAGCATCTACATTGACTCCATTTCTTTCCTATTTTTGCTTTATTTTCTCTGCCTCTGTCCCTGTCTCTGTCTCTGTCTGTGTCTCTGTCTCTGTCTCTCTGTCTCTGTCTCTGTCTCTCTCTCTCTCTCTGTATGTGTGTGTGTGTGTGTGTGTGTGTGTGTGCAAATGTGCACACACTGGGAATTGATCTCAAAGCTTTGCACATCCTACCAATGCACTACATTCCAACCTTAACCCCAAATCTGAACAATAAACCTAGTCTCTATTGTATACTATACTGGATATACTACCCGAAGCATTAACCCGAAGAAGAGTTACTTTACAAAGAGAAAGCATTTATTCAGCTCACAGTTCACAGTTCTCGACGTTCAGCTGTTTATATGTGACTGTAACCTTTCTCCTGCAAAAGCCCTAAGGCAGAGTAGAACAGAGCTGAGAGAGAGAGAGAGACAGAGACAGAGAGAGAGAGAGAGAGAGAGAGAGAGAGAGAGAGAGAGAGAGAGA
>OU015745.1:78471862-78496656 GCA_907169655.1 Acomys percivali | reverse complement strand
AGAGAGAGAGAGAGAGAGAGAGAGAGAGAGAGAGAGAGAGAGAGAGAGGAGATATTTCTCTGAAAATTTCACAATGAGGATTAAACACCTACACAGGGACTGACAGGAGACACATTCAACATACACCCAAGCTAGAGCAATTTGCCTGAAGAAAATTGGTTGAAATTTGCTGGTTGGGAAGGATGACCGCAGGAATGTTCCATGCACAGAACCCAGCATGAGCAATGGCTGGAGGGAGAGACACATGTGCTGTGTTCAGGCATTGATGACTAGTCTGCTCAGAATGGAAGGCCAGTCAGGAGAAAGACAATCTATTTGGGAAGACAGTTGAATCTGGGCATTTTGTCTAGGATAGTATAAATATATATAGTATATATATATATAGATAGTATAAATATAATATATATTATATATAATAAATAAATAAATTCCTTATATTTATAAATAAATATATTATAAATAATTACAAATAAATAATATTACATTATATATCTTTCATATGTTAAATTATATATTAGATTCTATATTCTATATTATGTAATATATATAATATATTATATATATATAATAAGTAACATGCAGTCCATGGCCAGAGGCAAATACATCCCCTCAGCTACCAAAGGCAAAAAAGACAATAAGAGCTCTACTGCCCACACTTGCTCCAATTCAGTGTGTGTGTGTGTGTGTGTGTGTGTGTGTGTGTGTGTTTGTGTGTGTGTAGAAGTACAGTATGGCTTCATCCCAAGTAACTTCAAATAACTTCTTATTTCACGTTGAGAAGATGGGTTCATACTGCATGTGCATAGAGTACCAGAAGCAAATCCCCTGCTCCTGGGAGAGCAGCATTACGCTGGCTGCTGCTGTCTAAACTGTGGGCTGCTGGCAGGAAGGCAGGGCAGGAACTAGCCATGAAGAAGACGCTCTTCCCTTCCTGGACTCAATGTTGCTTCTATTTCTTCAACACTCAACTTGGAAGGTAATTTTGTAGATCAAAAGAAAGAAAAGGGCCAGAACTTGGTGGATCGCTTCAACAACACGGTGTTATATTGCAGAACAGGCTCACCCTAAGAGAAACCTCACACAGCATTGGACAGCACTAACACTATAACCTGATGCACTGTAAAGGACACCAGGACAGATACAATCTTTAAAACTTATTTCTGTATGTTTTGGAATTATAACATAATTGCATCATTTCCTCCTTTCCTTTCCTCTCTCCAAACCCTCCCATACACCCCTCCTTGCTCTTTTAAAATTCATGGTTCTTTTTTCACTAATGGTTATTACATACATATATACTTATGTATACTTATGTATCTATACATTTCTAAACACATACAGACAACCTGCTCAGTCTGTATAATGTTGCTTGAACGCATACTTTAAGGGATGACCATGTGGTATTGGATAAACAAATGATGTGCTCTTTCATGCGGAAGACTTAGTCTCCTGCGTTTCTTAGTTGTTGGAAGTTCCTTGCCAGGCCTGCTGGGCTTTTCTGCATCTGCTTTGACCTGTGTGCTGCTCTCCTTCTTTAGCAGTCATGTGGGTGAGATTTTTAGGGGGGGTAGTTTCTGATATTCCTAGGAGACACCACCTCACACAAACTCCTACTCCCCTGGCTCTTATAATCGTTCTACCCTCTCTTCTGGAAAGATCTCCCAGCGAGCCTTGGGTTCAGTTGTTGTTTTGTAAATGTCCCCTATGGTTTTCTGTTGTGGTCTAAGTCTCCTGCAAAGAGCAGTTTCCTCGTTGAGGGGTGAGACCTCTCTTTATCTGTGGTGTTTAGAATGTAGTTAGGAATTACGCTGGTGTAATAAAGTGGGGGGTTGTAGATTCTCTCGCCCACTCCCCTCTGAGACCCACAACTTCATTATCGTCCTGGGAAGTTGGCTAGGTTTCCAGTACCAGGTATGATTTTCCTCCTGTTGAGCAGAGGATAGATAAAACTTAAACTCCATGCTACCAAATAACTTCAGGCTTATTAACGAGTTATAAATATAGATTATTTGTGAATATTCTTTCAGTATTTAGTAAAACCAGGAGCAAGGAAATTAGGGTTGATAAACTATCGGTGTTTATCTATAAGGCTCCTACAGAAATCACCATCTGACCCACTGAAGAACCTTTTCCATGCCAGTATGCTCTCAGAAGTTTCCAGATGTTCCTGTGTAGCAGGATCTGCCTTTCCACTCCTGCTAGCCCTTTTCTTTCTCATGGGGCAGTAGCATTGCTGACCCGTATCATTTGTACTGTTTCGTAGAGAAAAGAAAGGATGTCACCTTTAAATCATTTCCTCTAAAACTGAAAACCATTGCTTTAACCAATCCTCCATTGATGGACACTTCGACTTGTCTCCAGAGCCTCACATGCAAGGACTGTTGCAGTGCGGAAGTGTTCATATCCACTTCTGAGGATGAATGCAGAGAACTGGCTCATAGGAAGGTACATAGTTGGAACACTGCAGTCCCTTCGCTACCCTAATAGTCATCATAAGGATCTTTTTTGTTCTCGTATCCTAGATAAATATTTATTCCCAACTGAGCAGTTTCCAGGGTTCAGGAGCTGTACACAAATATGGAAAGGCATAGCCTTCCCTTCCCCAGCTTTCTGTGCTTTTAATTGTTATGCATCTGAGGACAGCTTCCATGTCAGGGAGACATCACAGTTTTAAACAGGCTCTAAGCCTCATACAGGCCCCTCTACAAACTCTTTGTAATTTTGTCAGCTGAAGGGCCATAGCCTATGCAGCTAGCATCCGGGCAGCTTGGAGAGGTCACAGAGAGGTTGCGGGAGCAAAGCCTAGTCAGCATGTCCTCTGGGCTTCCACAGCCTCAGCCAGGCTATAATTCAGTAGGTAATGCCACCTCTTTCCTTCACTCACTTTCTACCAGCAAAGTGCTTGTCAGGGCTGGAGATGACTCAGTGGTTAAGAGCATGCTTTGCCCTGTCAGGTGGCTCACAAATGCCTGTAACTCCAGCTCCAAGGGATCCAAACCCTATCTTCTGATCTCTCAAGGCATCTGCACACATACATGTACATAAACACACAGAGAGAAATATAGTAAATCTTAAAATGTTTTGTTTTCAAATATTCTATGGGTTTTTTTTTTTTGTATGAAACCCTTTGAAGGATCCTGTGGGCAAAGGTGAAGTCTTCAAAATCTACTCTACAGGAAAGAACACTACACAGGGCAGAGATGAACACAGCTTTTTACCCTCTTCACCTAGTTTTCTCCAACCATAGTCCAAAATCAAACCAGGGAAGTCAACACTTGTGCAAGTCACAGCACTTGGGTTGAGTTCCACATATTTACATGGACTCTCTATGTATGTATGCTTACTTTTTAAAATAGATATATATTCATATCCACCAAGAAGTTCTATTTATGCTTTAAATCTTAAAAATAAAGAACACTTTGCCAGCTTATATGCAATCATATTTCATAACATCTGAGCCAACTGGGAATATGGAAATTGAAGTCTGTGGCAATACACATTTATTATTTTGTCGTTGTTGTTATGGCTTGTTTGTTTGAGACAAGCTCTCACAATGTCATCCTGGCTGGCATGGCTGGCCTGGAACTTATAATGTGGACCAGGCCAGCCTTAAACTTGAGACAACCATTCTGCCTCTGCCTCCTGAGTGCTGAGATTGCAAACATGTCTGGCTCCCCACATTTATTCTTTTTTGGCTCTTGGTGTGTCGTGAAGAAGAGCCCCATCAAGTGGATCTGCAGTTTGCATTATCCTGTATTATCTTTTCAAAATGTCATAAGATGATTTCTGCCTTAAAGGATTTGCAGAACCAGCAGGTTGAAGAGAATATCTATGCCACAAGGAGCATTAGGCAACAAGGAAAGGGCAGAGCTTCCCATTCTGTATCTTCTAGAATTTTCTCTGGCTGGGGATATAGCTTGGTCATTGGGTGCTTGTCTAGTATTCTTGCAGCCCTGGGTTCAGCCTCATGTATCGAGTAAACCAACTGTTGATGTCTCATACCCATAACGCCAGAACTTGGGAGATAGGAACAGGAAGATCAAAAGTTCAAAGCCATCCTTAGTCATCCTTAATGAGTGAGAAAGCTTTCATCTGCTGGACACATTACAAGGGAAAAACAACTATTCAACCGCCAGCACCAGGAAGTGAACCACAGAGCAACTGAAGGTATCCAGGAGCAATTCTGTAAATAGATTTATAGCCATCCTTTCTCACAAAAGTGTTCACTTTGTCATGATAGAGCCAATGATGTGAAGAGGTGATTTTGTGGACATCTTGAGCCTGATGGAAAGCCTTTATGTGGCAGCAAATGAAGTACAAATCCTTCCCTTGCTGAACATTTGTATGACGCTGCCTGTTACACATGCCTTCCTGACAGCACTGGTAAAGATCAAGAAATAAAAGATGTGAACACAGTGCAAATGCTGAAGTCCTGTACAAATGAGATATTACTTCTAGTTATTCTGCTATACATTTTTTAGAGTGAATTGATAGAATAAGAATGCTATGAACCAACAAGTAAATACCTGAGAAGGGATTGGCTTTTTTGTTCTTGTTTGTTGGTTGGCTTTTTATTAATGTGAGTAGAGAAATGATTCAAGGGGCTAGCAACATGGTGCAATAGCACTAGCCCTGGCCTTTGATGCTGACTTGCTACAGGTGTGAACTTGGCCAAGACAATCTACACACATGTCTGTTCCCTCACTGGGAAAGGTAGATGATATGAAGTCATCTTGATGAGTAATGACACCTCAGTAATGTGAGGGTCAAGTGAGCTGACATATATAGAGTCTGGCATAGTGCCCAGAATGCTGCAGGTTCTAAAAGCATGTTAATTTTCTTCCTCGTTTCACTCTACTTCCAGGGGGTTCTGGAAATAGCCTACAGAAAGCTCTCAGTATTCTATCATTCTATCCAATTTTTGGTATCCAAACTTAACAGGACATTTTTTTTGGAGGTTGCACTGATTACCCTAAGGTTTTTTTGTTCCCTTTTTTCCCCTCTCCCTCAGAAAAGACACAGCATGCAACTGCCTTCTTTTTTTAACATACTTTATTAATTTATTCATATTATATCTTAATTGTTATCCCATCCCTTGTATCCTCCCATTCCTCCCTCCCTCCCATTTCCCCCTTACTCCCTTCCCCTATGACTGTGACTGAGGGGGACCTCTTCCCCCTGTATATGCTCATAGGGTATCAAGTCTTAACTGCATTCTTATAATAGATATGGTAGTCTTGATTGATGAATGGTTGGATTTAAGGATCTCTAACATTTGAAGTCTCTCAAGGCATGAGCCCTTGGATTTAGGAGTTCAAATACTAGCTCTTTCCCACTCTTTATTAGAATACTCCCAAACCACAACGAGCAGGTTATCACATACATATAATAGCCTTTGATTTGTACAGAACATGCTAATTTCCAATGTGTTTTCACATGCCTTATCTTATTTGATCTTTACAATAGCCCTTTGAGTGACTTGTTAAGGTACTTCTAAAAAGAAATTTTAGACCCATAAAAGCAAAGGCTGACCTAAGGCTATGAGGTTGGGCATCAAGCACATTGCTGGAGCAACCTCCACTCTGAGCATTGCCTGTACTCCTGGAAGGCCACATTGCTCAGAAATGGCACTTGAAAAAACTCAGAAGACACAAGCTGATTTTACCAGGACCATGGATTCTCTGGGCCAGGAACTCAAAAGCCCAGCCTGCTTTTACTGTAGGATGTCTGGGCCTCAGCTGGAGGATGCACAGGTTGGAGGTTCACAGCTGTAGATTACAGTCATCTAGAAGCATTTTCAGCAACAGAAGTTCATACTATTTCTCTGGTCAGACTAGAGCACTGGCTAGTCACCTATCCCTGTCACCTGAGAGTCCTTACAACAAGGTGGCATCTGGGTGATTATACTCCTTGTTTGTAATGGAGGCTCAGAATTCTAACTCACTCCCCACAAAGGGAAGGAACTAGATGACCTATTGACCTAGCATGGAGGCCCTGTCCTTTTGTATTCTTTATTGTATACTTTGTTGATGACAAACAAGGTCTGCCTTCACGTGTACTGCAGTGGGTGGGATGTAAATCCCACTCCTGCAAAAGAAGAAAGCAAAGAGAGGGAAAGTCCAGTGACTGGAGTATGTCCAAAGTTCCCATGTTGGGACTTTCATTGCCAATGTAACAGTTGAGAAAGACCAGCCATTAAGAGGTGATTTGGTTGCAGAGGTGGAGCCTCAGGAATGGACCAATGCCATTATTGCAGAAGCAAGCCAGTTCTCAAGAGTGAGTTTTAAGAGTGAGTTCGTTGACTCTCACAGCCTTCTTCACTTATATTTGAGTTTTACATTCCACCTTCTTGTGATGCACTGTGACAGCCCTCTTAAGATGCAGGCATTCTGTTCCAGTTAGAGTTGTAACAAATATCACAAATGTCCTTATGGTATTTTATAACACTTGGTTTTGGTCAATGCTCTCCCTAATTCCTCCTCTGTCCTTATTTTTGCTCCATCTCCCACTTGTACCCTTCCATTCTCCACTCCAATCTTTTCTGCTTTCTATTACTTTCTCTATGCTCTTCTTTAAGACCTATTTTTATTCTCTTATGGGCCCCTTTCTAGTTTCATGACCTCTGCCACATCCACTCTGGCACAAAAATGCAGATAAAATATAAAAATTGGAATCTAGGATCTACATATGAGAGAGAAGATGTAGGGTTTGTTTTTATGAGCCAGAGTTACATTAATCAATATAATATTTTCCAGTTCTATCCCTTTTCTTGCAAATTTCATAATTTCATATTCATTTTTGGAGGACTTGAATGATGCACATTTTCATTACTCAGTCATTGTAGAATGATGGTACTAGTAGGGGCCTTTTCTATTACTCACTTTAGCTCTTAAATAATTGATTCAGAGACTTATTAGATTTATTCAACAAGCTTTAAGCACTATGACTGGGCAGGTATTTTTCTATTCTAACCCGTCTGCACTAGCCTGGCTACTTCTCAGCCATGTTCCCTTTTACCTGCCATCTAGTCTCACTCTGGCACATGTGCCTACTGTGTCTGTCTGTCCTTCTGGTGACCTCCTAATGGCTTCCTTCTCCTCTACCTTCTCCAACTGCACCTCACTCAGAATGGAAGTCCTTCCTCTCGTCTTCTCTGCCCAGTTTTTGGCTAACCAGCTTCTTTATTAACTAAACAGAGATAATTGGGGAGCATTGTTTACACAACACTTTTTCAGGAGATTCTTCATAGAAACAACAATACCCATGTCTAGACTGCAGCCAAATCTCAGCGCACAGAAATTAGCATCTGAATACACAGTGCACAAGACCATCCCTGGACAAGTCATCAAGTTATGGACACCTAAGCGGCCTCTACATCTTTCTTATTGTGACTAGAGCAGGAATAAGTGGACATGCAAGCACTCTGTGTTTGAACATAGAGCCCTGTTCAAACATGCCACTGAACGGTATCATTGCTTACAAGGTATATCTATTTTAGTTGTTTTTGTTTTTGAATAAACTCTGTTAGGGATGGTCTAATGTATTTTGATGCTAATTACTACTTGCTGTCTCTGTGACCCACCCTTTTATTAATAAAAAGCCATCCCACCTAGGCAGGGCAGAGGAGCTAGAGGTGTGGCTAAGGGTCCCCAGAAGGAGATAGAGGAATCCTGGGCAGAAGAAGAGAGACCACCATGAAGATGAAGGAGAGAGACTTGAGGAGACGAGAGGAAGACCACCATGGGTTAGCTGGAGGAAAAGCACATAGCCGGCATGGATGGAGAATCCACGCAAGATGAAGAACACCAACAAGTATTTGGGATTATGGATGAGAGGTAGCTTGATAGAAGTTATTAGAAGCAGATGACATGGGATTGAGGCAGGTATGGGATGCCTGCCCCACTATGGAAAATAGTTTAGAGGATTAATGTCTGCCCTGCCCCAGGTTAACTAAGGATATATATAAAATACAGTATCTTAATTGATTGCTAGCTGGGCATACTGATCATACTAATAATACTGATAAATTAAAAACAATGAAACTCCACAGTAACTTCCATGGTAGCCTCACTCACTTTCATTCACTCCAACAGTGGATCCTTTTCCTTTACATCTTTACCAGAATTTGTCATCATTTATTTTCTGGTGACCATTGTCATGACAGGGTTGAGACTGAATCTCATTTAATTTGTATCTCCCTGATGGTTAAGGATGAGGAGCATTAAAAATATAGCTATTTATATTTTTTATTTTAAGAACTGTCTGTTAGGTTCACTGGCCTATTTATTGGGTTCTCTCTCTCTCTCTCTCTCTCTCTCTCTCTCTCTCTCTCTTTTACACACACTCATAGTATGAGTATGTGTATGTGTTATTTTTTATTTCTGAAGTTCTTTCTATGTTTAGATATTACAAATACTTTAAGAAATAGTCAATACCAACACTTTCAAACTGCTCCACAAAATAGAAAAGAAAGGGACACTACAAAATTGGCCCTACAAAGCCAGAATTGCCCTTATACCAAAACTGGTAATAGCCAAAAACAAATGACTAACTGTCATTAGTCAGACTAATTTCTTTGTTGAGGACAAATATAAAAATTAATGACAAAATACTTGCAAATGAAATTCAAGAACACATTAAGAAAAGCATGCATCATAACCAAGTTGATTTCATTCTAGGAGTGCAAGACTGACTCAACATAAAAACCAGTAAATATGATGCATAATAATAGTAATTAAAGGAAAGAAAATGCATGGTCATCTTAATCAAGTCAGAAAAGGTATTTGGAAAAATCCAACATGGCTTCATGAGAAATGTCTTGAAAAACTGACTACACTGAAAGTAACTCCACATAATGAGGCCTGTATATGACAACCTATAGCCAACATTCACTACACTAAAAGAGAAAGGTTGGGCCATCTCTTCTTTTCTTGTTCTTTTTTTTTTTTTTTTCAATTTTTTTTTAAACTTTTGATTTCTTTATTCACTTTATATCCCGATCATAGCCTCCTCCCTCCTCTTTTCCCTGTCCCATCCTTCTTTCCTTCCCTCCTCTCCTTCTCCCCTCCCCTATTCCTCATAAAAGGGGAGCCCCCACCCACCCCAGCTTCTGAAGTTGCATCAGAACTAAGCACATCCTCTTCCCTTGTGCGTAGCAAGACAGTCTTGCACTCTGGCTAGAAATGGGGGCATAGGGATATGTGAGCAAAAAGTAGGCAACTGAGTCTATGTCAGAGACAGTCCCTGCTCCCTTTACTAGGGGACTCTCATGAAGCTTCAGCTGCCCATTGGCCTAAGTCCAGTCTGTGCGTGATCCTTGGTTGGTGCTTCAGTCTCTGCAAGCCCCTCTGGGCCCTGTTTAGTTGGCTCTGTTGGTGGTTTTGTGGAGCTCCTGTCATCTCTGGGTCCTTCTCACAGACAGGAGGCTAGCATAGATCTCCTCTGAGAGGCTACACCTAACATCCAACCAGATGCGGATACTCACAGCCAAACATTAGGTGAAGCAGAGGGAGTCTTGTAACCATTTCCTCTTGAATGAAAGAAAATCTTGAATGAGACAGGGATGACCACTCTTTCTCTGTGATTACTCAGTATAGTGCTCAAAGTCCTCACTATAACAACAAGACAAGAGAAATGTGTAGAAGATAGCTTAAGAATTAGAAAAGAAGAAGCTAAACTACTTTTACTTGCTGATGATATGACTCTATTCATTAAGAATCTACCAGAAAAACTTTTAGATCTAATAAGCCATTTCAGTAAAGTTGCAAGATACAAAATTAACATATGACAACCAATAGCTTTTTTATATATCAATAATGAACTTGCTGAAAAAGGTAGGAAAATAGTCCATCACAATAATTAAAATATCTGTGAATAAATCTAAATAAGGAGGCGAAAGACCCCTACAAAGAAAATGGTAAGCCGTTGCAAAGGGAAATTGCAGAAGACACTTGTGAGGTAAAGTCTTTCCACACTTCTCTATTGGTAGAATTAGTGTTGGGTTCATTGGTAAACTTCCTAAAGTAATTTAATTCTACGCAATTCCTATCAATATTACAATGACAGTCTTCAAAGAGCTAGAAAAAAAATTGCAAAATCCACATGAAAAGACAAGGAGCAATGGTAGCCAAAGAAATCCTAGGTAGCACGAACACAGCGTACTTTAAGAGATCATTTCTATAATTTGCCACTCAGAAAGAACACAACAGAAGAATTATAATATATGGCCCCAAACTATAATACAGACACATGGTGGCAAAAACCACATAATACTGGCACAAAAACAGACTCATAGAACAATTGGAGAGGGTCCAGAAACAAACCCACATAACTATTACCACCTAGTCTTAGACAAAAGCATCAAAGACATGCTCTGGGGCGAGCAGGGTCACTTATCAGATAAAAGTGCTTGCCACCAAGCCTTACACCCCAAGTTCAAACCCTGGCATCCACATGGTGGTAGGACAGAGCCAACTCTTACAAGTTGTCCTTTGATCTCCCCATGCATCACATAAATAAATGTTTAAGAAATCTGCCCTGGGATAAAGAGCCTATATAAGAAAATGGTTCTGGCAAATCTGAACAGATCCACCTGAGAGAGTGAAATTACATCTATATCTCTCACCTGCACGGAAATCAGTTAAAGGGGATTAAAGACCTTAATTTAAAACCTGAAACAATAAAACTGCTAGAGGAAGACATAGAGAATACACTTTAAGACACGGACGGGTATAGGCAAGAACTTTAAATAGAACCTTAATAGCCCAGGAAATAGTCCAAGAACTGACAAATGGGATTATATGAAATTAAAAACTTTGGCACAGCAAAGGAAACTATCAACGGGGCGAAGAGACAGCTTACAGAGTGGGAAAGAACCGTTGTGGGCTGCACTTGAACTTCTTTTCTTCATAAACTATCTGATCCAGGGGGTTCTGTTATAGTAACAGAAAATGACCTGCGACAATTGGCTCTTAAGCCTTTCACTTTGTAACTAAGATTGCATTGGGAAGTCTCATGTCTATTGCTTCTTACAGTTCATTTAACTGTTGTTCTGTGAGAATATCCAATAGCTTTTTCATCACTTCACACACTGAGTGGATTTTTACAAGCTTGCCGGCATGTGCAGTAATTCTCGAGATGTTCATATCCACAGTTCTGGTCTGCACACGTAAAGAGTTCTTTGCAGCACATGTATGTGAGTAGAATTCATAATGTCCATAAGCGCCCACTTTTGCAAGATAATATCAAGTTTGTTTTTCTTTGTGGTTTCATAAACTTCTAGTTCTAGCCGTGACTATGCCCCTTATCAAAACCAACTGTTAAACTTGGTCAAAGTCTACGAGATAACAGTTTGAAAGCATGGAAGGAAGCCAAGTCAGGCAGAAGTGATGGCATTTCTATGTTCAAGTTGTGAGAGCTCACAAGGTGGACACTCCACTTTCTCCTTCCTTCCCTTTCCCACCTTCAGTTGAGGCAAATAGTACCCAAGGGTTCAGGGAAGGGGTTGTGGAGAAGGCTTGCAGGGCTGAGAAGCGAGGGAGGGTTTCGGAAGAGCTACGTAGCCCAAAAGGGGGAATTCTAAAGAGAAGAGAAGAGAAGAGAAGAGAAGAGAGGAGAGGAGAGGAGAGGAGAGGAGAGGAGAGGAGAGGAGAGGAGAGGAGAAGAGAAGAGAAGAGGAGTGGAGGGGAGGGGAGGGGAGAGGGGGAGAGGAGAGGGGGAGGGGAGGGGAGAGGAAACAAGAGAAGCAATTTCTAGACATCTGCATGAAGTTTCTCTTTTAGCTGTGCTCAGCTCCTGAGATACACAAGAGAGGGGAATCCTCTAAGCTGCAAAAGCAACAGCAGAGCTGAGCTGAGCCCAGCTGAGCTGTCAGTAGCAGGAGGTGTTTCAGGCCCAGAAGATGGAGTTTAAGGTTTATCCTCATGGAAAGACTCTAGTGGACCATGTGAATTTTCCATTTAAGCCCATGTAGAGTCGCAAGCCGAGGGAGGGATGTCACAATTATGGGAGGAGGGCCTTGGCCAGAAGGAAGAGGCAGGAAGGGGACAACATCTCATAACGTCTAAAACCAGGCCTCGTTGGGATGCAGAGTGCTCGCTGCTCACCTATCTGCTTGGCAGAAGCAAGTTTCATTTTCTTTATATAAAAATAAGAACTCCCAAAGTTCCTAAAGTCCATATCTACAATGGTCATCATTGTATCAAAACTTGAAAGGCACGCTGACAATAATGAACAAAGAACTGTGAACTGAGAGGGAAAAAAGAGGCAGAATGCTAGACTCAGAAGTGAATGGCATTGTGGAGTTAACTGATAAGGAGTAAGAAGTATTCTATTATTATGTTTAAAAAACACACAAGAGACACGAAAATCTGTTTTCAACACTTCAAAAACTTATAACCGCTAAAGATTAAGAACTTATTAAAAGTGTACAAGATCATACTAGGCTAATAAGTATGGACCACAAAGACAATATATTGAATTTCAAGGGACTACCACAGCAATACCCAAAGAAAAGCACAAACACCGGAACAAAGAAACAATAGGAAAACATCACGAGACAGAAAAGCATGAACAAAGATATAATCACTTACAACTTGTCTGTGAGTTGCTTTAGACATACATGAGATAAAGTCAAATATTCCAATTAAAGAGAGGCAAGAATAAGGCAAAAGTAGTATTTGAATTGATATTGATCTAAACTTCTCTTAAAACAATCAAAATTAGTCTGAGACTTAAGAGAAGACAACACACATTCATACATACAAACATTTTAAAAATGCACATTAAAGCTGCTTTAATATCCAATAAGTATATTAAAAATAAATATATTTTCATTTAAAAATGTTTGAGAGTGTCTTTCTAACAACATTTCAAGAAGCTCTAGGAAACTGTTCAAGTTGAAGTAAAAGATCCCAAATGAAAGTAAGAAAAGTCACAGAGGAGGAGATTCCAATAATATTTTTTATTTCCTATAGAAGCCTTACGTATTGGTATCTGCCTTTTCCCTCAGCATTTGACATTTTCTGATATTTCTACAAAAGATATCATGCTTAAAAAGAATGTTTTCTAGTTGTTTGTCAAAGAGATATAATTGTATTTTTCAAATTAATTTTATAATGTCATGCTACTCAACTACTGTTACTTTTAATATATTGTGGGTAGATTTCATTTTCTTAAAAAATTTATGACTATTAATGATTTGCTTGTATGTATATATATATATATATATATATATATATATATATGTATGTATGCCCACCATATGCATGCATGATGTCTTAGGAGTTTGGAAGAGGGTGTTGGGTCCCATGAAATTGAAGTCTTGTATGATTCTTAGCTGCTTTGTAGGTGCTGGGAACTGAACCCATGCCCTCTACAAAAGTGGCAAGTGCTCTTAACCACTGAGGCATCTCTCCAGCCCGTGGGTTCTTTTAAGAAAGGAAGTACACCATCTGGAAAAAGAAAAGAAAATTTTATCTCTTCATTCCCAGTCCTTAAACTCCTAATTTTTCCCCTTAATTACTTTAATTATTAGTTTATAGGATGAATTACATTCATAGCTTTTCCAATATTCAAATTATCCTCTACCATTTGATAAGCTCAATGTACTAAATCAAAGAAATTATTGAATTAAATTTCCTAAACTTCTGTTGAGCTGTGTGATCTCTCTCTATTTTAGCTCTTTGTTATCTTTGGTATAAAGTTTGTAATCTTCCTGTTACCTGATGATAATAACTGTCTTAGTTTCTTTTCCTATTGCTGTGATAAAAAAAAAAAACTTAGGAAGGAGGGGTCTATGTTGGCTCACAGTTCCAGGGTGCACAGTCCAGCGCCACAGTGAGGAACTTCAGGCATCAGGAGCTTCATACAGCCAAGTAAAGTTGCATCCATAGTTAGGATTGGGGATCAGATTCATTTCTGAGTTTACACAGTCCAGGAATCCAGCTAGGGGATGCTGCTGCCCACAGTGGTCTCATTTTCTCTCCTCAATCAACATAATCAAGATGACCCTTACAGGCGTGCTGGGAGGCTTATCCCCGGGAGAGTATACAGCTCAAGTTGACAATTGGATTAGCCATCTTCTATACCCTCAAGCTGACAATTGGATTAACCGTCTTATATACCAAGTCCAACTCTCCTTTATATTTCTTGATTAATCACTTTAAATCATATATTAAAATATTTTAAAGTATATGGTGATTTAGAACGCGCATAGAACATGTGGAGAACAAGTCTGTGGACTTAATTTTTATTTGGTGAGTTGGCTGTTTTATGTCTAAAGTGGTTATTTATATACCAGTACTTTCTTTCCCCCTACATGTCCCCATTGTATTTTCCTTTTTTTGCATTGTCTTATATAAAGTTGTCCATGTTTTCAATTATGTAAGTCAAGGTCTTTAATGTACGTTCATTATCCAATGCCTATTCTGGGGATCTCATTAAGACTTTAAATCCTTGGCCTTTTTGGATATGCTTTTGTTTCCTCTTTTCTCTGGTCTCTCAATTTGCCTTTAAAAAAAAAAAAGACAATAACAAATTTACAAAGATATTTGGTCACCTTATGTGACATATGTCTTACTCCATCCTTTCATTTGTTTCACTGAAAATGTACTACATATGGTAGTTTGCATGTCAAGCTTTCAAAATTGCATGCTTTAGAGTATTTTAACATGCATTTTCATCTGAACAAACATTTGACTGGATACAAAAATTCCTTATTTTCAAAAATATGATAACATATCTCATGGTCTTCTTACATCTTCACTTGTTGCTAAAAAAATTTATTATCATTGTTGTTCCTTTGTGTTTACTCTTTGAAACGTTTATGCACACACACACACACATACATACATATATATAACACACACGTATATATATATATATATATATATATATCACACACACACACACACATATATATATACACACACACAATGTACCTTGGTCGTATGCACCCCACATACTCCCTTCAACTTCTTCCAGTAGCTCATCATCAGGTCATCAGATTCCCCTCCCAACCTTTTGCCAAGTTTCTTTCTTTCTTTTATATGCTGAGTCAAATAACGCTGTCCAGATGTGCATAGGTGTGGGGTCACTCACTGGGGCATGGAGAACCTACCAATGGTACAACACAAAGAAAGTGACTTCTTCTCTGGGAAGCCATCAACTGCAGTAGCTTCTTGGCTAGGGATTGGGCCTCTGGAGTAATTCCCTCCTTTATGTGGGAATTTCTTAATTGGGCCTAATCTTAAGCTGGTCTGAAACAGGTTACCACAGATGTTCTGAATTCACACGTGTAATGTACATAGAAACTTCACATATGCAACAGCCATATACATTTCACATGTGCAACAGCCATATATATATTGTACATGTGCAAGAGCCATATACACTTCACATGTGCAGCGGCCATACATATTTCACAGCACTGCCCTCTACCCTTTGTCTTTTTACATTCTTTCCACTTCTTCTGCACAGTGACAAGTTTCTGCATTAAGACTGAGATAAGATTCTCTGAGCAAGGTTGAGAGGAGAACAAGTGTATGGATATAAGCAAATATTTAGAAAGCAATTTGACAACATGACCAGCTATAAAATATCAGTAAGTTCTCTGGTAGAGTCTATGACCTCCCTAGCCATGGGTTTTTAATCGTGTTTACAGGTTCAGGTATAACTTCATCCTGTGATCAGACTTCAAAGGTAATCAAGAGAGCAATTGGTTACCCCAGAAACAGTCTTGCCACTACTGCACTAGTTTGTAGTTGATGTCTTTCCCCAACTTCTCATCTCTGTCTTGTCTCACTATCTCTCCATGAAAGCTTTTTATGATTTTTAAAATTTTCTTCAGTGTTTAAAATTTCAGTATAATTGGTGTCTAAACGTTTTTCTTTATTTTGTTTTCTCCTATGGGTTCTTCCAACCTTTGAACTTTTCCTTTTTGATAATTATCTCCCATAATTCTCTCAGATATTCCCTCTTCCCTACTTATGCCTTTTTTTCTTTCTGGGAATATTGTGGCTTTTCTCTATTGGCTATTGTTGTGTGACAAGACTTTTCCTGGGGAGATGCAGCACACACACGTCCACTCCACGGAGAGCTCACAACAGACCAAAATACAGATAGCATCAAACTTCAACTTGGTGAACCAATGAGTTTTATTAGAGCTCTTTACAGGAATATGGGTGAGGGGTTGTTTACAGAAGCAGAAATTACTCAAAGACAGCTTCCTCACCAAAGCCAACCCCAGTATGGGTGACAGCTCACAAAAACTGGGAACCTGGAGCCCACTGCACAGCCTGCAGGCAGCTCAGCAGGTTGGAGAGTGAGTGTCCTTTCTAAATGACTCAGTTGGTCTAAACCTCTTGCAAGTGGCTTGGCTCGTTTCTGCTTCTTCCCAGCAGCTGGTCTGGCCTATGAATCTTCTTGCAGCTTGACACGTCCAAGAGTGACTCTTGGCAGTCTTAATTATTCACTCTTGGAAGATACGCACCTAATGAATCTGGTTGGTTTCAGGAACTTCCTGGAGCTATTTTGAATTGATTGCCTTCCAGCTGAAGGAGTCTCCCTTCAGAATGCAATGTTTCAATCGTGGAGGAAATTGCTACACAAAACATCTGCGTATTTCTTACTTTTTAAATGATTTCCTCAAGCCAATCTCTGTTTGCTGTACCATTGCACTAATGAGTCTATGGTCCTAATGATGATCATTATCTGCACTCTCATATTTTTAAAGGTTTTTTTATTTATAATTATTTATGTGAGAATGAGGTATGTGCACATGTGTATGGCTGCCCCAGAGGCTAGAAGAAGACCTGAGTGCCCAGGAGCTGGAGCAATAAGCAGTTATGAGCCTCTGGCACGGGTGCTGGGGACTGAACTGGGTACTTTGTAAGAGCAGGACTGGCTCTTAACCCTTTTAACCACTTAGCCATCACTCCAGTACCCCACCCCCACCAATTATCACAGATTTCACACTTAACATTTTATTTGATTCTTTCTGTGCTTCCTTTTATATTACTAATAGAACCCCTTAATGGTGTCTGCAAAATCTTAATCTGTGAGCTTTAATACTGTTGGTTTCTACAGAATCCCTACTTGTTTGTTTTTTGCTTCTTGTTGGTTTGGGTTTTTTAATTTTGAATTTTTTGTTTTTTGGAAATGGTTGTTTCTTCTTTGGAGCCACGAGCTTCCACTCATTTAAGATAGTGGATGCCAGCAATATTGATGGCAGAGGCTGAAGGTAAGACTTGGTCTTCACAGATCCTGAAGAGTTCAGGGTGGAGCTTGGGGATGAAAGATGAACCCAGAGTGAGGGCTTATAGGTAGTAGAAACCAGAGCTCATCACTACTCACCCCTCTGGCCAGCTCTTCCAATGTGCACTCCATCGGAAGGACTAGGGGATTGAAGGGAGAGAACAAAGCAGTGGGCAACTGAGGCCAATCTCTCTGGTGTTTTCATTTCTCCCAGTCAGGTACTAGACCTCAGCATCACCCCAGCTTTGCATCTGAAGAGCCCCGACTCAAGAACTCTAGGTTCCAACTATTGCACTAACCAAGGACAATACAAGCAGTAAACATCGAACCCCTACTCTGATCTAGCCAATGGACAGGACATTCTCCACAGTTATGTGGAGAGCGGGGACTGACTCTGGTGCCCCATATTTGACCATCTCCCCTTGGTGGGGAGGCCTGATGGCACTCAAAGAAAGAATAAGCAGGCTACCAAGATGAGACTTGATAGCCTATGACCATATGGTGGGGGAGGAGGATCCCCTCAGTCATAGACCTAGGGGAGGGGAATAGAGTGAAAGCAGGAGGGAGGAAAGAATGGGAAGATACAAGTGATGGGATAACAATTGAGTTGTAACCTGAATAAATTAATATTTTTTTTAAAAAGTTAAAAAAAAAAGAACTCTAGGTTCCAAGACAATGGAGCTGAGATGGAAGTTCGATGAACACTTGGAGAAGAAACAACCCCTTTCTTGTTCTGTTTTGCCACCGCAGCCTGAAAACTTTCTGGGACCATTCCAGATACATATACTCCACAGTCAAAAATGAGCAAATAAAATTTTAAATTTTTACTGTTTTTTTCCCCTCTATAGTTCTCAGAACCATCAGGTCAGGCAAGTTTAGCATCTTAAGAATCCTACTTTGCTTTCTCTTCTTATAGTCTGCACACTGCCTACTGCCTTTTCCCCCATTTTCCATCCTTTAAAATACAGGTTGGTTTTTTTTTTTTTTTTTTTTTGAGATGGGCCATGTACTAACTACTCGTGTGAGAACTATATACTGAGGTCAACTCTACCCCAGAAAACAGAAGGTGAGTGAACACGCAGCAGTAGGTCAGAGGCCTCACTCTCCCGTACCATTCTCATTCTGTCACTGGCTAGCTGGGTGGCCTTAGACAAGTCACTCTACTTGCTTGAGCCTCAGTGTTCACTTCTGAAATGTCAGATTATTAAGAACACCAACCTAATTAGGCTGATAACAAGATTCAGATGAGAACTGAGTGTGGACCGACCTTGTCAACTGTTACGGCGTGTTTATTGATCATCTGGAGGAAAGGAGCCCTGGGCTAGATGAAAATTGACTTTGCCAACTTCAATTTTTAACTAAGTGTTGGCCCAGCTCAAGAGCCTGATGCAACTGAACGTTCTCTTAATATAGAGAATGACGAATCTGTGTTTGTTGCCAGAGTTGTCACATTCTTCCAAAAGTGCAGACTTTTATGGGTCTTTGGAAGCTCTACCCGGCTCTATTTCTGAGGACGGGAACATTGTGCCTCGTTGGCAAGGCTTGTTAGGCCGAGGCCACTTGTGGTCATTGAGGAATCTGGGTCTGTCTTTGCGACCCAGGGGATGAGTTAAGGTATTAAAGCCACTCCACTCGTTTCCAGTTTAGATGCATGGCTTCCTCAACGTCCCGTGCCTTTTGCTTCTTCATCTCATGAGGGTCCATTTCTTTTTTCCACTCTAGTTAAGGAATGAAAAGGAAAGGAAGGTGGAACGGATCCAAATCAAGACAAGTAGCAGAGGTGGAGAGGAATAAGAATAATGTGTTCTCTGGGAATTTATGCAAGGACAGGGCTAACGAGACTTTGTTTTCAATAACTTAAAATGTAGCTTGTCATTGGAAAGATGATGTAATGGCTTTAAGACAGAAAACAAGCCAAAATCCCACACCAAATCCAACTATTTGGATTTCTGCATATTCTTATCTATTTCTTGTCTTTTCATCATATGCATGCATAATGCATATTTCATTTTATGGCCTGATTTTTTTTCACTTAACATTACATAATGAGCATTTCCTTTTAAAGTTTTCATTATAATGCCTAGATAATATAATTTGCATGATGTTTTCTAACTAATAAGACCGTGATCCCATTCTGACACTTTCATGTTGTCTTAGGTTCTCTCTCTCTCTCTCTCTCTCTCTCTCTCTCTCTCTCTCTCTCTCGGTATTTGCTTTTTTAAAATTATGATTTCATGAAGAACTTTGTGCATTTCGCTTTCTGTGTTGTTGAGCTATATAACTTTTGCTTGGATGCCAGAATACCATTGATGAGGTGCCTGGGAAACTGTGCCCAGATATCTTACGACTGACTCTCCCATACTGTTTTGTAAAGGTGTCCATTCAAAAATATTACTAGCCAATTTAACCTCAAGTCTTCCAAGTACTCAGTTTGCTAAGTGAAGGGTTTTTCTACTTTAACATGCAAATGTTTCAAAGTTGTTTTTCCCTTGTACCTCTCCGCTTAGTAGGGCCATCTAATGCTTTCCATGTGCTCTCATCCTCCCACCTACCTTCCCTCCTCCACTAGATTGTGTTATTAAAATTATAACATAATCTGTCATGGATTTTCAGAATCTCTGAAAGCTCTCAAGAGAATGCACCCAAAAAAATCCCTCCTGAGGAGCTCAAACTTCCGAATTCATGAAATATAAGTGCTTTGTGGCCCCCAAACCAAGTATCCGGCTAGTCTGTCTTTTATCTTCCAGTCCCAATTCTTCTCCCCTGAGTGCTTTAGGGGATGTTGCAAGTTACACATTAGTAAGAAGCCCTTACCCCAATGTTACTACCTAGGAAGCTATTCATACAGCACTTATCAGGACGCAAAACCTGCTCTTTGTTGTAAGAAAAGGGTATTTGGAGAACTGAGCGATTAATTATATTTCCATCTTAGCTGGAAGGTGACAAGTCAGAGAAGGCTGATTGGAAGAGATGGTATCTGAGCCTAATGAGCAGGGCCTGAGGTAGGCGCTATTTTAGGGCAGTTGATGTGAGGGAGCTCTTGGGTCTTGGCTAAGCCTTTTTGAGTTACAGATTCTCTTCCGTAGATGGGGTCATGGAGACAGGCAGTGATGGCAGCAGTCCTAAGGAAGGGTATGACTTCGGAAACAACATCGGCATAAACAAAGCCTTGCCAGTTTTTATTGCCTCCGCCATGTTAAAATAATATTATGTATTTTGAAAGACTTCACATTGACTGCGAAGCTCCATGTTTTCCAGCACACAGATCAAGCCACGGTATTATTATCCTGGGACAGGCAGAGAGAACTCCGTATTACTGGAGACAAATGGCTCTGCACCCTAGCTGCTCCAGGTACAGAAAAGGGAATGGATCAACTCTGGGACTCTTAGAAGTCACACAGTAAACATTGCATGGGACACTCTATAGACAGAGAGTGATGACTAATAAGAACAACTTTCTGATCTAGTCAGCTGAGCAATGGCCGGGGGCCCTGCCCTGAGACTGACAGGAGGTCAAAACTAAGCCCTGGGCTCCAGTCACGGAGTTGAGATTTCTCTAGCCTCACACAGGAAATAGCATAATGAATCCCTGGCATTTTGACCAACACACACGACCCTTTGAGCTACCAGTGAGTAACAGCCTCCGCTGGAGCCTCTTAATAAAACCCTCACCTGTAGAATAAGTAGTGATCTGAAAACAGCACCTCATCGTTGAAAAGCAACCTTGAAAGATTTGAAGCCTACACAGTATCCTAGTAGAAGAATCCCGCCATGATGGCCTCAGTAAGCTAATAACTCCTGCATGGAACGCAGGCTTCAAGATCGTCTAGAGATAGGAAAGTTCCCCTTGGGACAAGTCAGGGGACCACATAAAGGGAGAGACATTTTCCAACTGTCAGTCCAGTCTCAGTTCTAAACAAGGGATCACACAGTGCTCACATCCCAAGCAGGCAGAAAGATAGTGTGCAGATTTCTTCCAGTGCCCAGTCAACATGTAGGACGGTTTGTCCAAGTCTTTGCTTATTTATTCAAACCCTCTCTTGCTCCAGAAATTGTTTCTACCTGAAAGAAGGAAGCAGTTATCTAAGAATTCTGATAGGATAGAGATTCTGGGAGGGTCATAAAACAATTCCAAAAGCGATTTTAAGTGTTTGCAAAATACATTTGCAGGAAAACATTTTCAAGGTTGCACAATTGGCTGCAATACTCCTGTGGGAAAATTCCTAAAAGCCTTTGGGTGTAGCACTGCTCTCCTTCCCGAAGTGGCACCAGCAACCATGCTTATCTTCTACCTTACGGAAATAAAGTAATGTCATGAGCTAAGGCCACATCAAAGGGCCAGGGTTCAGCCCTTGAGTGGCCTGTGTTACCAGGATGCAGTTTTCCAAGAGCTCTAGCTGGTCCCTCTGTTCTTGGAGGTAGGTGGGAAGTGGTCGGGCACTCCAGGGCAGGAGTCAGAATGCCTTGGCTCTTCCTCCAACTTGTGGTGAAACCCTGGGTACACTTTTTTTCCCACCTCAGTTTCTCTGGTGAGGCCCTTTGCCATGGATCGGGCTTGTGGTCAAATGGAAATACTTGAAATTTGGCCAAGTGGAACTAGGATTCAGGCCTACTTTTTCATGGTCTTTGAGACCAATAAGATGGGCAGTGATCCCAAAAAGGACTCGGACTGAGAATAATGTTGGACTGTGAAGAAACCGTGTCTTCTTAATCTCTTAATGGTACTTTTCATGGGACAAGCTGCCTAATTTGAATTCTCAACCTAATTCTCTCAGTAGTTCAGAAAGTAAAGAGTATTAATTTTATGTACCAGGAAACTGAGACTTGGAGAGGGAAAATAACTGGATTTGGGTCATATCATCTCTGAGTAAGCCAAAACCAAGACTTCAATCAAGGCAGTACTTAACCCCAATCATCTGTGTGGAACCATCTCATAAATTAAAAAGCGAGTAATATTCCCTTGATCAAAGAATAGGAAAAATCCCCTCAAAGTCAACATTATTTTTTTTTCAAGCAAATAGGTTACTACGAGCTTCTGAGTGATTCATGTGAGCTTGGAATGTGACTCTAAAGGTGGAGGGCTAGATGTTGGAACAACTTTCTCGGCAGTACACAGATAACAGAGTTGTGGGGACAGTAATTCTCCAGGAACTGTCCTACAGTACAAGAACCAGGTCCCAACAAGCTGATCAGCTGGCCAGCAAGAGCACTGAGCTGTGTGTAACTAGGGATGCCATCAGCATGCTGTCTCGAAACCTTTCTGTTAATCAGAACTTACTTGGAGAGAAACAGCCACCTCGAGAGTCCGTAAGACTCTTGAGAGCTCATGACATTGTGGAAGAATTAATGTTTTCATTTCAAATCACAATAGCAGGAGGCTCAGGGACCCCAGGCAAACAAGGACAGGCTCAGCCCAGGAGCACATGTCTTTCCATTGCACATCACAGCCTGCTGATCCCAACACTGCTGCTGCTGAGGAGCCTATTTTACCCAGGACTCTGGCTCCTAGACGTCTGTCTGAGCTCACCTCTCATGCTTACCCATTTTTAGTTCCCCCATCTCCCTTTGGTCCTGGAGACTCCCAGTCACTTTCTTAAAGAGATCCACGGTGTTTCTGTTTGTGAAGTTCAGGTAGTCAGCTTATCTAAAAACTTCCAGTTAGAGATGGAATGCCATTCATGGATCATCTCATTTATAACCCCTGAACCTACAGATGAAAAGTAGGCAGAGCAGCTGTGAGTTGGCATCCCAGATATGGATGAACCCTGTGCAAAGTGCCTTTTGTGTGCCGCTTCTGATGTTGAGGGGTGCCGGTTGCTATGACAACCAGGTCTCTCCTTTTAAGGAACCTACAAAACAACTAGTTGAAATGACATGTGTGAGGAGCTAGGATTCCTCAGATGTGGTGCTTTCTGACCTTGAGTGACAGAAAACAGCCCTTGGGAGGCAGAGGCAAGCAGATTGCTTTGAGTTCGAGGCCAGCCTGGTCTACACAGTGAGTCCAGGACAGCCAAGGCTACACAGAGAAACTCTGTCTCAAAAAACCAAAAGAAAAAAAAGAAAGAAAGAAAGAAAGAAAGAAAGAAAGAAGAAAAGAAAACAGTGAATCATAGTGGTCTCTTCAAGATGTCAGTTTCTCCCGTGACACAATAGGGGGATCATGGACAGAACCTCAAAGAATCAGGAAGCATTTGACATGGCCTGGAAAAGTCCCAACACGCCCTCACAGTGCTGAGTTAGGGAGAAAGGTCTAGGGAGGAAATGTGAGGAATGGGGTAAGGTGGGGAGTCCTGACGAACACTAGATATCCCAACTCTGTATAGGCTTGATATTGCTGTCATCAAAACTCATCTAGCATTGCCTCATGGCATATCAAAGAGACCCTCCCTGAGTGACTCACTCCCTTTGGGAAACTCCCTTTGCCTGGTCCTGTGGGGACCTTGATATTATTCTTCTCTCTGCAGGGCCCTTCTCTCTACTTGCCCTTAGCTCTGCTTCCAAAGTGAATCTCACAATGGTGGTAGACCATGGGCTGCCTGCTCCTCTTCCCTGTCTGTAGGTGGGCGCTCATCCACTGCTGTGTTGACCACTGAGACATCTGTGTGGCAGAGAAGTGGCCACATCAGCTTCCTGTAGTAGAGGAAGAATCTCAAGGACCTTAGAGAAGTAGGACTGTTTCAGCGGGGGTCAGGAATCCTGTTTATGAGAACTGGCTCCATACCGGGATGCTTTAGGTGAGCAACAGAAACCTCTATGTAGTACTTTAGAATGTTGACATCTATCGCAATGTGATCGCACGTAGGCTTCTCAATAGCCCTCCACATGCAGCCATATTCAACATTTCTTCTTGTTTTCTAGAGAGGGAAAGTGGGTCTTGGGAACTCCAGAGATTTAGGGGTCCCCTCCAGCAGTGCTGGGCCTAGCCATGGTTCCCTCACTTTTTCCTTATTGACAGTGATGGGGGATGAATCATTTCAGGTGTTAAGCTGTACCTGCAAGGAAGAGACCGAAGATCTCTCAGACACCTGCTCATTGGTGCATGTGAAGAGGCAAAGGAAGACAAATATGTGTCATGCTGTTGGAAGAAAGAACAGAGGCCACAACTGAAAGCTTCCCTGCTTATGAAAAATAATTTAGGGTACATTTTTAGATCATATAAATTATCCATATTGTTCCATAAAATACCTGTGTTTACCTTCATATTAAACCAGTAGCTGGCACAAAACATATACCCAATAAATAGTTGTTGAGCAAGCACATTACTTTTTTTTAACAAAAAAGAATGTCTGCCCCCTCTCTCTGTGTGTGAGTGTGTGTGTGTGTGTGTGTGTGTGTGTGTGTGTGTAGATGAATATGAATGCATGCGAAGGCCAGAGGGCAACCTCAGAGTCAAAGTCTTTCACTGGGATCTGGGCTTTTTAGCCAATTTCCAGCTACCCACCTTCCTCTACATTCTCAGAGCTGGGATTACAACCGAGTCTCACCATGCTTGACTATTATTATTATTATTATTATTATTATTATTATTATTATTATTATTA
>OU015745.1:78421947-78469898 GCA_907169655.1 Acomys percivali | reverse complement strand
GTGTGTGTGTGTGTGTGTGTGTGTGTGTGTGTGTGTGTGTGTGTGTGGTGGGAGCAGAAAGGATGCAGATTTAGTGTCTGTCAGAGGCTTACTACCTGGTGAGACAGTGGACACAAGAGAGACTGGGAGAGCTTTAACTGAGAACTGAAGTTAGCCTGAAGGTGGAAGAAGATGGTGTGACCAACCTCCTTAGAATGTGCGTCGGGAATAAATGTTGAGGGTAGCCTTTGAACTACACATTTTCTCCATACAGGCAAGAAGAAAGAAGACATTGTAGCTAGAGGAAGAGCGTGGACAAAGGCAGGGGAGATGCAAAATCAGTGTTTGCCCAAACTGAGGCTCTTCTGGAGGTCGGTGGGAATGAAGAGTTGGCTAAATCAGCTGATTGGGGCAAAATGAGGGCATCCTTAAGAATATCCCGAGAATGAGACTTGCCCCAAACCACCAAGAAACAAATGGAAAATCAGACACAGAGGAAAGACATGACTAGATCTACGTGAGGATGGAAGATACTCTACCACAACCACACTCCTGCTCTCGGCAACCTCTGCCACCCCTCTCCACTGCCAGCCTGACTTTCTTCAGCCATAAGATAAAGCAGCTTTCAACTCAACTTCATCCCTCAGATGATGGGTTCAGGTTTGGGGCATGGTGCAAGGGGTGGGAACACGCCTGGAGACTTCTCTTCACAAAGAAGCCAGTTACACATAGAGCTTTGCTTTCAAGAGGGTTCCATTTCTGAATTCGAATCCGTTGCTAATCCACTGTGTTATCCTGAGCAAACCACTTAAGTTCTCTCAATCTCGTTGGCCCAAGTAAAGTGGACTGTAAGGGTCTTGCTTCCTCACTGAGGTGTCTAGCCTAGGCAATGAAAACACAGGACTTACAGGAAGCACATGGAAGTGGTGATCAATTGTGTGTGTTAGACCTGACCAACCGGCTCCACTTAGCCACTGAGCCAGCTCTCAGAAGCAGGCAGAAGAGCTCCCTGCTTCGGGCTCCTTTCTCCACCTCTCAAGACAAATGCCACTGTGTATCCTGAGCACAAAAACACATGAAGCATTTTGGTCTTTCGGGATTTGATTCATAACTCAAACTATTTGGTTCTGTGGCTAATCCGTCTCAGGCCCTCAGATCTGTTCATTTGTTCTGTGTCTCAGAAACAGTGAGCAGCGAGAATGACTGTGAGCTGAGCTACTTGTGGCTTTGGGGACATGGTTAGGCTTTGAAGGATAAGGTTTGAGTAGAATGCTTCAGACACAGGAGCATAGTCATCAGTTAAGGGGCTATAGTCTTCCTTTAAATAAATAGCATAGCTGTGTAGATGTTTGCTAACACCAGACCTGAGAGCCTACTTTCTTTCTCTCTGAATTTTCTAATCCATGACTCTTGAGATGGTCATGAATTAGCATAGATGTCCAACTGTTCTACAAGGCAGCTAAGAGAAAATTTGCAAATTAAGCAAGTCATATCACTTTTAAAGAGATAGGATCTATAGACCAGGAAAGATATAGACCCATGACATTTTCAATTAAGTAGCCATCAGGTACTGGAATTGTTAAGTAGTTCAACTTTTGCTTAAAGAACTAGCTGAAGCAGATTTGATTTTCAAAATCCAGAATTTAAAAACTTGGCTTTACTCAAGGAATTTTTATTTTAAGACACTGGTATCTTTTAATTATAGTTTGTTTATAGATTTCTTGGGAATCTTAATTCATAATTTTTAATATTTAAAATATTTTCAAAGAAATGTCTCTGAAGAGTAATTCTAATTTGCTCTTTTACATTGACTTTCATTTACATTTTAAGAAAAACATAGTCATATTCCCTAGATCAGCATTGTCTGCTGGAACTCTCTGCCACCCTGGGAGTGTTCTGCATTTATGCTGTCAAAACCACCAGTCAGACAATGCAGACAGTGAACTGAAGATGAACACATTTCATGTCAGTCAACTGAGGCCTAAATGTTGGCCTGTGCCTGTGGCTACCCTATTCTAGAGCATAGCTTTAGATTATTGAAAGTAGAATATTGTAGATATTGAGAGAAATGTGGAAGCCTAAATACAACTTTTCTCTGAAGAAAGAAGTGAAGGAAGCACCGGGGGACTTTATGGAGAAGGAAGTGTAAAGAGTCAAAGAAATGGTAAGGTGGACTGGCCAGTTCCTTGACAAACCAGTGAAATGAGCACATTGCTTTGTATGCAGAGAAGTCCAGGTGGGATTGTGTGGAGAGATGGCCAGTGTGGGTGCTCCTTCACTGACAATGGGCTGTGCTGTGAGCTCATTGTCTTGAGCTGGAATTGGACCTGCTACAACTACCCTATCAAACTTTGTAGCTCCAAGACACAAACTACTGAGTGTCCCTTGTTTATCCTTTGGATGGCATGGCTGCATGGGAGCTAGACTTCACATGCTGGGCCACGAGAGCATGAAAATTCACAGTGCAAAAAGCGGTTTCTACTTAACTATGTTGATGTAAAGAACACAGCTCCATCTGAAAGGGAATAAAAGATCATTTATTCTGGAGTCATTTTAAGTGACAATGGCCTGGGAACACAAATTTAGGCTATGCTAAATCTCATATTCCAACATGGAAGCAGTTTTACAGAGCAAAGAAAGTCATAAATCAAGGCAAGTTTGAATGCATTTGTAGGGACATCAGAGAGGCGGGTGCAGTGAGGTGGAGGAGCTATTCTGTAGGTCTAATATGTTAATGACATTCTTCCCACCAGCAATGAAGGAGTGTTCCTCTTTCTCCGCATCCTCGCCAGCATGTGGTGTCGCTTGATTTTTTTTTTTTTTTTTTATCTTAGTCAGCACTCCTTCATTGATGGGGGAATGCAAACTTGTACCACCACTTTGGAAATCTATCTGTCACTTTCTCAGAAAACTGGGAATAGGGCTTCCTCAAGACCCAGATATTCCACTCCTGGGAATATATCCAGAAGATGCACCAGCACACAACAAGGACATATGCTCAACCATGTTCATAGCAGCCTTATTCATAATAGCCAGATCATGGAATCATCCTAAGTGCCCCTTAGTTGAAGAATGGATAAAGAAACTGTGGTATATATACACTATGGAATACTACTCAGCTATTAAAAACAAGGAATTCCCAAAATTTGTGGACAAATGGATTGAACTAGAAATGATCATAATGAGTGAGTTAACCCAGAAGCAGAGAAGCTCAAATGGTATATACTCACTTATATCTGCATACTAGCCCAAGGGACATGTCCCATGAATGTCTTCACTTATCAGGAAAGTAGGACCCAGGGGAGGACATCCTATTGGGACTTTAGGTGAGAGAAGCATGAGAGAATGGGGGAATAGAAGGATCCAGAGGGTCCTAGAAACCTACAAGAAGAACATTATGATGGGCGGATGTGGGCCCAGGGGTCCTGCGCAAACTATGGCACCAGTCAAGGACAATAAGAGCAGTAAACTTCAAACCCTTACCCAGATCTAACCAATGGACAGGACATGCTCCACAGTTGAGTGGAGACTGGGGACTGACTTTCACACAAACTCTGGTGCCCCATATTTGACCACGTCTCCTGGAAGGGGAGGCCCCGTGGCACTCAGAGGAAGGATAACAGGTTACCAAGAAGAGACTTGATACCCTATGAGCATATACAGGGGGAGGAGGTCCCCCTCAATCACAATGATAGGGGAGGGGAGTAGAGGGAAGGCAGGAGGGAGGAAGGAATGGGAGGATACAAGGGATGGGACAACTATTGAGATGTAATACGAATGAATTAATGGGAAAAAATGACATTCTTATCTCTCTCTGATTGGAGGGAGCTAGTGTCCTGCTAAGTTAATACAGCTTCTAAGGGGTTTTAATTTATTTTTACAAGGTATTAGCTCAGATACAGAGTGGGGCAAGGAGTAGCAGTTCCAGAAGCTAAAACTAGCCCAAAATAATTAGCTTCTGAACCTAAAAATGTAGAATCTCTCCACAGTAGTGAATACCCAACCTGTCCATCAGTTTCTGCAGACACAGAAACTCCTTCCAAAATTTTATTTTCATAACCATACACAGCTTCTTTTCAGGAATTTTAATTCATAAATCCATGCTGGGTTTGCCCCACATAAAGAAAAAAAATTGCTGGCTGGTGGTAATTGGGAAAAGCAAAAATGCTGTGACTATTAGATCTGTCTTCTCAGGGATTTTTTTTTTTTTAATTCTGGATTTAGTAGAGTTTATTTGGAAGGGGGATCGGAATATCCAAACATGTAAGACAAATAAGAAGGAACAGGTAAGTTTTCATTAACAAAGTGACCTAGATTGTTCTGGGGGCAAAGTGACATTAAACAACCAACAGCAGGCATCCACCTCACTGACCAATACTGAAGAGAAATGAAAGATGGCAAAACTGACTAACTCCATTGGTTTTACACTGGGGTGGGGGTGGAGTAGTAAACAGAGGCTTTGATTTAAGTGAAAAGCCGAAAGGGCAATTTTCAGTATTATTTATTTATCTTGAAGCTTAATTGACTAAAGCCAGGCTGCCATATCAGAAATGTGAACAACAACAACAAAAATTCTCTAAACTGGAATTCTAACCCCAAATTCAAGATTGTTTTTTGTGCCAGCTATGATTCATAAATTATATTTATGTCATTATTGAAAGATAAGCTCCACTCAGAGCCTTAAAAGTCTGAAATCATAAATGTCAGATCAAATGAAAGAGTGTACTTTTCTGTTTTTCCATTTTTGAGGTCTGCCTAAGGATCTTGAAAAAAGGAAAACATATATTTGACCTGAGAAACATCTTAGATGCACAGTAGATAATTTTGTTAAAGCCACTTTATTAAGATTCATCAGAGATGGGTCCATTAAAAGAAACATCAAAAAGTTGTAGTCTTTAGTTAAATATAAAATTAATTTTGAATATATACTATCTCCTGTTATTTGGCATAAATTGTTGATTGTTGTGAATATTTAAGGTGTCTGATATTACACAGAGATCAAAATTTAATTCTTTTTACTTTGAAGTTTTTTTAATTAAAATTTTTTTTTCTGAATTAGGACATTCAGTCAAGTGTGCCAAAACATAGGAAAAATGTAAGAAAATTAGAAGAATACAAGACATTCTTGTGAACATGAGAGAAATAAGATATTTTATACAAATAGCCTTCAAGCTGCAGAATGCATTTTCTAGGTACTGTAGGTCATAATATGCCATCTACTAACAAAAAAAAAGCCAGAGAAAATTAAGCAACATACTACTGTTTCCTTGCTTTGTATTAGTTATCAAAGCACATTTTAATAAAAAAAAAAAGTTGTGAAAGGTTAAGAAATACTGTGGACACTAGACTTTTAAAATTTTCTGAAAATGTCTATGGCATAATTATCGCTCATTTTAAAGTACGTGTTGGGATAATAACTATTGACAGTACCAGTTGCTATTCTCTCCGGCAAATTGAAGCGATTGACTGTTGTCCAGGCCTTTGGGAAAGACCTAGAATTCCTTTCTGATAGGTAGACAACCAGGACTCCTGGAGACTGCAGGGGTGAGTAGGTAGTATCTGGGATTTAGACTAGGATGTGATTCTCTTCTTATTGACTTCGGTATTTAGGGAGAACATTGGCCTTAGACTTGGATGAGATGAAAGGTACCCGGGTTTTCTAACATGTTTAAAAGGCTACTCAGCAAAGAGACATAGAGCCCTGGGGGTGACAGGCAGCGTGTGGGTATCTGGGGAGCATCTGGAAAGAAGACCAGAAGTTTCTCCCACGAGCATGCCTTAAGCCCGGGCCACCTTGATTTTTAAGCTGCCGTACCTTTGCCAGGACACTGAAATCCATACATTCATGATCTTTCCCAGTCTTCCTGTATAGGCCTAACTTTGCATCAGACGTTTGACATGGGAGTTCTGTCTTTGTTGGGAAGTTACACTTAAGTCTGTGCCTGGATCCACATCTTCTATGTGCCCATCTACAATGCATAAAGGGTTTCATCTTTCCCCGGTGCAATATCAAACTTGTTGCCAGCGAAAGAGAGATCTTCCCCGGACTCCCCGGACCCCGTGCAAAGTCTGAACGGAGGGAGCATCTTGAAAGCTAGCTTCTCCGGGACGGCTGCGGTGAGCAGCACATTCTTGTTAAGGTGTTATTCAAAGTTTCTGATTAACATAAGTTTTTTTAAAAAAAATTATACAAAAACATAATACCATGATTATGGAAATAAAAAGCCACCCACAAGCTTACTATCTTTACAAACCATCTATTTCCACTCTTTCCTGTCTTTTCCAAAAAAGCATTACCTCCCTCCCGCCCCTTCCCCCCCCCCACTCAGTATTGGACATGCAACACAATATGCCTTCGCGTTCCGATTTTTTTTTCCTGTGAGCCTCACACTATGAGTAATATCGATGTGCTCTTAAGAATCACAGATACAGATAACTTCAAAGCATTATGTTATTTGTGCATTCTAATTTATATCAGCACTCAGATATCATTGTAGGACTGTTAGGTTATCTGGATTCCATTTTTGTCTCCAGTAATACCTTGTTTCTTCCATTTCCCCCTAATATCCGCCACGTTCTTAGAATAAATCTTTAACATCAGAAGTACAAGGTCCCAAAGGCTGAAAACGACAAAGAGTTTGTTCTCACCTCCACAGATTAACTTATTTTTAGTCACAGCCTTTCTTTGTTTCTGTTGCTGCTTTGTTTTCTAAGAAAGGGAGTCTCTTACAGCCCAAACTAGTTATATAGCTAAGGATGACCTTGAACCCCTGCCTCTGTCTGAGTAATGGGATTACTGGTACCAACCAGCTCTTGTCCCTTTGATTGTGAGCCTAGCCTTTAATGGTGGAGCCATCTGTTTCAGGGACACCACTCTCAACCATAGTCCCCTTCTTTCACTGAAGCAAGTTAATGTCATGTTTCTCTCTCATGTGTTCATTAGTTAGGTTTCTAGATTTCTGCCTGTTGGGAGCCAGCTGCTCCCAGAGCCGCTGGTTCTTGCTTGATGGTGGGCCCAGCCGCTGGTTTACATGCCTTTACACAAGCCAGTTGCAGTGATGACCTTTCAGCAGCAGCTCGTCCCTTCCGGGTTCTATTTTCTGGCTTCAAGGAATCTGCAAAAACATCTGTGAGACAGCATCAAGATTGTGAAAGGGGCCGTTGATCAGGCCAGGGAAGGGCTAGGCTCTGACTATCAGCTCCTGTCTCTTACCAATTAGCTCCTGGCAAGGCACCTTCTTGACACAACCTGCCCCACCAGCTTTCAGCAAAATGCAGACAGCCATGTGAGCGTGGGCCCATGCGCCCACTCTGCCCAGAGCTGACCCAGGTCTCATGAGCCATCCCACTGGGGACTCAAACATGATCTGAATCTTTTCCCTCCGAGAACCCTGGGGTTAAGCTAAACATTGCCATGTGTTTGCTCAAAGAGTCTAGCTAAGAGTTTATGATTCCACAGAGTTTCAAAAGGGAAGGCTACATCCAAGGCCCTAAACTAGGATTAGGATAGATAGGAATTCAAGCACAGGAGCTTGTGAGACATTTAGTCAGCAGGTGTGGTTAATTCGGCATTCAGTGGCTAAGCACTTAGCACATCCAAGTTTCTGGGTTAGGTGCTGGGCACCCACAGATGAGTTAGAGAGAACCTCAGTTTTCTAAGAAACTGCGGGCTGGTGGAGATGATTACAAAGGTCATCAGGACAACAGTCCAAAACTACCAGCTAGAGAAAGTAGCAGGCCCTACGTCTTTGGCAAAGGCAAAAGGCTGAGGAAGGACCTTAAGGGATTTGGAGTTGCCCTATGGAAATCACATGAGTGGAGGAGGGGAGGAGGCACTAAACCTCAAGGCTGACTCCTCAGCCCAGGCGCTTTAATCTGGGATCTGAGAGTCTCAGAGCCTTGGTTTTTTTTTTTTTTTTTTTTTTTTTTTTTTTTTTTAATCACTAGAAGTGCTAGGAGATTAAGAGAGAGAATGGAGATGATTAAGGACCAGCTCAAGAACTGTATGTATTACTATTGTTGCTACTATCAGAGAGGAAAGTGTTTTAGGCATCCTCTGACTCAGATAAGCGAGCAGTTATCGATATGGAGGCTCGATTATTGTCATCAGTCCTGCTTTACCCTCCAGTTTCTTACTTAATACTTGAAATAAAAGAGGTGGCTAGGACTGACCAGGGTTTAGCCTTGCTACTCACCCTACCTTTTTTTTTTTTTTTTTTGGCAAATTCCACCCTGTGAAAACTCAGAGCATTGCTTTACGGTCCCAAGTCCTGAATTTGATTATTAGCATGTACTTTAAAAAAATTTTTTTCTTTCAGGAAATTAAACCATATAGACTCTGGTGAACCTATGGAAACTTAAAATGCACAAGGATTGGCAGCCTACCCAGGGGTCACCTATGCACCCAGGCATGACTGGACAGGCCATTAGCTTCATAATTTCTTGGGAGGGACTATTGCAATAACCAGAGAGAAAAGAAGTACCAGATGACCTGGAAAAGGATGGGTGGTCCAAAGTAACTGCTGTTCCCTGAAGAGGCATCTGAGCTTGGTGTCTGCCATGGGCATGGATTCTTTGGTCTACATATTACTAATGAAAAGGGTAGGATTTGCATTCCTGGAAGCCTCCCGGGGTCCCACCACAGGCACCTCAGATCATGGCCCAATTTGTCCCCCTGTGAGGAGCTAAACTCACATTCTTAGGCAGTGTGCTTCATATTAGGGAATCATGCTGTTCTCGCACTACCCCCGAGGTGTGTAGACTATCTCCACCTTACAGATGGAGACACTGTGGTTTACAGAAAATAAGTAGCCCTCATTGGCTACAACTGAGAAAGCTGGCACTAGGGCCTAGGCTGCCTGATTCCTGAACCCTTCCTTCTCCCCCATACCTGGGATGGGCCTATATGCTGCCTCCTTCAAGTAGGGGAGCTCAGGTCATAACAAAACTAGCCTGACCTTCTTGAGTTACAGGTCAAAGCTTCTCTCTCAAGAAGAGAGGAAGGAGCTGAAAGTTTCCAGTGGCCTTCTTCCGGGGTAACAGGCAGAGGAGGCCTGCTTCATGGTTCAAAACCTGCCTAATTCTTGCTGATTGTTTGAGGTCAGCAGCTTACCTTAGTAGGGAGGAGAGGACAAGGTTTTTGGAAGAGAAAGAGGCTAAGCATTTTAACAAGTCACTGCCGGACTCCACCTCCTGCAATCCTTGTGAAGCTCCTACTGTTTTCCCTTGGGAAAATGAGATGAGACCCCTCAGTCCAGCTCCAAGCACAACATCTATTACGCAGGTTCCTTGGTGATAGTTCTGTATAGCATAAGGCAGTGAGCAAACTTGCTTAGATGCTAAAATCGCTAACCCAAAGACTGATGGCTCATGTGCGAACTTATCCAAGTAAACACATCCCAGTATGTTACACACCATAATAACCAATTGAAGGCAGAAATTATAAAATAAGAGGTTGATATAAGAAAATGCTTCTACATGTGTTAATCTGAGTAGTGATGTACTCTCTTCAGAGGGCTTCATCATTAACAATAGTGCAGAAAACCTATTTGTTAAGCTTTTTCTCTGGATAGTCACTTATTTGCCTATGGTTTGCTCCATAAGGCTAGGGTATCACTGACTCTAGCCCCCAATGTGTAACTAATTTAAAATCAGGAAATGGGGGAAGGCCAGTAATATTTCTATTTGCTTGCTTGTTCTGGGTTTATTCTTCATCCCCAGGGTTTTTGCAGATATCTTTAAAGAATGTCAGTGCCTGACTATGGATATCCCACCTCAATATGGTGGGATAATGTCCCACCTGGATATGTCCCAGATCCAGGAGCTCGGCAAGCCAGGCCTGGTGAGTATCCAAGTGGTCCAACACTGGCTCATTTTTGTTAGAATGTATTGGGTATAGTCTATATAAGGAATCCATAAGCCTGTGATACTGGCTGAAGGAACATAGCAGACCCCTACAACCTACGATTCACACGGTGCCTCAGAAGAGCCTGGGCTGGAGATGTAACTAGAAGCCACTGGGCAGAGGGGTCAGGACATATATGAAATAGTAGTGTTGCCAATGTTCTTCTTTTTATAAAATAAAAGTAAATATGAATGAAAATAGAGCCCAATGTCCATTTCCTCCTAGCAGCATGTGCTGTCCTTTAGAAACCCTGCCCTACCAAGATCAGACTCGTTCGTTGGCCTTCCAAGATCAGTGACCCACTTCTTTACCCAATGCCGCCAACGTCTCCGGCCCCACCCCTCCCTGTGATCACCCACACACTCCATTGTACAAACACAGGGTAGTCATCTTTCTCTGAAAACTTTCTTCCCTTGGGACTTTACTCAGGCTGCTCCTTCTCAGAACAGCCCCCATTTCCCTTCTATGACTTTTGCAACTGTGCTCATCCCAGGAATCTCACCTGGCCAGCACCTCCCAAGTGCAATCACAGAAGTACCAGGGGAGGAGGTGTGTGGAACTCTCTGTGCCGAACCCCGTATCACTTCATCTAACTGTCAGGGTGATCCCAGGAGACTAGGAGAATTATGACAAAGGTGAGAGTCAGAAAACTCCAGAGCCATGCTGGAAAACAAACAAGTAAACAGCAACAAAAACCAACCGGCCAACCAATCAATGAATGAATCAAACAACAACAACAGCAACAGCAAAAACAAAAACAACCAACAACCAACAGAGCCAGAAATCAAACCTATGAAAACTGCCGGTTCCCACACTGGGTTACAACACCTTCACTTCCCAGAGTAGTGAACCTTTTGGTTCCCAGAGAGAACCTTCAGTAATCCTTCCTCTTCCCTCCCAGCACAGGGCCTGGAATTAATCACTCCTCGCTGAGTTCCCATGTCTGCTTGTTTATAAATACCATGCACTATTTACTTCACTGGGTCATATAAGGCTGTGGTCTGTGCACACGTCTCACACCCCCGACCCATACAGCTTAGATGACGAGCCATATTGAAGTCTTCACAGTATACAGCACATGTAGTCAAGGTGGTCACTGAATAAATGGGCGAATGAAAGGATCGGTGGAGTGGGGAGAGACAAGGATTTCTTCTCATACCTAACGGCCAGGTATGAACTCTGTCTAATGTAACTTGATAAACTACGAAGACCAACGTGCCTTGATTTGTACAGCTTAGGAGTTGCCCTAACTGGGGCTACAGGGAAGGAAGAAAAAGCAGACACACAGGCACACATACATAAAAGCTAGGATCTGGTAGGCTGTGTGCCCTGATGGGGACCCACCAACAGCCCAGAAACTCAGAACATTTATTTTATACAAGAGACTCAAAGATGCAGGCTTGCTGTATACAGATGAACAAGGAGTGTGTGTGTGTGTGTGTATGTGTGTGTATGTGTGTGTGTGTGCGTGTGTGTGTGTGTGTGTGTATGTGTGTGTGTATGGGGGGGTGCAGTCTCAGAGTCTGAAGCTATAGTCGTAGGGGAGGAGAAAGCCATAGTCATGTACTGTATACTCTCTTAGCACTCCTACTGTGACCTGGGGAAGGCCTTTCCATTCCTATGTATCTGAGGCACTGGGGTCCTTGACATGGCTGTGCAAATGTCAACAATACACATTCACTCAGAAGTTGATTTGCTCCTCACACAGATGGGAACACATCTGTGATAGGTTACAAAGATTTCAAACCAAAACTGAACATAAATGTTTTGTTTCCCAAAATGTGTTTGAGTAGACTGAGATGTAGCTGACAACATTTTATCTCACTAGATAATAAATGGAGACTTGTTGATAAAGGCTCAGATATGTTTTTATGTAATATAACAGTCCCAAACACCAAGGGCTGCAAAAGGCTGTCACTCTGTTTTAGTATTTGATAATAACTCACATTAGTACTTGATATCTTGTATGGCTGGATGATCTTGGAGCAGGCCATTCTAATAATAATAATAAGTATTTAACAATAATTGAAGTAGTTCATAAAAGAAATTGAGGAATGTTTTATATTGAAATCAGCAACAACCAAACACACACACACACACACACACACACACACTCACACACACATCACATCACATATCACAGTGTAGGAATGTTCTTCTTCTGTTTTATTTATTGAAAATCTGAGACTCACAAAACTGACATGATTTGACCAATAACACATAGACAAAATATCAAAGTCTGTACTCCAACCTAGATTTTTGGACTTCCTCTTTATTCCTCTTTATCCATGCTCCTCAATACAGGATGAATCCCAGGACATCAGACATTTGAGCTCAGAAACTCTTTACTGTGGACACAGAGCAAGCAGCTCCCATCTAGTGCTTCCAACGTGCTCTTCTGTATAAATCTGCAGCCTTGAGCATTCTTCATGACAAAAGAGAGTCTTGTGGGTGTGTGATCCATAGAGGACTAAACAGACACCTGACCTATCTGTGAGGAATATCCTTTCAGAGATCACAGATATACAGTGGAGAGTGACTGTCTTTCTTCCCCACCTCCTTGCAGATGCAACCACTCTCTGTAGTTAGCTCATCCTTCCTTCCTTCTTTCCTTCCTTCCGTCCTTCTTTTTCAGTTTTCTCATTGACTTTGTGTTCTTCTGTGGAGGCCCAAAACATAGCACTCTAGTGATAAACTGGCAGGCACCTCCAGGACACAAGTAGGTGAGGATGTAGAAAGGCTTCATTCCTAGATCAACAGAGATGGAAGAGGTGAAGAAAAAATTCAGTTCCAGAAGCAATCTTAGTCTCCCTCGGGGGAAAAAAAAAAAGGACAGTAAAGCCGCTTTCTGTCTATTGGTGGAAGTGAAGATGGCAGGCAGACTAAGATGGGAGGCAGACTAAGATGGAAGGCAGACTAAGATGGAAGGCAGACTAAGATGGAAGACAGACTCACCTTGGGGATAATTTCAGAGGACAAAGTAGTGAAGGGTGGTGAAAATGAAAAGCAATCAGTTCCACATTAGTTACAGGACAGAGCTTCCTGGCAGTGTCATATTGAAAGAACTGGGCTGCCTTCTGGAAGGGGAGTCAGCTGTCATTAGAAGTATGGAAACTGGGCTGTCTCAACTTGAGATGCCATCCTGTGTTGGTGTCCTGGCCCAGCATCCCAGCAGGCTGGATGCAAGGCTCATGTTAGAGGCCTCAGGGAGAGTGAGGGTGAGTAGATGGCCTGGTATGCTAACTGCTAAACTGCCCCTTCCAGCCATGGTATTTTGGGTTTCTCCACACGTTCCACACTTGAATGCCTTGGGAAGTGAGCTTAGGCACAGCTCACTTGTTCCACAACACTTGGCTCCAGGACAGTGTCTGATGCCTGGTCATAGATCATTTTATAGACAGCTGTTACCACCCTCATTTGAGAAGCATGGTGAAGAAAGAATTCAGAGACAGGTGAGGGACTGGCCACCGTGAAAGCAGGTGGGGAAGGTGCCTAGCTCCAGTGAAGTGGGAGCCTGGGCCTATACTGTGTGAGTCCCATCCACATAGAACAAAGCCACCCACTGAGAAAAGCCCACCACCCTGGAATGTCTTGGGGGGGATTCTTCCTTCTTTTATAACATCTTGCCATCTCAGAGCTCAAAGCACTTTAGAGGTCAGAGTCATGTTCCCGAGAATCCTCAGCAAGCCAGTGCTTCCCTTTGACCTCACTGAGAACTAGTAAGTGCGACAAGTCCATGGGGAGTCATAAGGAATTCTGTCTGGACTCTGAGGAAAATAGAGTGGAAGTCACAGCCAAAGCTGCTAGCTTGTCAAGTGGAAACAGAATTCTTTCTTACAGGGAGAAAAAAAGTCTGAGTTCCAGGAACAGGAGAAATGGAATACTGTTTGTGACGGCTGCAAGCATCTGGAGTGATAGGAAGCAATGATTGTGCATGGAGTCAACGTTTTCTTGAAAAATGCTTTGCATTTTCCAAGGGTGGGAGAACAGAAAGGTGTAAGAAAATGATGGCCCCTCCAGTGAGAACACCTAAGCCACTCCAGCCTTGCTTGGGTAACACTGGGAGAAACCAACCTCTCTTCATCTTGGCTTCCTTACAAGGATACGAACTTGTAGCCAGGCTTGACTGAGGGCATCGGATGAGATACGGCAGGCGGATTGGGTGGACATTAATATTATTCCCACCTTCAGGGACCAAGACATCACGATATAAAGACACATGGGTCTCATCCCACTTCACTTGGACCAAGAAGAGGGGCATTTCCTCCATGGGAAGACAGCCAGTGCCTGCCCATGGCATGGTACTTCCTCTTTTTCCAAGTATGGCACCATTACAGAACTACCCAGGGTGGGGTCCCAGACCACAGAGACTTCCTTCTGCCTGGCTGCTGCAGGCACCTCTGCTTGGGATGGTTATGAAGGTAGCCACTGTCACACAAACTCCAGGGCCCAGTACTGCCCTTCTGCGTCTCCACCCTGTCTCCTTCTGTTCTTGGGGTAAAAGAGATGATGCCTGGATGTCAGCTCCATCAGGGGAAGAGATGCCTGGCCTCTCTCTTGTTCTGTGCCCTTCAGCCTTCATCTCTCATACAAGCATTACCCAAGCCGTTTGAGTTCTGCTTCTGCAACCGTGTGGCCCGCTCTAAGGTTCTCTAACCACGGGGTTCCCCACCCACTCTGTCCCCTGGCGTGGCGCTCCTCCTCGCCATCATCATGACTCCATAAAATGACAGAAGAGACTTGAAGTGAATCATCAAAGCATGGGGGTGGGGTGGGCCAGAGAGGGTGGCCCTCTCTGTGGGTCCTGGAGAGGATTTTTTTCAGGCTCTTGACTGCTTTGCAGTGCGTGCCCCCTGAAGGGGATATAAAAATCAGAGTGGTGCTAACTTGTCTCCAAAGGCAGCCAGAGTGAAAAGGAACTGTGACTTCAACCTCCCAGAAGTCAGGGCCACTCAATCTCACATCCACAGACATGAAACGGTGGCTGCCTCCTCTGTGATAAGGGGATTGCTGTGTTATGTCCCTGAACCTCAGCTGCCCTTCTCTCTAGTGCTCCCTGGACCTCGGCCTTACCCTCTCAGAGGCCTCTGACATGAATCCTATCACAGGCCTTTGGGTCACTGGCCTGGGATGCCAACATAGGATGCCTTCTCAAAGGCTCAGCCACTAGAGGACTTGTCTAGTCACACTCCAAGGCCCTAAACTGTGCCCCCCCTTTATGTCTCAGAGGCCAGGGATTTTGCTGGGTAGAGTGCACAGCCAGAGTATGTGGGACCCTGCTCTTTCATCAGCGAGATGACTGAAAGAAAAATAGCCCATCGCAATTACAAACAAAAAGGAAATGGCTAAACCCTGTGCTTCTCAAACTTGACCGAGCAGCAGACCACCTTGGGGCCAGATAAAGCAGGTGATTAGCAGGGGTTGGGGGAGTTGGGGGGTGGGGGATCCTCTCCAGAGCTGCTGAGCTAGAGTGTCTGGGGGGCCCTCTCCAGAGCTGCTGAGCTAGAGTGTCAGCACACTTCTATATTCCTGTTGCTCCTGTATGGAACCTCATTACTACTGCTCTGGGGATCACATTTAAGACCCGTTGGTAGGGTTTTGTTTTTGTTTTCTTAGGAATCTGATTCTTTCATTTCAAGGGCCAGAATAGGTGACATCTTCAAACTGCCCCAGCAGGTAAAGTGACACTTTCTCCCACTCTGTCCACAGCACTGACCCATCTTGCTCTGCAACACAGTCCCGAAAGTCATCCCAGCCCAGGCTCTCTGGTGGCTTTTATCTTCTCATACAAGGAGACATGTCTAACTCAGAGTTGGTACTCAGCCATCCTGTACTCCAACTGTGGAAGAGATAGGCCACCCTTAGAATTTCAGGGTGCTTCCTCAGATCTCATTGATCCGTACCTTCACTCCAAAGTCTTTGTTCGATCCTGTTGCCCAGTGCATTGTGGTCAACACCTTTAAAGTACTGGGTGCTCTCCTTGATGCTGAGAAAGATACCTACACCCATGGGTTAAAAAGTTCCTTTTTATTCTTCAGGGGCTTCACTTCCAGTAGGAGAAAAAGAGAAGAAAGCAAAGAAGAAATAATCAAGTCACTGGTCTATGAAGGGGAAATCAGGGAGTGCCTTAGGTGTGGGAGGATGGAGAAACAGGGAAGGACTCCCCAGGCTTGCAGGAAGAGGGGAGGATTAGGGAGAACCCAGCCAGTGTAGGGGATGACTGAGTAACAAAACTCACTGGAGGCCAGTCGCCTTCCATCCTGCTTCTGTCTTCACAACCATCCCTCCAAAGGTGCCATTAACACTTCCTTCTTTAGAGACGGCGACACGAGCTCAAAGCAGTCATACAGCTTGCTGAAGGCCATGCAGCTATCAGACACAGAGCCACATCTGACATATGGCCTTATTGCTCCCTGCCAGAACTCAACAGCTAGCACCTGTTGTTGGGCGCTGAGGGCAGGTTTACCAAAGCTCTGGACAGGTGTGGGGACCTGAGAACAGCGGGAAAGAAGGAGGAGGCTTTGTGTGTTGTGCCTCTTGACTGACAGTGTGAATCACTGGCACCTAACTCAAGGGGCGCCATGGGGCTGGCGAAGGCCTTTGGACGGGGAAAAGAATGCATGACACAGCTATGTTTTAGGAAGATGGGTCAGAGGTGAGCTCTGATGGCACGGAAAGCACATGCCAGCGGAAAGCAAGGGCCTGGCTTAGTGCTGGTGCCAGGAGGAGATGAGATTCGGGACAGATGTCATTCACACTCCTGCTGTTGCAAATATTTGACCACTGACTACATGTTTGACCTATGCTAAAGTCATCTGATCCCTGCAGTGGCGTCGGTGCGTATCACATCTCTCTCTCTGAAACTTTTTTCGCTGCTCATCATCCTCCACGCTGAGTACTTTTCCTATTTGGGAACAGGACCTAAGACTCCTTCCTGAATATAAGGGGGTCCAGGGCTGAGAAAACCCAAGACCAAGGAATCTAAGATCCACTTATTTCCCTGCCCTGACAGCAGAGAGGGTCTGAGGCCCGGGGGACAAGCAGTAACTTGTTCCATCTAGGAAAGACCAATATACTAACCAGTAGCAAGAGGGCTTTCCTGCACCAATGCCAAGCTCCCACTCTGGACTTCTAGGCCAGGCTGGAGGCCCTGCAGCTGTGGTGGGTGCCAGGTGGCATCCCAGTCGCCAGGCTGCAGGGCGCCTGAGGACCCTGTGGTAAGCCGCGGCTGGCAGCACCTCCTCCCCCTGGCGCTGCGGGCACAGAGCACAGAAGGACTGAGTGAAGGGAGAGTGTGCAGAGAAGACAGGAATGTTGGTGACTCACCACTTTGTAGTGTGGGTCACAGCTGCTCGGGGCCATCCTAGCCTACAAGCTGAAGAGGCAGCTGCCTTCCTCACCTTATCGGAACAACACCCTAGCCCAGGCAGGCAGCCAGAGCAGAGGAAATGGGGTCAGACTGGAAAATGGCTGCACTGCCCAAAGAGAAGGGACCAGCCATGAGTGTGGAACGGAGCTCACTTGCAGCTCTGTTTCTGATCTCCCCAGTTATGAAGCCTGGAAGAGCATCTTCATCTTTCATGATTCTATTCTTCTTTGTCCTCTCTAGCCTCGAAATATAGGGGTGAGTGAGTTAATGTTAGAGGAGAGTTGAGCAAAGGGGAGAAAGCAAAGGGTGGGGAGGAGAGGGAAGAGGAGGAAAGGCCATTCTCAACCCAAAGCATTCTGCACATACTATTAGAATTATAACTGGTAATACTAATATTAATATCACAAGTGTCCAGGGAAATATGGTGACATAATGCATCTTTGCAAGGAGTTTATTTGAAACCTGTGTTGTCTTTGCCACTGTTCTATGGAGCTTACACTACTTCAAAAATTCTAATTCTTACATTTCTCTTTCATTGCATTCTCTTCCATTCAGGTAGCTTTGCCCCGGCAGGCACACTTCAGGCACCTTGGGTCCATATGTCTCCACAGAACGTGAAGAACTCTGAATGCCGATGTTAATCCACATCATAAGCAGGCAAAGAGCGTATTAAGAAGAGCTAAGTCCTAGCAGCAGAAGGCCCCTGGTTTGGGGTGGCCAGGGCCTGACACACAGGCTGATGTCGAACTGCAATGGAGGGGCGATGCTAATAGCTTTGGTGGGGAGCAGGGCCTTAGTAAGTACACAGCCCGTAGAAATGCCTGCCTGGGACCAAACCTTAAAGTACATTCTAGAAAGAAGGGGTGTGTGTGGCTATCTTACTATGGATGAGAGGCCCAGGAAAAGAGTGAACATTAAAGTCATGGGGGCAACATGGAAGCAAGCCTGTAGGGCTGTGTTAGTACTTTCGGAGACTTATGGTTTCACTACAAGAGAAATGGGACATCAAGTGAGGACTTGAGCAAAGGCGTGGCACAATCCAGGACATAGTTGAAGAGAGCCTGTGCTCCTCCCCTGGACAGTTCTTTGGGTCTAACCTCCCACCTACTCTCCTTTCCTGACCTCTGGGCTTCCTTTTTAGGTTTGGAGACTGCGAATTCTAGAATCCCAGGGGAACCCAATTCATCTCAGCTGGGAGGAACTCTGTGGTCATGTTTTTAGAGAGGGGCTTCATTTCACTCTCAGGATTTTTGCGTACCTTTTCCAGTCCCGTGAAGGCCAAGCTTCCAAAGCTGCAGGCCTCTAATTTGTCCAAATCTTCTTGTTCCACACTCAGTGACACCCAAGGCCTTGAGACTCATTTCACTCTGTAAATCGAAAGACTCCTGATTTTCTGATGCTGATCTCAGCTGGTTGAGTATCACCTTAGGTGTAAGGCCACCAGGGAAAGAGGTCTTCCCTGTAGAACAGTGGGTTGCAGGTTGCTCTTGTATGCCAGATTTGCTCCTATCACTTCAACGGGGCAATGCCACGCCTCGGGGCCCATCTCTGATATCAGTGAGTGCCTTCTACCAAACTATGATCTGCTGTCAGGACAGACTGCAGGTACTCAGAATCAAGGCTTCTCTCCCTGTGCAGCAAGGGCTTAACATATATCAACAAAGCACATGGGCTCGGGATATGCAGTCAGTCTGGCCCCACCAGGCTCTGGAGGTGAAATTCTCCTGTAATATACAGCCCTTGCTTCTCAGATAGTAAAGGCTCTTAGGGAGTCTTGATAAAGAATTGTCCAAAAAGCTGTTTGGGAGACTCTTCTAGAGACTGGTCTCAGTGCCTAAAAAAGCCAGATAACAGGAAGACAAACCAAGCAGCCGAGTGGCAGAAAGTCAAGAATGACACGGGGTGTGGTTAAAAAGTCACTCTGTGTCTCTTTGCTGGGGAATACCACAACACAGCGCAGACTGGGCCGGCTAAACAACAGAACGTATTGTCTCCCAGGCCTGATACTTGATGTCCCAAGTCTGGGTGTGAGCATAGTTAGTTCCTTATGAGGACTGAGAAGGAAGGATCTGTTCCAGGCCGGCTCCTTGAATTAGGGGTGACACCTGCACGTTCACACTGCACTCTCCCTGCACACGTGTCCTTGGCTGTGTGCAGATATTCTCTTTTATAGGCATAGCGGACATGCTGGATTAGAGCCCACCCTGAATTAGACCTCATTTTAGTAGTTAAGTAGTTCAGGCCTTATCTCTAAAGAAGATCACATTCTAAGTTACCAGGGAACAGCCTGGTCCACACATGCTAAGCTACAAGTAGTGAGGGCATCAGTTCATTCCATGACACTCAGCCAAAGCAAAAAAAAAACACATCAGAGAGTTAGGTCTGGCAGGAACACTGTCCTCATTCTGGGTTCAGTCACCAACATGTGCATGAGTGCAGAAACATGAGGGAGGCAAGCAGCTCCCCCAGAAGTCACAGGCAGAGAAAGATGGGGTGGGGGGATAGACCTACTGATTCCCAGGCCAGGAACCTGTTCCACTCGCCACCTCCTGGGGTATAGGAGTCTATGGCTCACATTTTTATGATCTCTCAACCCTGGAAGAATCCGTCTGCATCTGAGGGTCCAGGATGTATGCAGTCTGTGTTCTCAAATTCCCCTGGAATATAACCAGGTGGCACCATAGAAGACATACCGAAGGCACAGGTGGGAGCATGGGTAATGACATGGTCAGAACTTAGCGAGGATCTGGGTGGTTTGTGTTCATTGCTTACCTGGCCCACTATAGGCTGCTTTGAGGTTGTGTTTTGTCAGTAATGTTTTCCAACTACAGACCCACAGAGGGAAATAGAAAGGACCACCAATGGGCTTTAGCCAGGGGAAGTGGCTCATGTCTATAATCCCTACACTTTGCAAAGCTGAGGCAGGAGGATGCCTATGAGTCTGAAGCCAGCCTGAGCTATGTACTGAGTTCCATGCCATTGAGGGCTACAGAGAAAGATCATATCTCAAACAAAATAAAACAAAACAAATAAACAAAAAAAAATCACTGTCTCAACAGGCTTCTTGTCTCGTCAGTGGGCTAATAGACTCATTGGTTGAATACAAACAAAGTAGGATAGAAAAATCAGGAAAAATAAAACTAACATGAGTATAAAATTGCTGGAATCTATGTTCTCGTTTATAATAGTCAAGGCATGCATCCAATCACTTGGCAATGGTGGCTCTTCCTTGTCTACACATAGATTTTACCACCATCTGACTTCAGGTTTGTTTGTTTGTTCTGTGACCTCTAACTATCGACACATAGCTTTCGCTCACATCAGAAGCGCGTGCTCACCTAGACACTTGGCTCCAGAGCCGTCATGGAACACATACAGTAAGGAACCCACCAAGCTACTCTGTTAATAAAAATCATATCAATAACCTCTAAGCCAGTGTTTCTCAACCTTCCTAATGTTTCAACCCTTTAATACAGTTCCTGAAGTTGTAGTGACCCCCAACCATAAAATTATTTTCATTCCTACCTCATAACTGTGATTTTGCTATTGTTACAGATGATAATGTAAGTATCTGATATGCAGGATATCTCTTATAGGACTCTTGTGAAAAAGCTGTTTGACTCCCAAGGGGACCATGACCCCTAGGTTGAGGACCATTGCTCCAGGCATATGTGGTTGTTTTTTGTGGATTTTTGTAGTGTGTGTACCAGCATAAAAGATATCCTCTTTTTATTCAAAATAAAATGCCTTGCATTGCATTAATTATTGCCCTTTATTATACTATTGTGACTAATTTATTGTCTGATTAACAGATACAATGCAAATACAAATATGTAAATAAAAATTTGCAAATACAGATATATAAATACAAACAGGAGTTAGATATTCAGGAAAGACTATAATAGGGATTAGTTTTGTTTTTTTTTTTTTAAGCTTTACACATAAATGCTGAACATTTCCTTCCCTTCTTTTTTAAATTAAATATCTTACCAGGCACTGGGTAATACATCTGTAGTCCCAGGTACTGCAGAAGCTAAGCCCAGTGGTAGAGTGCATGAGCCTGGGAGTCAGGAAACAGCCTGATTCACACAATAAAATGCTGCTTCAGAAAACAAAATAATAAAACAGTTCACTTGATAACTTGCATTTGTTCAATGACTTGTCAGTAAAAAGGCACATCTCCTGTATTTGTTTTGTACAGAGTACACTGTGAAGTACAGTGCCCTTCATTCCTGGTCTGTAGAGACAGAAACTTATTTAGGACCACTGCAGTGTAAGTTGTAAGCAACAGATGCTGAGTCCTCACTGCCCCTTCTGGCTTCTGTTTACCATTCTGTGTTCTTTCTGCCGTTATCTCCACCCACTCGATCCCTGTGGCCTCTTCCAGCTGCAAGAGCTGGCAGAGTGGAAGTTCTTCAGGGCAAGCGCCCTGCCTGCTGGCCCAGCATAGTACTTTATTGTCTAGTGCAGGGTCTGACAAGTCCCAGGAACTTTATACATGGCTGATTCCCACTGAATTGGCATTCATGACTTACCCACTGCTGTACTCTCTAGAGTTGATGCTGAAAAGATTACCTGCTGGTAACTAGGCAATTGCTGCCTGGAAGCTAGCAAACTGGACCCACTCCCAGGGGCAGAGGCTGTATCCCTGGGTTGCAGAGCTCTGTGTCACAGCTATATACACCATCACTGGAGATGAAAGTGGAAAGCCTCAAGCTGTAGAGGCATCCCCCAACTCCATTCTTGATTTTTTCCCCCCTAAGGACAATGCTACAGGAGCCTAGAGATGTGTTTCTTATAATTTAATCTGGAAAAAAATTCCCTGGTTTTCCAGCCTTTAGCATTTCCTTTCTGAAACTTTTACTTTCTCAAGTTGGTAAGCATCAACTTTCAGTTACAAAGTGTGCTGTTTATTGGTGTGACATCTTAATCTGATATCTTATCCATTAAGACCTTTTTAATGGTTACACAGCATGTTGCCAAGAAAACCATTTTTACAGCATTAATAATAATAATAATAATAATAATAATAATAATAATAATAACGATGAGGAGAAGGGGGAGGAAAAAGAGAAGGGGAAGAGGTGGAAGGAAGAAGAAGAAGAAGAAGAAGAAGAAGAAGAAGAAGAAGAAGAAGAAGAAGAAGAAGAAGAAGAAGTCTTCTTTCCTCAAACATCCTGGTCATTCCACGGTACCCTTCCAGTATAACTCTGGGCTGTCCACCCAACAATGTGTGAAGAACCAGGAGAGCTGACTCACTCCTGCTCAGAGCCACTCTGTGTTCTCCATGAGTTCTTTAACCTATCCCATTTCCCACCTGACAATGTATCCAGGTTCACCATTGGGACCAGTGCTAACTGCAACAATGTCTGGAATTCCTAGGAGAGGTGCAGAACCCCCACTCAGCTCCTGACATGTTCCCTTAGCTTGTGACAATTAAACTCATCCTGTTGTCTCCAAACTCTTCTTGGGTTGTGAGCACCTGGTCCAAGTGCTTCCGTGTAACCAGACCTCTGAAAGCCCCTCTCCTCAACCTTCAGTCTCATCACCCTCTTATCCCTAAGCTGGCTTTCCTTCTTTGTCACATGGTTTAAAAGACCACACTAGATGATTAGGATGCAATAGTAACCACTGTGGGGCCTTGCCTATCCCCCAAGAATTCATAGATAATTGTGTCATCTGTGCCCCAGTCAGTGAGCTTCTTTGAACCTCAGTATCTTCATTTGATAAATGTAATTATCTAAGGCTAATTATATAAGACTGGTGTCAGAGTCAGCAAAGACAATGCCTGTGAGTCATAGCACAACATACAGGGTTTTAATGGCATCCTAATGTTTGTGGACTGATTTCTAGAAGGTAACTGTTGAATCATCTTAGCTTAGGGTTTGCATCACGGCTTAGTCTAGTGTATTACTCTTCAGACGTAATTGCCATGTCCTATTGTCTGATATTCAGCTCAAGGATCCTTTGACTCTACCTGTTGAGGAGAGCATGCCCTGGGGCATGCGTGATAACAGGCCTGGAAAATCCCAAAGGAAGAGATCCTGTTTGTCTGGAAACGGTCTCTTGCTGTGGGTGGTCTGGACACCAAACAACATTTAAGTATGAATCAGACTCCAACAATGGTGTAAGGACCACAAGATGAGGCAGGTCCTTCCGGGTCAGGAGAACTCACAGCGCCTTGAAGCATCTGGTAGGGGCTGCCTTTTTATAGAAGGGTACCCACAAGTGTATTTCAGGTAGGACTGCAGGAACATGAGTGCACGAAGTGGCGTGTGTGTGTGTGTGTGTGTGTGTGTGTGTGTGTGTGTGTGTGTGCAGATGCTACTGGTCTATCTTTGACCCAGGCAGGCTCTGCAGCCAAGTTAAACACACTTCTGTGCAAAACGAAAAAATTTTAAAAATGCCTGACTATGCTCTGCCCCTGCCAGGCTAGGCCTTGGCCACATAGCTTTATGTTTCAAGGTGTCACTTATATTTCCACAAAGGCCTGCCCACGTCCCAGGAGTCTGTGTGGATCACCACAGCATTTGGGAGTACAATGCTCACTGTGTTGGGAGAGTACCCCCTTTGTCTAGAGAATCACTGTGATTCTATTCCCACAGTCCAGGATTGATCACTGCTTTAGCACCGCCTGCAGTGCCTGCTGTGTGAAAGGTTTGCTTCTGTTGCCCCACAGAGAGGCTCACTGAGAACTCAGAGCACAGAAGCCAGGACTCCAGGGAGTTATAAATGAGTACGATACTGAAACCTGAAAGCAAGTGGAGACAAGGCTTCTCCGTGTAGCCCCAGCTGTCCTGGAACTCATTCTTTAGACCAGGATCGCCTCACACTCATAGCTCGGCCTGCCTTGGCATCTTGAGTGTAAGGATTAAAGGTGTGCACCACCATGCCTGGCTGAAAAAAGTCTTTAAAAGCCATGATTTAAAACTGGCAGGGCTGTAGGGCACAGCAGTAGAGAGGTAGGCTTCACCTAGTGATAAGAATAAACCAGAGAAAGAACACCACCATGTGAGATCTGCGGGAGATTTTATACTCCTTCTTCTGCATAGTTAGGCTTGTAAGTGCCCTGTGACCACTCTCTACTCACCACTGAGCCTCCTTGTGCCTGGCATGGCCAGAGAAGCTATTGAAAGGGCATCCTTTATGTTACAGGCTTTCTTCCCATGTCTCTCTCCACCATTTCCTTTACAGTGTTATGCAGCCAAGCTATGGGCTTCTGCACACTTTCCCAACATTATCCTCTCTGCCTGAAATAGCCCCAATAGTCATTCACAATTTCCATCTCCTTCATACACTCAACTTACCTATAAAGTATGTGTTTGCTGGTATATTGATGATAGTATGCTCAATCTATCGTAGTGGCTTATATAACCAGTACGGACAGTGTATGTAGACTTCCACAGAGATAAGATATGAACATGCTACGCAAGGACTATTGCCTTTGTAGAGTGTAAGCCACTACAAGCCATTCACATTCCTTCCAGTTTCTCACTTCCTTTTTGGACTATCTCCACCAACTACAACAATAAAGATTTTAGAGTTTAGAATTTTTTCCTATAAAAAATTTAAATATTGACAAAACTTGTCATTTGGAATCAATAACAGATGGTGTTTTGTTTCCAGTGACATGCAAACATGTATGGTAAACTGATATGTAGTCGGAGCTAAGAACATCATGTTACCTAACCTGTCAATTCCAATCAAGTTGAAAACAACTCAATGCTTAAAAGCAGAGACCTGAGTTACCAAGCTTCAGGTCATCCGCACCCTGAATGAAGAACCCTCCAGCACTAGACTGTCTCTGTGTGTGTGCCCGTCAGTCAGGGCATTTCTTCTTGTAGCCTCAGTTTTATCCAACATACGGGTTAATGGAACGTCTCTGCTGGTCTTCTTCATTCTGAGGAAATATTCCCAAATAGGAAGACTCAAAAAAGAACTTGGGAAGTCAAGCCCTAAAACCCTTCTAAATCCCTTGGTCCCTTTCCCCTTTATAGTAACTTAGCTTCCTTGTGAGGTCCCTTGGGAAATGGCAAGGGCTCCTAGGGAAGCTAGCTCTCAGGTGTGAGAGGAATAAGAGGCATGTATGATCTTAGACTGAAGTCCCTGGAAGGTTAGGGGTACAGCAAGGCCAGGAAATAGCATTTTAAGGCCAGTAGAGCAGCCTCAAATGGGAACATCAGTGTCTTACTACAGCATTGAGTAGAGGAGGTGTGGCGGTCCTGGGTCCATGGCAGATGAGTCCACATGATGAGGACGTGCATTCAGGTAAGCAAAGGCTCACTCAGAGCCTCATGCCTCAGCCTGCTGCTGCCAGGGAAAAAAAAAGGCTCTCCTGAGAGCTTCTTCTAGAACTGGAGGATCTATTTTCACAGAACCCATTTGCTCATCTGTGAACAAAAGGTTGGACTAGATAAATTCAATTCCACCCCAAGTCTGACCATGAATACAGACTCATGAATTCAAATTTTATCCTACTTTCCTGCCTCGTGCTTTGGCGTCTGTGGGATGCTTGTATAATACCAATTATGAAGTAGTAAGGGCTGAGGAGATGGCTCCACCTGTAAAGTGCTGCAGAAAAGAAAGGGGAAAAAAAGGAAGGAAGGAGGGAAGGAGAAAAAGAATAGGGACCTGGATTTGGATCCCCAGCATCCAAGTTACAGCTGGGCATCATGGTGCATGTCCGTAGTTCCAGGACTGGCCAGGCTCATTGGATAGCCATCCTAGCTCCATAAATGAGTTCCAGACAGTGTTTGTCTCAGAAAAGAAGGCATAGAAGTGATGAGGAAGACACATGGTGTTGACCCATGACATTCCCACAGGTGTCCACCTATACACACACACACACACACACACACACACACACACACACACACACACACACACACACACACACAAACACATAGATGCACCATACACACACTGATGATGGTGGTGATGATGATGATGCACTGACTGTAGAGTGTATTCTCCTCTCTTGTGTGATGAGAAAACTTTGAGCTGCATAAACCTTCCATCTGTTTACCCTCTCTGCCCGTTATCCATCTACCCTCTCTGCCCTTTATTCATTTTCCCTCTGTGCCAAGAAGGGTAATACAGCATTTGACCTTGCTGTTAGAGCCCCTACTTTGACTCTTCGTTATTTTTCTTTCAAATATTTTGATGTTTCCACTCAGCTTTCGTTTCTTCCTTTATTCCGTGGGTAGAAGGTATATTTGATATTTCATCATGTAAGTTAAAGCCCTTAAGTTTTACCCAACCCTTATACCCAGGGGAACAGGACTGGCCAACCACATACTGGAAATAACTTGGAACCCTCTCCTGCCCCCAATTGCTCAATTTGAACCCTAAGCTTGAATTTCCATTTTAGCTTGAAGTTAGCTGTTGTCAACTACATTAAAAACTAAACTACCTCAGTCTTCTGCACTTACTCCATGTGAATGCAGAGCTTTAAAATATATTTCATTGTTCATATAGAAAGTGACGTGCCATATAATAATTGCACGCCTAGTACCTGCGTAGGAACCCCTCCGTCTATCCAGGCTCAAATCTCCACGGGGGACGACTCAGAGAGTTCCACCCAAGGTGGGGCATTGCTATGCGAGGAGAAAAGCGGGGCTCATTAAAGGGTGTGTCTTGTTCATATTTATTGCTCCCACAGAGTGGCTTTCAGGTGATAATTACTTGGCAGATCTCTTGTGCACTAGCAAGGTTTGACAATGAATCATTTAGAATATCAACTTGGATTCCGAAAAGAATGGCACCAAAGGTATATACACAGTGGCAACTTAGGCCATAGAGTTTTCATATCTTTTAACTCTCCTCAACTTTGACATCACAGAAGTCATTTTCTCCTCAAGACAAGTAGATTTCCCCCATTCATCTGTGGGAGAGGCTTGCTCCTTGAAGAGCCACCTCAAGGAGTGTTATCTGTGGAGCCAGGCTCCTGAGTCATGGATTCTCACCTCCTGGTTGTGAGAGCACAGACCAATCACTAACTTTTCCTGGTCCTCAGTCACTTTGTTTACCAAATGGGAAAAATAATAAGAGTCATTGCTTTATTATGCAGTTGTAAGGATTAAAAAAATGCTCAGAGACATGTTGGGTACAAAAACAAGCACACATTGTTAGTCAGCTAACCTCACCAGGGGAGAGAGACTGTCAATCACGGAAGAACAGCATGGTGTGGTGTTGTACACTGAAATGGGCTTCTGTGATAGGGAAGTGATTAATCCTGAGGAATCACAGATGACTTCAGAACAGTAACGTTTCGATCAAGGAAGCAAAACATGAGCTGTGATAGAAGCTTATTATTTGAGCCCTAATCCACACAGTTGTAAGTGCTCGCTAATTAATTAATTAATTAATTGGTGTCAGGCTGTGCTCACCATATGCTTCACTTGAGTCAGAAGGGCAGACAGCTTGGGAAAGGAAAAGGGGCACTGGAGAAGGATGGAAGAAAACAAAGACAGCCTGAACCCCACCAGGACACCCTACCTCTGTTGGTCTAGGATTCCAAGCTAATGCAAGAGTGAATCATGTAGCAATGGGAGGAGCTACAAAATGGCAGCTGATGGTCACCCCCTTGACCACATAAGCCAGCCAACAAGGGACAGCATGTATATGACACGGTAACACAGGTTGTCTTGCACCTTGCACCGGCCACTTTCTATGAAAACACAGTAGCTTCACTTCTGTATTCAAAACATCTCCTATGGCTAGTATTATTAGGTAAGGATGCAGTGGAAGGGGGTTCTGGGAAATGTAGTTCTTTTGCCTGTATTGATCCAGTAAGGCCCACCATACTTCCATAGAGGAAGCTGCTGTGCAACAAGGCTTGAAGATGTAATTGCCCACTCTGGGAAAAAATGGGAAGGGTATTACAGACCCAGGGAAAGTAACATGCAAAGCATGCAGTGTAGGAAACCCCCTTCCCCATTATCATAGGTCACAGAATCAGACCAACATAAGCATAGCCACAGCAGTTTGTAGAAGCAAATCGATCTACTCTGTGGGCCCCAAAGACTGACTTCCTAATGTCTTCTGGGCCAACTAGTGTTTCTTTCCTTCTATCAATGTAGCGAAAGAATAACCGTGTTAGGAGCGTTGAACCTGGAGCCAGGAGACCTAGGACTTAGTTGCAGTCTGGCCCCACGCTCTGTTGTTGACCTCCAACATCTTCCGATCTGTGACCCTCACACCCTCCTCCCTAGAAGAGGGCAACTGAACCGAGGCAACAGCTGGTCTCCTGTTTTCTGGCAGTTACCGGATGACAAACAGGGGGACTGTGGCTTTCCCTCTGGGGAAAGCACAAACGGAAAATGCAGGGCTTTTGCAGATCACGTGACTTGACTTTTAACTCTTGACCTTGGAAGAAGCACAGAGCAATGCAGTCTACTACTTGAGGCCCAGATCTAGCTTGGGTTAGCTGCTCAAGGGTCTGTTCTGGGTCTAGTCCTGCAGCAGCAATCTGCAAGCAGCTGAGACTGTCAGGAAGAAGATGAGCGATCTCGTATGGTCTATGTTGACCCATAGGTTTACGGATCCTTCGATAGGCAAATCTGAAGGGAGCAATACAGACTCCAGAAATGGATTCTTCAGTGTGTTCTCATATTGAACTGTGTTCCTAGAAGGATTACAGGATTGATTGCTGGGGAACGGGCTAAATGCAAGCCTAGGGCACGTAGGAACCGATATGAATTTGAAGGTGGCAGCCGTTCCCACACACCCTCTTAGCTAATATACAGGGAAAATATTTCGAACTGGAGTAATTCTAGATAAGGAAGTGGGTCCCTGATGAAATACTGGGCAGAGGAAGACAGAGTCTTCACTTTCTTTGATTCACAGGTATTTAAATATTGCAATCCCCGGAAGCTGAGGTATCACCCTCTGTATTGCTCAGTAAAATGTCAATACATTTACATTTTTATACATAACATTAGTTTTTTTCTAACAAAAATACGGTTGCATTTATGTCTATTAGAATTGTGAGAAATGGGAGTTTTTGAAGTCAGAAAAGCTGACTTCAAATGTAACCTTTATTACTTAACACTTTTGCATAACCTTGGTAAATTATTTCTTCTATTAAAGGAACATAATAGTGATTGATCACAGAGTGTCTATTTATTTTTGATTACAGCTCTTAAATGAGACTATAGATGAGCCATGTGGCATGTATTAAGCGCCCAATGACTATCATTTCTTACTCCTCTTGAAGATCAAAAGTAGAAAATAATAAATATCTTATTTCCAAGTTTTGTGTTTGCTCGTTGCTGTCGACTTACCCTCTGAGCAGGTAAGTGACGTCAAACACAAAGAAGGCCATAAAAGAGATTATGGGAAAGAAAATAAAAGCAGACTCCTTGGCATCGGATGATGATGATGATGATGATGATGACGACGACGACGACGACAACGACGATGATGCATACAAATCACTAAAGATACTTTGTTCCCTGGCGTTTGAAGGCAAAACTCATTTATCTTCTACTGTGACACATCTCGCAGGGGCAATCTGCACTTGGCTGTGAGCTCCACATAGCCATGCTTTAGACATTAAGTAGCTCTGAGCCTGGACAAAAAAAAAAATCAGAGCCCATCAGAGCTAAAACCATCAAGTGAATCCCTTCCTTGGGTGGGGAACTCGAGACTCAGGTTGGCACCCGAGTGGCTTGTCCAAGAGCCCCCACATGATGAGCAGCGTTCTTAACCAGCAGCGCATGCCACCAGAGAGCTTTTGCTGATTAACCCTGTAATCTTAGACAATTCTTGTCTTCTGGGTACCTATGTTTCCATGAAACATGGCTAAGAAGTTATTGTCCACGTCTCATACAGATGGCTGCAGATTAATTGCACCCAAGCTATGGTAAAGCTCTCAGTTCCCTAGAGTTGGCCACAGTTCATGTATTGGTAATAAAAGTCACCAGGGTGTTACAAAGGGAGATGCTTTCTCATTGTGAAATGATAGGATACCCCTCCTTCACAGTGTTGGCCAAGTCAGAGATTAGCAGACCATTAACATGTAGAGCAAACCAGGATAAGTCATTTAACATCTCTCAGCCTCACTGTAGGCATCGGTTGGACTCTGGTCCAGTGACTCACTAGATACAGATTCTACAACCCTCTAGTTTCCTTCAGTCTAGAACTCTGCCATGGGCTAAGTGCATTTTCCAATGGCAAGAACCTATTATCTTAGAGTCGCTAGCAATGGAAGTTTAAACACTAATGAGAATGAAATTGAAACTGGGACAGGCATATACTTTTCTTTCTTTTTTTTTCTCATCTGATCTGGAGTCGTGATCAAGGAGAGACACACTGGGATTACTTCACGTTGAATTTTCCATCCAGTATTTTGGGAGCACTCTAGGTTTCTTGTCTCTTTTTTTCCCCCTTCAGGGCCAACATCTTCCTAGGGACCCAATCTGTGGATATTTATTGACTTAACAGTGATGAAAAACCAGGAGAAGTAGATCCATGCCAAAAACAGAATGCCAGATTTCTTGTTTTTAATCTCATTTCACCTTCTCTGGGTCTGACATGGTAAAGAGAGCTGTGAGTCCTGGTTAGGGAGAGGTGGGGAGCGAGTTTGAGAGCCTCAGCTTGTGTGTTCCAGTCCAAGCTTCCATTGCCGTGGAAAGCCGTGAGTGGAAGGAGAGCTCCTCACAACTCATTGAGAGCTGTCATCCCACCCCTGCCTCCTCCGCCTTCTCAGAATCTCCAAAGCAAGTGGGACAGATAAGCTTCAGGAGAAAAGTGGGGACTTTTTGGAAATCTTTTTCCAAACAAGTCTTTGAACCCAAAGACCTTTGCCCACCTGCACATGTTTGCTCCTCAAATGTTTAGCTGGGGCTTGCCCATTATACCCCTCATCTGGGTGAAATTTTAACTTTCATCTACAGTTTTAATTCCCATTTAATTCTCAAATAAGGGAGAAATTAATCAGGCTTATAGTTAAGAGAAATCTCAAGTAAATGTGTCAGCTTGTGTTTGGTCTTCACAGATGAAAGGTCCCCTGAGAGAACATACTAAACTGAGCCAGGGAGAGGGTCATGCCATTTGGACATTGTCAACTCAGCAGTCTGGGGGTGTGAAGAGCATTCTGGAAGGAAACAGCATCTTCCTCCCTCAGCTCTTCTTCCTCCTTTCTCCTGCTGTTAATGCAATGCTGATTGCAGTCCTTGCTGATTACCTCTGGATTTATTTATTGCAGGCTTTGAAAAAGGTTCTGGAACACAAAGTGGGTGTTACAGTGGAAGAGATTCCAGTTGCAAATGGATTACACAGGTGGCCTGCTTGCCAGCCGCCCTGAAAGGATGTGGAGCGGGGATCCTAAGCTGCTTTGGAGACTCTGCTGTGAAAACCTACAGGAGACCCTGGGAAGGCTATGAAGTCTGTGGGACACCCTGCCTACCTGAAAGCCGAGGCAGAGATAAGGAGCAAGAGTTGGCTACACACAGACACACACACACACACACACACACACACACACACACACCTGCAGGTCTTCCCCACCCCAGCATCAACACATCAGATAAGCTACAGATCCCTCACCAGGAGGTCATAAGAAACTGGCTGCTAAGAGGGTGCCTCTGGAAAAAGCAAAGGAGGCAGCTAGAGACAAGGTTCCGTGGCTATGTGTACAAACTGCTCTGACAGAATACCCAAGTTCAGTTCCTAGCACCCACACTAGGCAGCTCACACTGTCAGAGATCAGGAGGCCTTCTGGCCTCCTAGGGCAATGGCAACCACATATACATACACATAATTACCTAAATACACAAATTAGATCATGAAAGAAAAATCAGGTAAATCCTCTGGGTAGAAGTGTTACCAACAAACTATGAAGACCAAGGTCCAAGCCAGGCAGAGCAAGGCAGGAAAATCCGGTGGGGGCAGCAAAAAGACGGGCCCTCACATAACACATAATCCGAGACCCCCAAATAAAGGTTACAGGGCAGTGCAGAAAGGTCTGAATTTGGAGTTAGGCCTGGTGGCTCAAATTACCTCAGTGGCGTGGCCTTCTGTTTCCTGGCCTAGCCTACAGGCTGGCCTCCAACTTGCTATGTAGTTAACAATGATCTTGAACTCCTGGCATTCTTAGTTCAACCTCCCAAGTGCTGGGCTGGTGAAACGGCAGTGTCATACCGTGCTATTCCTCACGTATAAAGCCGGCATCCTTTCATGTATCTATATGGAGGGGGTGCACAGGCATGTATACATGTGTGTGTACCTGATCGTAGAGATCAGAGGTCAACCTCAGGCATTGTTCCTCAGGAGCCGTCCATCTTGTTTCTAGAAATAAGGACCTGGGACTCTTGACCGCTGAGACCAAAAAGGTTAGCCAGGCTGGCTCGCAAGCTCCAGGCATCCACCCATCTCAACTTCCTCAGTATAGGAACACACAAGCTCAAGCTGCCACACATGGCTTTTAAACCATGCTTGTTTATAAGGGGGAATCAAACTCAGCTCATCATGCTTGTGTGTCAAGCCCTTGATAATCTCGCAGGCCTATAAAATGGACAAACGGACATTGTGTTCAAAAGTCCCTGCGTCATGTAGTTGTAGAGACTAAATTAAATAACATTTATGAAAAGTTCATGTTCTGTAGTTGGCATAAAATAGACACTGTATAAATATTTACTGCATTTTAAATGTTTGATTCAAGCACGGTTTAATGCAAACCTTCATTTCTTCTGTGTTCCTTAAACTGCTTTACCCTGTCCCCAACTCACAAGCCCTAGCTGTCACTAAGAGAAGTAGGAGGACATTATCTCTGGAAACAATATAGATTGGATCCAATATGTATATATATATATATATTTCACACGAAGCAAAGTGATTTCAAAATGCTGGGAAAAGCCAGAGCCAAAATAAATTTCCCCAAACTACCTCTCCAACATTCCAACATTCATTCATACTTCTCTCCCTCTCTCTCTCTCTCTCTCTCTCTCTCTCTCTCTCTCTCTCTCTCTACACACACACACACACACACACACACACACACACAAACACACACACACACACTTTTAAACCTTGGAAATCAGACTAGAGAAGAAAGGGGGGATGGGGAGGACAGAGAAAACAAAGCAGGGCCCAGCCCCCCCCCCCCCCCCCCCCACTGGCTGTATCTGCTCACTTCACAAACACAAGGTGCACTGTCAGAAGTGCCTTGGGCAAAGTTTGTACTTTGCTTGAATTCTCACCCGTGTTTACCAAGGTAATAAACCGGTCCTCCAGTGCTCCAGGTGTAAAGCTATTATGAAAAGGCATATTTGTCTTTCACCCTACCTCAGATGCACTGCTCTTGGGACACTGCTCTGGAAGAGTGGTGGGAATTTATCTACCGAGAGGGGCACCCAGACTCCTCCTTGAGGAGCAGCTTGTGCTTGGGGATGCTGAGGCCTGTCCCTGTGCAGGCAGCCCCTGGGTGCCTCAGCGGTCTCCCTCCTTCTCTATTGACAGCCTTCACTGGTCTCCTTTGCCCTGACAACCCGAGCTGCCAAGCACTTTCCAGGAGCCTTTGCGGTCCCAGTTTAGACCAGTTAGTGTCTTCAGCTCTCTGCTCTACCTTTTTCAAACAGCCAATCACCAAGCAGCTATGGATACCTCAGCCTTAACTCCTGCCTGAAAACCTCCAGGAGCTCCTGTCCTGCACCCCCCACACACACACACAATCCCCATCTCACCCCACAACACCTGCGGCTGCAGAGGTTGATCACACCCAGTTGTTATCTCAGGACCAGGCAGAGTGGGAGGAAACTCTCACCCAAATCTCTGACGAGGACGGAGCTAAGTGGCCTGGAACCCACTCAAAATCGTCAGTCTACCAAAATCTTGGCACTCCGAAGCAAGAAAGAATGTATGGAAAAGGGCAGACTTGGAATGCCAGGGCCATTAGCCTAGGCAAGTGGGAGAGCTGCAGAGGGGGTCAGGGAGATGTTGCTGACTTCAGGCCCTCCTGACGGACCACCCAGGAGCACAGAAGGCACACAGCAGTAGCGTGCAGCTGGACCCCTTAGCTGCAAACACAGGCAGTTCTCTGCCCCAACTACAGTCTTCTGTCCCCTCCCAGCTTCCATCTTCTGGGAGGTAATGCTAATTCCTTCACAACCTGGCTTCTCATATTTCTTGAGCCCATAGTTGGTGAAGGAGCTTAGCCAGGGTGGGTGTGGGGTGGGTGTAATCCATTGTAGGCACTCAATAAATATCTTTGAACTGGGAGCTAATTCTAGTATTGTTGCTTCAAAACTTGTACTCTCGCAAGACATTTAACCTCTGTGAGCTCAAATCCACTACCCATAACGTGGAAATTGAGGTGGGAACAAAGTGAAGAGCACTTTGTAAACTCTAGGTGAATGCTACTAGTTATAAGGTAGGCCTCTCCTACCAGGCTTTGCAGTCAGTGCTCCCCTTACATAGCCTAAGAATCTAGTATCACATCCACTCACTGAAGATGAACTAAGCACCCGGTGCGAGGCAATGCACAGATCATTTCTGTCTTTGGGATGCCTAGTGAAAAAGGAGTGTGAGTGGAGAGCAGGGAATGCGCCATTCTCGAGTGTCTAGTGTTCGATCATGCACTCACTGCTCATAGAGGGCCAATCATTGTACTGGGAACAATTCTTGGCACCGGTGACTATTTGTTAGGCAGGCTAATGTAATGAGTCCACAAGGCTTACTTCTCATTTGTATGACAGTCCTGGATGGGCATGTCAGTTGCTGGGGCAACTCTACTGCACTTAGTCACTCAGGAGCCCGGCTTTCTTTCATCTTGTGCCTCCACCACTCCCCAGGGCCTTGTCATTACCTGGCACAAAGGCAAAACTGTAGGGATGAGCACGGTTGGTTTTCACAGCCAGGCTGGAAGCTGCATTCTACACTTCCACTAGAGTTCCACCAAACTATAAAGGGTCTGAATTGACCTGCCTTACTCCCAAGGAAACATGGGGGAGGGTAGCGGGGGCGGTGAGAAACAGTCAATTGATGCTGATTACAGAGATTTAGTGAGAAGCAAGACAGCACCCCTGCCGGCAAGGAGCTCTCAGTCTGGGGTGTGGGATGGGGTAGGGGATAGGATGAGTAAACACATACCAGCCAAGGCCATCCTATGTGATGTGGAGAGAATAAACTGGGGAGCTATAGTGCCTGGGGTGGGCACGTTCCTGTTTTAGATGGGGAAAGAAAGGGGTGATCTGACCAAGTGACAGGCAACTGAAACCTGTGTGAGAACAAGTTAAGACAGACTACAACTCTGGTGCCCCATATTTGATCACGTCCCCTGGATGGGGAGGCCTGGTGGCACTCAGAGGAAGGATAGCAGGCTACCAAGAAGAGACTTGATACCCTATGAGCATATACAGGGGGAGGAGGTCCCCCTCAGTCACAGTCATAGGGGAGGGGAGTAAGGGGAAAATGGGAGGGAGGGAGGAATGGGAGGATCCAAGGGATGGGATAACAATTTATATGTAATATGAATAAATATGACAGACTACAAAGGTGTGGGCAACAAGAGGAGCCTCCCACACACCGAAAACTTAGCAAAGGGTAGCTGGCCCTGCTCTGGAGGAAAAGAGACCCCTGGAGAAGAACGAACAAGAAGAGGAAGGACCATACTGCAGAGTGTCTTAGAAGCCAGGCTTTTTATTTTAAAAAAATGTATTTCAAGCACACATTATGTACGCTTACCCACTTCTGCCTACACCATATATCCATTAACCTGTTCATTGTCCCTCTTCTGCTTTGGCACGAATCCAGGTTCCCACATCAGCGGGCTTCTAGCTGCGACTCAAAATTAGGATGCTGGAGCAAAGGCAGAAGGGAGAAGCCAGGAGGAGCTTTCCCTTTTCTACTCCAACAGAAGGCCTCCTTCCTGGTTCCGGCTCCTGTTGAATAGTCCCACCCTGGTCCAGCTTCCACTAGGAGACTCTGGCCTCAGGCTTCCAATAACATGGCCTCCTTTCTTTGTTCCGCTGGCCTAACCAAGCGCCAGCAGAGTAGCAACTGTTCTTGCTAATGTCTGGACCCTCTTCTCCAACCTTTCTGTCACCTGGGTAGCCAAGACCCGCCTGCCATTCCCTCTGAGTGGACCCAGGAAGTGGCTTCATTTCTTCAGCTGGACCCTAATGACCTATGCGGAGCATGAGCTTTGGGAAAGCCCTGCAGGCTGAGGTGCCAGCCTAGCAGGTGCCAGATCCACACTCCCCCAGTAGGTTTCTTACTGCTCACGCAACCGTACACGTTTACCGTTGTGCAGTTTGAGACACCAGCAGCCTGGACTGCACAGAGTTCCGATCCGTTGGGTGGTATTCGAGAATCTGTTTGCCATAACGTAAAGGCTGCCCCAGCCCTTGCTTCACAGTCCTCTTGCCCCATCTTTAATCTAGCAATGGAGACAGAATCTTTTTCGAGATGCTATCACTCTGCTCTGACTCTGCTGGTCGCTGGTCACGAATGTTTGCAATGACACTGGTGTCACACAGATGACCTACATACTTTCCCATTTGAAACCAGCTGCCACAGGCCTAATTCTATCTGGAACTCTAATTGACCCTTGCCATGAGAACTAGTACATTCATAGGTCCCAAAGCTTAGGACAGGGACATCTGCCTGAAACATAATTCGACCTACAGGACCATGGCCAAGCTAGAATGGAGAAGGGGGTGCCAGAGGTTTGATTTAGGAGACAGAAGCATGGTACCTTATACAGTTCATATGAGAACCTACACCTATGAGTTGAAATGAAAGTAGAAACAAGAGTGCTTTAGTCTCTTGGCTCAGAGATTTTTTTTTTTCTCTTGAGATGCTTGAAGCATGACTTGCCGTGGCAAAGCCCTCAGTGCGTGCTGTTGCTTGCCATGCCTGGGAATGCAATGGTGGGACACAGCTCCTGTTTGTCTCTCACTCAGGATGGCACGTGGGTTTCTTGTTTTCCCAGAAGGAGGTTCATTGTGGAGAGGGGAGTGGGTGAAGGCAAACTGTTGGCTGCCACACGTGAGGCAAGTCAGCGGCAATTCAGAGACAACTGGAGTTGATGCAGGCACTCCTTCCCAATGTAATCAAACGCCTCCTGCTGCCAGACATGTGTTATTCAGTGGGCTTCTGCGGAGGGTTGTGAAGAATCTGAGATGCCTTCTGTAACTTTCAGATGAGTACTGGGAAGAGAAGAAGAACAGAGGGGGACTTGTGTCCCTGGCAATCTAACTTCCAAACTGTTGTGGTTCCCAAAAGCCCCTTGTCACTGGCTCCCGAGGAGGTGGCAGGTACTGACACTCAAGTGAAAGGGTAAGCCATGTGCAGGAGCCACAGCACAGGCTTTCAAAGAATGGCTCTGGAGAGAGGTAGAAAGCGCTGATACTCGGGTGAAAGGATAGGCCAGGGAGAGCATCCACAGCACAGACTCTCAAGGAACATTTTGTGCCCTGCTCACCCAGTTCTGTGTGTTGGGAGTAAGTTTGAAGAGGACAGAGTTTGGTTAAATATAGGTAGACTGGCTATCTCTATTTTGAGCAACTTTCATAATTTTCTTAATCTGCTTCATTTGAACTGGAATTCGCAACAGACACACACACACACACACACACACACACACACACACACACACACAAACACACGCACCATGAGACCTAGGCAGAACAAGATGAGGAAATCTCTGTCGATTGATCTCTTAAGGAAGAGAGATATGTTCATATATCTTTATGGGCCTGGGTTTGGGGTGGATGTTTTAGTAGCTACAGCCAAGATACCTCAGTTCTGTCCTCTGAAGCTTTGTAAACCACTGCTGGGTCCGGCGACCCTCTCAGAAGAATCTTTGGGACAGACACCTGTCAAGGGAACATATCCTGACTGGGTGCCCTGAATACTGCTGTCAGTTGGGAACATTTTAAAGAAAGATCGCCACTATAAAAATTGTGACTAAGCAACATGCAGACAGTGGCACAACTGCATCTTATCAGCATAGATATATTGCATTAAAAATGTTCCCTTTTTATAGGTTAGTTTTAGATCCTGAAAATGGTGGAAGAGTAAGGGCCATTGAGTCACTCAAAAAAAAAAAAAAAAAAGAGAGAGAGAGACAATGGCAAGCCAGAGACTCAGGAAAGAGTGATGCGACACTTGGAAGACAGCTGGGGGCTGGAGGAAGATTGACTTTTTACTGCCTGTCTTTCAGCATGTGTTGCATCTTCTACCTGACGTGTGTGTTGGCTATAAAAAGAAAATTAAAATGTTAATATAGAGAATCAGCATAATTCCTACTCCAGAGAGTCAGACAAAAACAAGGACAGCACAACGAAATTCAGACTGTTCTCAATTCCCTGCAATGAAACCAGCTCAGCCATGGACGTTAGCTATTTCCTACATCTTCCTCAACAAACAATAATAATAAGCTGAGCCCCTTTCATGATCATAAGTGATGACTTGACCAATCAGGGGAGGCCAATGGGTATGATGCTGCTGCAGTCTCCACCCATAGGCAGTTTCTATCTTCCAATTTCCATCCTGTTGGCCAGCGAGTAGGGTACATTTCTATGTTTGATTTCTCATCCTTTATTTAGCTGTAGTGAACCCTTGAGAGCATATAGCCCAGATCAATGGCTGGGTCGCAGCACGGATCACCATCATATGTTACCACCCGCCTCCCAGGAAGTTCTCCTCGGTTTAGTACCATCTGCCTTTCTCACAGCTCTGGCCCCTAACTTTTTGGTTAAGCTATGTGATGGGAGACACAGGTAGGTAAGACTAAATCAGAGCTGATTTCATCTGGGTCCTGAGGGAGGCAGTAAATACGGAGTTCTATTTTGGTTAGGTCTTGAAGTGGTGATGCCCTTTGGAGGAACCATGACATATGCTTGACTATGTGAAATAAGTGTTCCTTCTTTGATATGCATCCGGCCTCTCTATGAGCTTCACCACACTGCTGGGTGTCATGTCTTTATGTTGGGGATTTTTTTTTTCTGGCCCAAGTGAGTGTCACAGTAAAGCAAAGAACAACAACAACAACAACAACAACAACAAAAACATTATTGGGCTTATAGGAAGCTGAACTTTAATGCTACTTTGGAAGCAGAGTTCATTGAGAGGGTCACATTTACACAGATTCCAAGGGACAGGTGACATTCGGCTGACAGAAAAAGAAGAAAGAGTGACCTGAGAAGAGGGCATGGTGTGTGAGGATGCCCTTGTCTGAACTCCAGAGTACATGTGCAACATGAAGGTGATTATACCACTAATCCGAGAGGCTACTGTGTAGCCAAGTGGCACACGGCATGGTATAACTACACGTTTCTACTGTACAGCTGCCCACAGGAAGGGGGGGGGGTCAGGGTCAAGAGACACACTCAGGCTTGGGGGTGAGTATTCTTCGTCACCACCCCACACTGCATGCAAAGGGTGAGAGCAGCCTAGACACAAAAGTGACTACCACTGTGGCTTCTATTCTTCCTCCTAAACCTGACCTGCAACTCCAAAGAGTCCTAATGGAAAATTCTAGTTTGGCTGGGCCTCATGGCATAAGATGATCCTGGCACCAGGAAGAAGGAGGAAGAAGGGTTATGAGTTTGAGGCCTGTTTAAGTCACAGACTGAGATCTTCTCAAAAAACAATACAAGAAAAGAGAAAGGAAGGAAGGAAGGAAGGAAGGAAGGAAGGAAGGAAGGAAGGAAGGATGGAAGGAAGGAAGGACCAACAGGAAGGAAAGGAGGAAGAGGGAGAAAACTGTAGTTTGATCCTAAACTAACCAAGCAGCATTCTCAGCAGTCTCTAGAGTGCTTGCCTGATGCCTCCTCATCTGTTTGCTAAGATCTGAACAATATGACTCCAACCACTGATTCTAGCCCAGTTGGGTCAGTAGCATTGAGAGGGCCCTGCGTCATTGGCCTGATCGACGAGAGCACAGTTCTGAGGATCTCAGTGAAGTTAAGACACAGCCTGCAGGATGGCAGGCTTCCCAGGGAGAAAGGCAACACAATTACTTCTGTGAGGGAACCTATGATGACACCATTACCATTTCTTGACCAAAAACAAACAAACAAACAAACAAACAAACCAAAACAAAGGAAGAAAGAAAAAGAAAGAAAGGAAAAAAAGAAAAGAAAAAAAAAAAAACCAAAACCCCCAGGAGTAAAATATCTGTTTCTTTGCTTGATAAGAAGAAAAATACCAACCCAACAACAACAAAACCCTGATACATTTATTCTGTGTTGTTGCTGTTTAATTCTATTGTGTCTTTCACACGCATACCTCTTAGTATGTTTAGCAACCATGCAGCATTGTGTGATGCTGAGGGAGGGTGGGAAGAAGGATTCATGTACCGCAAGACAATCTGGACCCCGAGACTCACAGAGGCTAGATAAGATGAGGAGGATCACAGCCATTCAATGCTAATATAGAGGCTGGTTGGTTCCTTGCCTGGAGATTTCGGTCATTCAACCTATCCACAGAACGCCCTGTCTGTGGTCACAGGAGCAGGAGGAGTCTCTGTGCCTTCTTTCCATACCCTCTCCCCCAACACGTCCACTCTGAGCTCCTTCGGTTTAACAAATGCATCCATTTGGGTTGGCAATACAGCCAAAAACCTGGAGTTTTCAAGAAGAGGCAATTTCTTTCATGGGGAGCATCTGGCAGTGTCTGGAGACATGTTGCGGTACTCCCCATGGAGAGTAAGACGTGGACATCACTGGGGATATCATAGATTTTGCAGAACATAAGACACTGCTCAGAACAGCACCCATAACCAGAAATCATTGCATCTCAACCAGTTGTCACTGCCCAGAGGGTGGGAAACCCTGGGTAAGAATGAAGAATAAGCTTCCATCCCCAACATCACATGCCAGTAGAAAAGTGTATCTCCTGTCCCAGGCAGTTATGAGTATTTTGCCAACAATTTTTCCTTTTACACAAGGACTGCCATTTAGAGATGAAGAAACCAAGACAAAAAGGTACTTAGAGCTATGGTCTGCAGAGTGAGACCCATGACTATGGCACTGTAGCAGACGCTCTCTCTCTCTCCCTCTCTCTCTCTCTCTCTCTCTCTCTCTCTCTCTCTCTCTTAATATGAACTGACATCATGGAAGCCCTCAAGTCTCTCTATGACAGGCAAATTACTGAAAATAAACACATTTCTTATAACTGAAAGACTTTTCTTTTGCATTTTGACTTTGCATAGCTTGTTCTGTTGATGTTTGTTTGTTCTGCTCTGTTTTCAGCCAGTCATTGGAACAGGGATGGTCAGGAAAACTTTCTAGGAGTTATGGATTCACTACATCTTGGTGAGAGCTTTCTTAAGCCTTCCTAGAGGGAGCGAGGGCGCTCAGAAGTCTAGTCCATAACTGCTCACAATGACGTAGACGCGGGAACTGCACAAGTAAGTTTGTCGAGCACAGTAATTCCTGTGACATCCTTATCCAGCGAGTGCTGCCTGAACACAAACAGAAGAGACAGAGCCTGGTACAAGACCAAGGTTGTTCCCTCCTCAGAGTGTTTAGACTGTGACTGGGCACCTGAATAAAGGAATAGCCCATAGCTCTCCTCTCCTCAGAAGCTTCCCTCAGACTCACGGTGGGGGGGGGGGCATCCCAGCACTATTTGTATTCGTTTCCTACCATGCTGTTGTCTTGTTGTCAACTGGCTACTTAGTATTCAGCAACAAGACAAGTTGCCACTTCCTTCCAAATGCCTCTTCAATCTCTGCCCATAATGAGGATGGCTGCCACTCACATTTCCCACTTCTCCAGATGGCTACATCCTTAAGACATCTGGTAAGGACAGTATCTTCTTGTGACGAGTAGCTAGCCAGGTACACGGGTACTCTTGATGCAACCTTAGTTACGTTATTTACTGATGCCTTGAGCAGTTCACTTAGCCTCCCAGAGAGTTCAGTTTCATCATCTGTCGTAAGCATAAAGCGTCATGAAAAGTTGGGTACGGCTTAGTGGTACAATAGTTGCCCTGTCTGTTCAAGGCCTTGGATTTCATATCTACCAATTAAGACTTTAAAAAAAAAAAGATGAGCAGGGCGTGGTGGCGCACACCTTTAATCCCAGCACTCGGGAGGCAGAGGCAGGCGGATCGCTGTGAGTTCGAGGCCAGCCTGGTCTACAAAGCGAGTCCAGGACAGCCAAGGCTACATAGAGAAACTCTGTCTCGAAAAACAAAAACAAAAACAAAAACAAAAAAAAAAAAAAAAGGAATGTCATAAGACGTGCAGTAACTGGCATATGCCAACTAGCCAATGCAATGGTAGCTCCAGTGTCAGGGGCACTGTGTTACAAAAGACCTCAGAATCCAAGTGACACAGGCCTATCTTCCTAAAGGTCCTTATTATGGCAAATAAGCAGGAAAGGATCTGGTTTGTCCCTCTAAACAACAGACCTCAACATACATGAGGATGCTTACCAAAAGCTAGGCATGGTGGCTCATGCCTTTAATCACCACACTTGGGAGGCAGAGACAGGTGGATCTTTGTGAGTTCAAGGTTGGCCTGGTCTACAAAGAGAGTCCAGGACAGTCAGGACTCTGTGTAAAAAAATCAAGGTGCTGGTAAAAACTATTTTTGAACGGGCATAGAAACTCTCTGTTCTTAGAAAAGATAGAATTCGAACTAGACTTTGATACTCCAGGAATCCTCTGCAAGGAAAACTGTATTGGACCTTCTGGAAGAGTTGATGGCTTAGCTTCTAGAGCAACAGAAGTGAGAGTGCTAAGGGAAGCTGTTTTGTTGTGGGGTGGAATATTGGGACTTCGGATATGAACTTTGGATGAAAGAGAGGGGGCCAGCTTATTAGCAGAGCTAATTTGAAAGGTAATATCAATCTGTAACTGCCTTAAATGCCCAGTAAAAGGGTCTGAATTACTCCCTGAGAGCAACAGGGAGCCACTCAAGCTTGTGAAAGGATGGGTTACACTCATCAGATCCCATCAGATCCCTGCCACTGAGGTGCTAAGTCTGGTCAAGAAGAGAAACAGTTGAAGAAGGAATGGTAACTGGATGTGAGGCATGCTATGTTAGAAGCATAAGAAGGGGCTTTATCAAGGGGAAGCCTTTGTGAGAGGAAAGGAAGAGCTAACATTGGTGCACACCTTTACCAATGCAGTCCCACATCGTGTCTTCATGCCTAGCAATGTGTCGGTTTTCTTCTCTGGATGGCACAGCCCTTCAAAGGCCCAGAGATAGTGTTTCCATTCAGTAAGCCAGCAAAAAAAATGGCGGTCGAAATGGTGAGTGGGAGACCACTGTGGACGTGCCATGTATTTGGAAGGAAAAGGGCAATAGCTGGGAGGCCTGTTATGACATTTGAGAAACAGTAACGCGGGAAGAAGAGTGGTGGGAAGGGTATGGGAGAAGTAGGATACAGCAGAAACAGAGGCAAAGCAAGACACTGGAGACTTGCAGAAGGTGAGGCCAGTGCCAGCAAAGGACTCGGGGGGGGGGGGGGGGGGTCAAAGCACGATGTTGCCATGACTTGTCTATTCAGAACAGGCATCCCTACCATCCAGGTAGGAATTCACTAAACAGTCATGGGAAGGATGGATGGATGAGTTCTGGACACTAAATAGGACTTAGCAACTCTCTCTTATTGGCAGTTGAGGGGAGCTTACAAACTGCCAGCTCTTTCGTTCCGTATATGAGTGAAAAGAGGGAAGGGGAAACATACAGCTTTTGATCCCATAGCTGCCAGGTGATAGGTCTAAGGCACAGAACTGAATCTCTGGACTTGCAGGCTAGTTTCTTTCCAGTATGTGATATGGTTATTTTCTTCAATTCTTAAAAAGAACTTCAGAGGAAATGGTATGCATGAATATCATATACCACTTGTAATTTATTTTTTTTTTAACTAAAAACTGCATTGGGAATTTCATTTCCGTTTCGCTGATTAAAATAGGAATTTTGAAAGTCATGCATATTGATTGAGGCATCCTTGGCTTTGGGGCCAAATTGTTCCAATAACTGTTACCTTCTGTAATCCCATTTCCCCAGACATTTCTCTCTGGCCCACCCAGATCCAAGCATCCTGGCCTGGTGAAATGTGAGGTGGTAGCTAGCGATCGATGGTCCTGCCTGGGACAGCTCTTAACATGGCTCTTCATCTGCAAAGGTGAATTTGACTAACAGAACTATTCACATACTAATTTAATCAGCCTGTTTCTAGAACGTGTGGCTTTAGATTTCTTTAAATCACACCGAAAACTAGTCCTGAGATGTGTCCTGGCCATGGGACTTGTATTGAGTGGCTTGGGAAGCGTCTCTTCACCTTTTGCTGTTGCTCCTCTATAGCGTTTCCATCCTCGTTGAGGAGACACACAAAAAGTAACAACCCAGCTTATGAGAAATGCCTGTTTCTTCTCCCTGGAAACCCTCAGGCATTGAACAGCTGAGTGAATGACACCTTCCGAAAGCTGTGATTCTTATTCCTGGGGGGTCATGTGAGTGAGTGAGTGTGCCTCCCTCATCCGAGCCTATAGCTATTAGTCTCTGGGGGTAGAGGGAATTCCTTCTGGCATATTTTTTGTCCCACAGGGCAATTAGTGTGATGGACAGTGAATCAACACATTAAATTTGAGGTTTCAAGATGGCAGAGTGTACAAGGAATGGAGGCAAAGCCTTACCTTCCAGCACAGGGGCGCCAAGCCAGAGTCTCCTCCCAACTCTGTTTTCTCCTTTCCAACTTAGTCTTCCACACTAAGCCAGCTGTTAAAAGCTTGACTGGTTTTCAGCTTGGGCAATGTGCTTTGCTAACAGCGAGAGCAAGTACCCGGTGAGTGTTTACTCTGTGCCAGGCACGGCTCTCACTGGTTTATGTGCATTACCTTGGTGTACAGTGACAGCAGACTGGAGACCTGGGTTCTGGCATTCAGTTTGTGTCATACGCTGCCACAGTTCTGCTTCTGGGGTGCGTTATGGGGGAGGGGGAGAGTCAGCCAAACAAGTTTCCAGTTGGAGTATAGAGGCCAGTATGATCTTCAGAAAAGCGATGATGCAATTCTTAAGAAGATTATAAACGCATGTTTTCTTAGATTTAGCAATGTTACCTGTAGGAATCTATGCTACAGCAATAGCAGCAAAGAAAACGTAAGTATCCATGCACAAGGCTCTCTGGAATGCTGTCATTTGTATAGTGAAACGTGTCAAATCATCATGATTGTCTCTCAACAGTAAAGCAGGTGGCAGGATAGCTGGCTTATAGTTTGATAGACTTCAAAATAAGGTATGAAACTGGAGTTGCTTTCACAAAGTGTTTTAAATAAAAAAAAAGAAAAGAAAAAAGATTATACGTTGGGGGCTGGAGAGACAGATCAGCAGTTAAGGGTGCTTAGTGGTCCTGCAGAGAAGCCAGGTTTGGTTCCCAGAACCCACCTCAGCCAGCTCACAGCCACCGGTAGCTCTAGTTACCAAGAATCCAATGCCTTATTTGGCCTCCAGGATTTGCAGCATGCATATGGAACACACAGATAGACTCAAGGCGCACACGGCCTGTAAAATAAATCAATAAATAGATCTTTAAAAGACAAAAATATTTACTGTTAGTGTTTACGAGAAATAGGGATTTCAGTGTAATGTATATATCACTGTGTTTAACTTAAGAAAATGTCCTTTTTGTTGTTGATGGTAATGTTCTTAGATACGTTCTCGGTGTATAGTCCAGGCTAGACTTGAGCCTGAAATCCTCCTGCTTTATCAGCTCCAAGAAAAATATCTTGACTGACAAATGTTAACAGAGTGGAGGGAGAATCATGCAATATTTAATCTCTTGTTTTTAAAGATGGGGGAAGGGTGGGTTTGTTGTTGTTTTTTTTTTTTAACTGCATATTGCCCTTTTCCAAAGATGAGCTGCTTAAATGCTTGCTGTGTAAGGAAGATGGCACCAGCAGGAAGCTCTTACCTTCTGGTGACCTAGCCCTAGGGAGATGAGCCAAAAAAAAAAAAAAAAAAGTCAGAGCTTAGTAGACCCTCTCAGAGAGAAAGTGGCCACGGCTAAGGCGGTCTGACAGGGAAGCAAAGGAAAACGCCTAAGCAGGCATAGAGGGGAAGGCTCTACAAGAGAAAGTCATCAATGAGAATTCCTATCTTAGGGTTCTCCGGGGTGAGCGCCTATCTTAGGGTTCTCTGGGGGTGAGCACCTATGTTAGGGTTCTCCTGGGGTGAGCACCTATCTTAGGGTTCTCCTGGGGTAGAGCATTAGTCTTGTTTTAACATCCTTCCTATGCCCAATGTCCAAACTGTCCAATTCGCACACATGTATTCCCACACAGAAAATATCAGCTGAGCAGATAGCTTCTGCGAGCTCCTTCTAACAGGCCCACCATCAGCCCTCATAGATGCCTGCTTCTACCCGACCCTTACTTCTTCTTCACCTATATTCCTTGTCTGGCCTGCCCTGCCTGCTCCTAGCCAACTTCCACCATGAACTCACAGCCTTCACCTTTCCCCTTTTGCTTTTCACCTGTCACCTCTGCCTCCCTTACCTTGGATTCCTACACTTCGTCTGCCTGGTGGGTCCTACCCATCCTTTAAGGCTGCCCTCAACGGCCTCCTTTTCTCAGTACCTTCCTCGCCTCACAGGAGAACCAGCCATGTTCTCTTTTGATCTCCAAAGTGCTCTGTTAGGTTGGGGTGGGCTGGGGTAAGGGGAGCTGCGCTGCTGTCACCGTTCTCCCCTGAGGGCACTGAAGATGTACCTACCCTTGTCTGTATCCTCAGCCTTCATCACAGTGGCCACACAAGACCACTGTGCTCACAGTGGGGAAAGTAATACCTAATGTATGGCTTATGAGTCCCGGCTTTGGCCTAGCATTTGTTTCAGAGGCCTGTTTGCACAGGACTCTTTCTCTCCATAACATGTACTTCGACTGGCTGAAGATCTATGAGAATATTCTGTTCCAAATGACTACTACCCCACCCACAAATGTGCCCCAGGATCATCCCACGGATTGGTTGTACTGGAGTGTGTTGACTCGTAGAGGGTCCTTGAAGCCTGTTCAAACTCCAAGGGGCTTAGGTCTAACTGGGTCTCCAGTTGAGCTTGGAACAGAGCTAGTGGCCAGGCTAGCAGGGGATTGAAGCACAGTGTGTTCTCAAGGGAAAAGGCTGAACCTGCCCTGCAGCACTGGCCCTTTAACAGTATACCGGATCATGACAGAGTCCTTGGCCTGGCTTGCCTCAGCCAGGCAGTGATCGCTGGCAGTAGCACTCCACCCAGGCTAATTGATCTGTTTCTGTCTCCTGATGTCCCTGGGCAGGAGTCAGCACAGTTCCCTCTGTGCCCAGATCTTCCTCATGCCAGGCTTACAGAGGCAAGCCTCCTGAGCTGGGCAGCACAGCCATGCTTGAGGTTCTTCTGCGTCTTGTCTTGCTTCCTTCTCATCTTTCCAACCTTTTCTCTCACCCCATTCTAGTTTTGTTTCTCTCTGGATGCTTCAGTTTTACTCATTCTAGCCTGCTTGCCTTCCCTCCCTCCTTCCCTCCCTCCTTCCCTCCCTCCTTCCCTCCCTCCTTCCCTCCCTCCCTCCCTCCCTCCCTCCCTCCCTCCCTCCCTCCCTCCTTCCCTCCCTCCCTCCCTCCATCCTTCCTTCCCTCCCTCACTCCCTCCCTCCCTCCCTTCCCTCCTCCTGGCCTTGTGCTCAGTCTCCCTGTCTCTGTGTGACACTCTCTGTATCTCATACAATACTTTCCTCTCCTTCTTTTCTTTCCCATCCTGGTGCCAACAT
>OU015745.1:78408389-78418414 GCA_907169655.1 Acomys percivali | reverse complement strand
AGAGAGAGAGAGAGAGAGAGAGAGAGAGAGAGAGAGAGAGAGAGAGAGAGTGTATCTATAGCTAAAAAATATCTTTAAGTGTTTTCTGTCTCTAGCAATCAAGGAAATGTGGTGGCGCACGCCTTTAATCCCAGCACTCGGGAGGCAGAGGCAGACAGATCACTGTGAGTTCGAGGCCAGCCTGGTCTACAAAGCAAGTCCAGGACGGCCAAGGCTACACAGAGAGACCCTGTCTCGGAAAAAAAAAAAAAAGGAAATGAAAACCACTTTAAGATTCTATCGCATCCCAGCCAGAATGGCAAAGCTCAAGAAAACAAATACTGGGGAAACCTTACTCTCTAATGGTATGCCTGCAAACTGTTGCAGCCATCGCAGAAATCAATGTGGAGAATATTTGTTTGTTTGTTTGTTTTTCAAGACAAGGTTTCTTTCTCTGTGTAGCCTTGGCACCTGGCTGTGTGGAGAATTTTGGAGAAGTTTAAAGTAACTCTACCTTATGACGCAGCTATGCCAACTCCTTGGTATCTGCCCATAGGACTCTGCAGAGATCTTTCTTCTCCATGCTCAGTGCAGCTGTATCCACAACAGCGAGGAAACAGAGCAGCTGCGATATCTATCAGCCAACGAGTAGACATTAAAATGTGGAACACACAGTGGAATTCTATTCAGCTATAAATAAAAAGGAAACCATAAGACTTTTAGGTAAATGGATCAGACTACAAAATATCCCAAGTGAGGTATCTCAGCCCCAGAAAGACCAATTCCTCATGTCGGCTCTTACTGGTGGACACTGGCTCTGAATCTTTAGATGAATATAGACATGTTTTAATCAGTCTGTAAGGTTAAGCATCCTAAAGGCAAAGGAAGAAATATATAGGGATGTAGATGCACAGGCCTGTGTTTAATGGGTCACTTAAAGCAAAGTCCTCTCTCAGACGTTGGTTATAGTCACTTTAATTATGATGGATTTTCAGTCTTTTTAGACAATGAGCTATGTGTTCTGTGTTCTGCCATGCCTTGCTTGAGGCGTTCTGTGTACTGCAGATCAATTATGTTTTTAAAGCCACAATCCTTTTTTTTTTTTTGTACTTTATTTTATTTTATTTTTTCATTTTTCAAGACAAGGTTTCTCTATGTCTTGGCTGTCCTGGAACTCACTCTGTAGACCAGGGTGGCCTCAAACTCATAGAGATCTGCCTGCATCTCCCTCCCAGCAGGGGATTACAAACTGGGATGTAATCTGAATAATAAAATTTAATTTAAAAAACAGCAATTAAAAAAATAAGAATATTGAGCTAGGCACTGTGGTGCAAACGTGTAATTCAAAGGCTCAAATTGGAGAATCAAGAATTCAAGGCCAGCCTTTTCTACATAGTAAGACTCAGGGGTAGGGGGCTGAACTTTGATCATTGTTTTAAATTTTAGTGTAGACTATTTATTCCTCTCTGCCTGTGCCTAAAACACATAGATCCAAGTATTCATCCACTGCTTATACCATGGTGCCTCAGAGAGGAATCTATATGCTTCCTAGAAGAGTAAGGTAGTCCAAGTAACCCCTTAATTTTTTAACTTGGAGACTAAGATCCAGAAAATAAGTAACTTGGCCAAGTCTTGGTCATTAGCTACAGCCAATGAGTGACACAGCTGAGACTCTGAGTCTCATAGACCTGTTGGACCGTGTCCTCTTTATGACGTTATGACATGTTTCCCTTCACTGCTGCAGATGCTCCATGGCAGGTTTGCCCTCTGGCATTCTAAACTCTAAGTTCCACCATGAAGGTCAACCCCTGATGAAGATATCACATGTTGAGAAAATGTTCAGAGTCTCTTCAAAGCATATACTGGCACGTCCCATGAGATCTGCTGCTGAAATCATTAAGCTGATTTCTGTTATTAGAATAAAATATCCAAGGCTGAAGAACCTTATAACATAAATATATTTATTTAACTCATTCTTCTAGCAGCTCAGTAGCATACCAATGATGTCCAGTTGGCTCTGGCTAAGGCTTTGCCACAGATGGCATCAGAACGGCAGGAGCCCATATGAGACGGAGAGATGCTCTGGTTAGAGAGAAACTCAGTGACTTAGAGATCAGGATCAAGACTTTCATCCTAGTTTTCTAATAAATATTTTTTTAATTTATGCATATGTATGTGTCTCTGCATGTATGTGCAAGTGAGTGTGGGTTCGAGAAGAAGGTTCCTCTTTAGAACAAGAAATACATAGGCTGTGAGCTGCCTGACATGGGTGCTAGGGGCTAAATGGATTATCAGAAAGAGCAGCAAGCACTCTTGAACATTGGCTGATCTCTCCAGCCCTTAGGGTTAAGATTTTATACTAACTCACTTCCATAAGTAGTAGATCAGAGCCCTGCAAGAACGACCTTTACTCTTTGTAAAAGCAACACCTCAAAATACCTAGGAGACCTCCTTACCCCTTAAAGGTCCCCTCCACCTCAACCTTGTCTCATTAAGGACCAAACCTGAAACTCCCAGGTGGTGAATCATATCTGAGCCATAGCAACCACCACTTTGCTTTAGGATGATGGGCTGAGGAGACTTCTCCAACAGATGGGTGTCTCACTAGTCCAAATCAATACTATTTACACTAGTAGAGGACATCTAGGGGTGGGTTCAGCTATCAGTCTTGAGATACAGCAAACTGTAGAGTGTGATAGTTTGAATGAGAATGGCATCCATGGGCTCATGGTAGAATATTTGTTTCCTGATGGGTGGAACTGTTTGGGAAGGATGAGGAGATGTAGCCTTCTTGAAGTAGGTGTGTCTCTGGGGGTGGGCTTTGAGGTTTCAAAAGACTCACACCACTTTCAATAGGGTCTCTCTCTCTCTCTCCCCCTCCCTCCCTCCCTCCCTCCCTCCCTCCCTCCCTCCCTCCTTCTCTCTCTCTCTATCTCTATCTCTCTCTGTCTCTCTGTGTGTGTGTCTCTCTCTGTCTCTCTCTCTCTCTGTCTCTCTCTCTCTCTCTCTCTCTCTCTCTCTCTTCGCTCTTGCTCTGCCTCTTGCTTATAGATCAAGATAAGAAGCCTCAGCTGCTGCTCCAGCTGTTCCTGCCACCATGCCTTCACTCCACCATCATGGACTCTAATCCTCTGAAACCAAACCAATTAAATATTTATAAAAAAAAGTTTCATTGGTCATGGTGTTTTATCGCAATGATAGAAAATAAACTAATGTGTCTTGGTCTCCATTAAGAAGGGATGAGACATGATAGAGAGACAAGGAGGGAATGGAGCAAAGACACTTATTTTTGTTGACAGAGGACTCCTTCCCATTTCGACCTAAGAGTTCAGTATGGCCAGAATGGAAGTCCTTCCCCCTAGGCCTCAGGAAAGAAAGATGATCCTTTAACATTGGAGTAACCTGACCAAGACCAGTAAGGGCAAATGGACCACCATCATTGTTGTAGATCTATATATAATAAAGAATTTTCCAGAGGGAACTGTGAACCATCCTTGTCTCTTCTAATTTTCAAATGCTATTTACTCTTGGTTCTGTAGGTGGAGCTAACCAGGACACTTGCCTTTTAGCCATTGGATTTAATATCCCTGTTTTTGGACACCAGTGGTTTATTTTTTGCACACATGCTCCATATGGTGCTAGTTAGAGGATCAAGGTTTTTATTCTAAGGGGAAAGGAGTACAGAGTGTCAGTGCAGTCCGTGAGCCTAATGTCCAATTGCATTCCCTAGCAGAGTGGACCTAGCAGCTTCTGGAAGAGACTTGCCTTCATATGTATCAGCCATGCCCTAGACGTGCCCCACTTAGAACTTGCTTTCTAGTAACTTGTGGGTGTGCCTGTGCAGCTTCCTGTATCAGGGCCCTCTGGAGTCATAGCTGCACTCCAGATACCCACCTTCTAACTTCAGGCCAAATTCTCCCCCATTAGAGTCTTCTTTAATCACTTTGGCTGAAGACTTAATCTTACTTCCTATGAAAGTCCCTGGAACACTTTGCTGATGGACCCCCTCAAAGACATAGAATGATATATTCCGGCTATTTACTGACATTTGACCTCTTCTCCTTACCTGCGTTATCTTTGCCCTGATCACACTGAAACTTCCCCGGTGAATAGTAAATGATTTACATTGATTTATTTGAGGTTTTTTTCCCCCTAACATCCCACCTGCACCAGAATTGTTAAAACTTACAAGTTTGAGGTTTTTAAAATATTTTTAATTTTTATGGAGGAAAGGAATTTACACGGACATACCTTGTTTTGCGGCATGTCATTTTATTGTGCTTTTGCAGATAATACACTTTTACAACTTAAAGGTGTCTACAGCCCTAGGTCAAACAGGCCTTTAAGTGGGGAAGAAATGGAACTGAGTGTGAAAGTACTTGTCTGGCACTCATATGACCCCGGGCTCTATAGGATAATAGTGAACAAAAAACTGCTCTATCAATGCCAATTTCCTAATGACATGCTTTCATTGTGTCTCTGTATCACTTTTAAAAATAAATACAGGCTCTCTCTGTCCTGGAATGCAGTATGTAGAGCAGGCTGGCTTCAAACTCACAGAATGCTGCCTGCCTCTGCCTCTGAGTGCTGGGTTGAAAAGCATGTGCCACCATGCCCAGCTATCTGTAATATAATTTTTCCAACCTTTCACATATTCCTACTGTTGTTACATATGTGAAAGTTCTCTTTACTAAGTGGTCTTTGAGGTAATCTTTTGGGATGTCATGAGTTTTGTTTTGTTTTGGTTTGGTTTGGTTTTTGGTTTTTTAAGACAGGGTTTCTCTGTGTAGCCTTGGTTGTCCTGGACTCGCTTTGTAGACCAGGCTGGCCTTGAACTCACAGAGATCCACCTGCCTCTGCCTCCCGAGTGCTGGATTAAAGGTGTGCGCCACTGCACCGGGCATGAGTTCTTATTTTAAAAGCAGCTAAGTGAACTGAGGAGCATCATATGTGCTCTAACTGCCCCACCAACCAATTGCCTCCACACCTCTCCCCTTTGTCCTGGGTCACCCTGTTGCCAAGACACAACAGTGTTGAGATTATGCCCGCTAATAACCTCACAGTGGCCCAGATGTGTCCAAATAGGAGGAAGAAGCACACATTTCTCACTTTAAATCTAGAGAGAGAAATGAATATGTTTAAAAAGGAAAATATAGCAAAGGCTTGAAAACCAGGCTCCTTGCACAAAGTAGCCACCTGAATGCAAAAGAAATAGTCTAAAAGTGACACTCTTCAGGGAGTGGTGGTACAGGCCTTTAATCCCAGCACTCAGAGTCGGTTGGATCCCTGTGAGTTCGAGGCCAGCCTGGTCTCCAAAGTGAGTGCAGGACCGCCAGGGCTACACACAGAAAAACCTTCTCTCGAAAAACAAACAAACAAACAAAGATCCTCTCCAATGGAGCCCAGTAGTGATAGCATAATTAAGCAGCCTTATTGATGGCACAGAGACAATGTTAGTGCTATAGGAAGAAGATCAAGGTAGCCGTAGCATTCCTTTAAACCAAAGCTCTCTTCAAGTCTGTGAACGCTGAAAGAGGTAAGGAAGCTGCAGAAGTAAATGGAACAGAGGCTAGCTCATAAGGCTGGAAGAAAAAGCTTTCTCTATAACAAAGGAGGGCTACGTGAAGCAGGAGCCACAGAAGGCGCCCGGGTCTAGCCAAGGAAGCCAGTGAAGGCACTACATTCGACATCGGACTGTCACTGTCCACTATGTAGCTTGGTTTTGGAAGAAGAGCTATCCAGGGCTTTCAGAACTACAGAGAATTCAGTGGCTGGTTTCAAACGTTCAAAGGTCAGCCTGGCTCTTTCTAGGGGGACAGTGCTTCTGGTAACTCAAGGGAAAGCTCACTGGAGAAGCCTAGAGCCCTTAAAAAAGATTATCCCAAGTCTACTCTGCCCTGTTTGCAAAATGGGACAAAGCCTGTGTGATAGTGCATCTGTTTATGATGTGGTTTGCTAAGGAGTAGAACCACTATTGTGATCACTGCTCCAAAAAGTAGATTTATTGAACTCAAATATGCCTGCTCATTAGCCAAGCACGTTGTTACCCAAGAGCTGAGTGGAGATTTAGATGAACACTCCCCCACCCCCACCCCCTCCCCGCTCCCATGCACAGCATCCATTCTGTCATAAAGAGCAATTCCAAAGCTCAGATCTTATTACTTAAGAAGCATATCAGACTGTAGCTACCACAGATAGATGACTCACCTGATAGGTGAGTACACTGGAGACTTGTGGAAAGGGTTCACCTCTCTAGGTGCCACGAGAGACATTTGTAACCCCTGGGAGGTCTTATGAATTAAATGGCATTTCAAAGAAGGTGGCCCCAGTGGTTTGTGAAAGACTTTGAATGGTTTGTGACTTCAGTGGAGGAACAAATGTAGCAGCTATAGCCAAGAGGAGTACAATGGGGTGTCTGAACAGGCATCTGAATGGTGCAATCCCACAATAAAACTCACAAAGTTAAGACTTGCTTTTTAAGGAAGAGCAGAGAAAGTGGTACATTGGAATGGCTTCTACTTGTGGCAAAAATGTGATAAACACCGTGAGTGAAAGCAAAGAATCCAGAATATCATGTAAACTTACAGGGGGAGCAGTTCTTCTTGGAGAGGAATGACTGTTCTATTGTAAGGAAAATGTTCTCAGTCAACCAAGCACCGTATTTACGCCTTTAATTCCAGCAAGAGGGAGAGGTCCATGCCTATCTGTTCTACATAGTGAATTCCAGGACAGCCAGGGCCATGCAGTAAGACCCTGTCCCAAAAGAAAGAAACAATGTGTAATCGAACAATTTCTCTTGGTACAGGGAAATCTTTCAAGAAAGGAAGAGCCCAATGATACTATTAACTCAATATTTTCAGTATTGATTTGCTTTACGAAATTGCCACAGCTGTCTCAACTATTACCAACCATCAAGGTGACCACTCAATAGCTATCAAAATGAGTCAAGAACAAAGAACAACCAATGGGAAGACAAAATATCAGCTTGGGAGCTGGTTTTGTAGTGTAGTTCATAGAGGTGATGGTTTGAAAGGAAATGGCCTGCCTGCGTAGGGAGTGGCACTATTAGGAGGTGTGGCCTTCCTAGAGTAGGTGTGGCCTTGCTGGAGGAAGTGTGTCACTGTGGGGGCAGGCTTTGAGATTTCAGAAGCTAAAGGTAGGCACAGTGGTTTACTGTTTCTTCCTGCTGCCTGTGGGAATCAAGATTTAGAACTCGGAGCTCCTCCAGCACCATGTCTGCCTGCACACCGCCATGCTTCCTGCCATGACAACAGTGGACTAAATCCCTGCTATTGTAAACCAGCCCTAATGAAATGTTATCCTTCATAAGAGTTGCCTCTTATAAAGCCTCTTCATAGCACTAAAACCCAAACTAAGACAGTAGAGTGCTCGGTGAACATGTACAAAGTCTTGCATTTGATTCCAGCACCACAGAAACTGGGTATGATGGTACATACCTACAATGCTAGCATCCTGAGGGATACAGGTCAGAGGACTGGATATATAAAACCAGTTTTAGCTATATAGTGAATTTGATGTCAACACAAGCTACACAAACACCCTCATGTATGTACATACGTATGTATGTATGTATGTATATGTACATACACATGTGTGTATGTGTTTGACTCACTTTAATGTAGCATTGATTTATTATAGTGGTCTCAAACCTGACCCACAATATCTCTGAGGCATGCCTGTACATCTACATGCACACAAATAAAACTACCAGAGTCTATCATGAGTGATGGAAAACACAATGCCTAGCCATCAACCCAGAAAGCAAGCAAGCATGCTTGCTGTAGGAAATGACTGGAGATAGGACCAAGGGACTTAAAACTCAACTACCACTAACAAAGGAACCTAAAAGCATGATATGGTATTTAATGAACCGTTTTTATGAACGCTGCATGTGGAAGGTGCAACTATTGATTATAAAAAGTGAGTGTGGAACACACTGGGACTCAGGACATACGGAACAAAGAAAAAACAGGGAGCAGGTCAACCCTAATTTGTTTATTTATCTCCACTTATATACCCAACAAACCTCTATTGACATGCCTTCATGTCAAATACTGTGTTTACACTGCAGATACAAAAATAGACAAAACTATCTAATTCTAGCTACTCAGCTCTGCATGCTATGGCCAATGGCCAAATCTGGTTGGACATAAATAAAGTTTTATTGGAACACAGCCATAACGCTTCTTTTATGTGTGCTTTCCTCATAAGTACAAAGTAGTACAGTAGTACTAATAGGGACCCCGTATCTTGCAGTTCTGAAAGATCAGTCAATAGCATCTATAGCAACAAATTGTTGATCTTGATTTTGACTCACTTAAAAGTGACCACAGTACACAAGAAACAGTGTCAGGGTAGAACACAGTGTCACAGAAGACACATACTCTTAAAAACTCAAGGAAGCCATCTTTGAGTAGTGCCTCGTGGATGGAGATCATACAGGTTTTGTGTGCTGCCATATTCAAAATGACTGTTTCATGCCCAGGACATAGTGTGTGCTCAGTTCAGATTTGTTGAATAAATATATAGGGTGTGTCTAGAGAGATGTTTCACTGATTAAGAGCATTGGCTGCTCTTCCAGAGGACCAGGGTTCCATTCCCAACACTCACACAGTAGCTTATAACTGTCTATAACTGCAGACCCAAAGACTCTAATTCTCCATGCATGTGGTGCATGTACATATATACAGCCACAACACCCATACACATATAAAAAAACCAAATAAGTTAAAAAACAGCACCACAATAATGACCATGATACATTTCGTACATATATGAAACTGTCAACAAATAAATAAAAATTATTTTAAAAATACAAATAGATCCTTTCTACTTTGACAGTTAAAAGCTGAGAATCTAGGAGACGTGTGGATGAATGGGTGCAGCACCCGTGATGAGCAGGTGCCTTTGAGAAGTGGCTCAGTAAGAGAGAGCCTGCTCTCTGGCATTCGTGGAGGAAGAGGTAAGCTGGGTGACTCAGGCAAAGGCAGGCAGGGCCCACTGTAGAGCTAGAGCTTCCCTGAGACGTTCTATGCTTGACACTTTGAGATACAGTCCGAAGGATCACTTGAAAACTCCAGTTAGAAGAACGGCAAGCCTGGTGGGGGGAGCCTGCCGATGAGTTACAACAGAACACCAGGGCACTGGCTCGGGAGACTAGTTAAAGGGAGATTTAGGAAGCAGGCTTAGTGAGACTCCATGACTGAATGTTGTTGAGACTTTGGAGCTGGGTGGTCAGAAAAGGGGATAGTTAAAGAGTACGACAAGGAATTTTTAAACAAGTTTTTTTTTCATCTATTTTAAATCTATTCTTTGGCAATTTTATACCTACATACCAACCCCACTGCCCACTAATCTTGACCATTGGCATGAAAGGCAGAGCTCTTCACTGAGATGATAAACACAAGGGATTTTAAAAAGTAAGGAGGAAAGGGAAAATGTCTTATTTTGAGACATGAGATATTAAAGGCATGTATAAACTATCTCTGGAGACTTTTTAATATGCAAATTTCAAACTCAAGTAGGGACGATGCTGATGCTGCTCTAAAGGGGACCCAGGTGAAGTTCCCAGCATCCATCCTGAGGGCTCACACAACACCTGTCACTTCAACCCTATAAGATTTAGTGCCCTCTTCTGGCTTCCGACGACATAGTGTGTGTGTTTGTGTGTGTGTGTGTGTGTGTGTGTGTGTGTGTGTGTGTGTGTGTGTATGTGTGTGTGTGTGTGTGTATCCACACAGACAAACAAACATATCTGTAAGTAAATTATTTAAGTTTAAAAACCTAGAGAGTAGACTCAGGTAAATATTGTAGTGTGAAGATGAAATTGGGAATTGTTAAAATCTAGAGGACAAATTAAAATCATAAGAGTAGATGTCATTTCCTAGAAAGGGATGGAGAAAAAAGAAAGAGTTAAAAAAAAAAAAGAAATGAAACAAGGAAGGGAGGGGGAAGGAACACACACACACACACACACACAGAGAGAGAGAGAGAGAGAGAGAGAGAGAGAGAGAGAGAGAGAGAGA
>OU015745.1:78388105-78408379 GCA_907169655.1 Acomys percivali | reverse complement strand
AGAGAGAGAGAGAGAGAGAGAGAGAGAGAGAGAGAGAGAGAGAGAGAGAGAGAGAGAGAAAGCCAGAACCACGCCAATATTAAATAGAATATTTCCTAAGGGAAATCGAGAAAGAACACTTCATGACCAGGAACAAAATGAGTAAAATTTTATGCAAAAGGAATAAAGGGCATGCTTTAGTCAAGGTGAAGTGCTTCGGAGGATTCAGAGTGACCAGTGGATAAATAGGGGAGCAGAGATACAACTGTCCTTCTCAACAACATGCACTACAGAGGGGAACAACAGCGGAAGCTGTTCCTGAGGGGGGGGGGGCAGGCAGTGCGGAGTCTGTGCAGGATGCCTGAGAGGGGTCGGGTAGTTGCTCATTGTCCTCTTCTCTCTCTTTCTCTGTCTCTCTCTCTCTCTCTCTCTCTCTCTCTGTCTCTCTCTCTCTCTCTCTCTCTCTGTGTCTCTCTCTCACGCTATCTCTGTCTCTGTCTGTCTGTCTGTCTCTCTCTCTCTCTCTCCCCTCCCCCCATTCTCCCTCTCCTTTCATCCTTCCTCCTCCCCCTTTCTTACTATAAGTGATATGATTACGCTTAAACTCCAACTGAGGGGGAGATGATATTTTCATTTTAATAATCACGAAAGGTTGGTCTCTGCAGCAGATGACGTCATAAGTTTTCTCTCTTTAGAAAGAGAAATTCACTGGCCCAACCTGTTCTCTGTTTCTGCTGAGTTTCCAAGAAGCTTAGGATCAAATTCGGTTCCCCTAGATGACTGGCAGTATTTACTGCCACTTCCTTCACCTGCTTTCTGTTCTGTTTTATACTTACATATCTCTCTTCAAAATGATTATCAGGAGAACTTTAGAAGAAGTCTCTTATTTAATACTGACAAGCGTCTGTTCTCCGTCCAGCTGTGTGACCAACAACATGGCTGCTTCACCCGTTTGGGCAATGTGTCAGCTGAGAAAGGGCTGGCCATTCCCTCCTTGTGGAGATTTTAGCAACATAGCCAGGAAGGAAGCTGCTCTGTTGTTTTAGTCTTTCTTACTTTGGATCCTTGTCAGGGTAGCTGAACCTAGGTTTTGCCTTTCAGAGCTACCAAAGAATGACAACCAGAATGCTACACTATCACCAAGCAAAAACCTGTAACTCACGAGGGTTTTGACTCATAGAAATGAGTTAGAAAAAAAAAGGCCGAAGGTCTAGGTCAATGGTAGGGCCCTTGTTTTCTCTCAAGGCCCTGGGTTCAATCCCCAGCACCACCAGAAATGAAGGGAAAGCAGCAAAGCGACATTTTGGCAGAAGAAATGCTACTTTTCCTTCCAGCCAATCGAAACGCTGCTTTTAGATGCCTGTCATTCTGGAGTCCTGATCCCTCCAGGGCAGTCTCAGGTTGCCCTCTCAGGCCCCCAAAGGGGACACACTACCGTTGGGAAGCTATGACAAAAATGTTTCCAGTGCTTAGGAGAATCAAGTGTTTTCCAAGCCTCTGATCCCCCCATTTACAAAGAGGCCCTTGATCTGCTCATTTGGAAGCATTTTGGTGGATTAATTAGAGCATTCCTCTAAATGCTCTCCCAAGCCCTGCTTTTGTGGGCTTATTTTGAATTACAGAAAGTGCAAGAAGACAGCAAGACTGCATTCGTCTAAAGAGACATCCATAGTGACAACTTTCCCCTAATGTAAACAAATCTTTCCTCCAATCTGTACTCCCTAGGGAGAGGACCGACCCTTGATGTCTTACCATCACTTGTGTTTATTGTTTCCTAGTGCCCCGTAAGGCACTGGTTTGTTGCTGCTGTTGCTCTGTTTGTTAGTTTATAAATGGTTTGTTGCCCTCTCGCATTGTCTATGTTAGAGTACACTGTGCCATTTCAGCCCACATAGGCAGCACGGGTTGATTAGATCAAGCATTTGTATCGACTATCACTGGAGGTGCTAATATCATCAGTTTGGGTTGAGAATGCTTAAATATCTCCTCAGTGAGCTATTATGAGAGATACAATGTATCATTGCTACCTTTTAGTGGTACCCAACAGGAATAGTTACTCTTTGCATCCAGCTGCCCTAGAGTCTGGACTTGGATCCCAAGAAGGAGGATGTACGGTTTTGTGCAGCTGAAGAAGGGTCTACATAAAGGACTGAGACCAGAAAGGATCAGGCATGTGAAGCAGCTGGACTGAAAATCTGTCTCTCAGATGTGCTGGTTGTAACTTCTCTAGAAACAGGTAGGGCAAGCACGTAACTTGGAGCTGAGTTTAAATTTTCCTGAACTCATCCTACCATTCCAACCTGACACACTAAGCTTAAACCTAGCCCAGGCATTTCTTTTTATTTGGCCCCAACAATATAGACTATTGTTTGCTTGACTTCGAAACTTCTGGGCTAATCTGTGAGTAACTTGCTCTTCTCACCACATCCTTTTACTCTCAGGTCTCTTCCCCTCATGGCAGCTGGACTGATCACTTTGAACGTAAATCAGATCAAGTGGCACTTCTAATCGGAACCCATAGGGTTCCCCTGCTGACATGTGGACCTCATTTCACATTCTGCTCCAGCTACCCCGGCCTTCTTGCTTTTCAGAGGATGCTCAATTGAACTCTGAAGGGAAGATAAACTTGTTTCTGTTTTGATCCCAAGTGTGGGAGGGATGTTTACCACTTAGATGTGAGAAAGCAGGATGTTTTTCCACATAGAGGTCGAACTACTTACGAAGTACTTCGTAGGGGAGCTTGGTGGAAAAAAAAAACACCCTTGAACAAACTGAAAGGATGTGTATGTATGTATATATATACATATCCAAAATAAATAAATAAATAAATAAATAAATAAAACAGGAGAGGAGGCTTTTGGTTGGAACTTGGTTTCTGGCTGTTCATCCCGGCACTTCAAGAGACTCCTAAAGAGAACTGCTCCAGGGAAATTTTCAAGGCTTTGGACTCCAGCTGAGGCTTGAGGTTCCAGCTGCTGTTCCAGGTTCCAGCTGCAACTTTGGTGGAAAGGCTGGTCTGCTGAAACCCTGCGGACTACGCCAGGGACTGATATCCTTAAGGTTTCATTGTAGTGTTTTTTAATATCCTTTTCTGAGAGTTTGGGTTAGTTGAGTTGTTAGGGAGGTAGGCTCATTTAATAAGTTCATAATAAAACATAATTGATGAGAAAATTGAGCCTACAGAACTCCCACAAGGATACAATTTGAAATGATGTCTGGAGCCCCTCATCCTTCTGATGCACTGCTTCATGCCTTAGCTCAAGCATCGCCACCACTGAACAGCACCTGCTTGGCCCTGAACCCTTTGTGCCTCCATTAACATAGTCTTAAGACAGACCTCGGCAAAGCCTGCTGCGCTTTCCATTTGTGTCTTTCATTTGTTCTCCCTTCACTAAATAGTAAGTTTGGAGAATTCATCTGCCTTATTTATCCACTACGGTATCTCTATTGTTTAGAAATCCCTGTGGGATATAGAGGCACTTGGTAAATACTTAATAAAAGAGTGGTGGTATATGCCGGGAATGCCAAGCTCTCTGGACACAGAGCTAGAAGGATCAGGAAGGAGTTCAAGGTCATTCTTGACTTCATAGAAAGTTTGCAGCAACCTTGGGTTATAGTAAAGCCTGCCTCAAGAAGCAAAAACAAAACAACAAGACGTAAAAACAAAAGGATATTTAGAGTGAGATGTATTTCCTTACAGGTTGATTTCTTTTTGGTCAGAGTTTTGCTCATTAAAAAAGTCAGGGGTAGCAGGGTGTGGTGGCACACACCTGTGATCTCAGCACTCAGGGAGGCCGAGGCAGACAGCTCTCTGTGAGTTTGTGGCCACCTGGTCTAAAAAGTGAGTCCAGGACAGCCAGGGCTACACAAAGAAACCCTGTTTTGGGGGTGGAGGGGAGGGAAGAGTCTGGAGAAAAGAGATGGCTCAGCAGATAAAGTGCTTACAGAGCAAGCCTGGCAACCCACGCTCAATTCCTGCTACCCACATAAAGATAGAAGAGGCCGGGCTCTGTAGGATTCTCCTCTGACTGCCATGTACACTCCATTGAGCAGGTGCATGCCTAGACGCACACATCATTTACACACATGATGATAAGATTTTCCTTTTCTTTCTCTTTCTTTTGTTTGTTTGTTTGTTTTTTTGAAGATAGCATTTTTCTGTATAACAGCCCTGGATACTCTGAACTCACAATGTAGACCAGGCTGGCCTTTAACTCACAGAGATTCACCTGCCTCTGCCTCTCGAGTGCCGGGACTAAAGCCATGTGCCACCATGCCTGGCATAATAACATAATAAGTTTTTTTAAACTAAAAACTATTGTAGGGAGATTGCAGACAACACGTAAGCGTGAGTAATGCTCTCAGCCTTGGTTAAAACAGCCTCTATATATAGTAGCCGGCAGGTAATAGAGAAACCCGTCTGTGGTCAATAGGGAGTGGACAGCAGTTGCGTGCTCAGCCCTGAATGGGACATCTATAGCACCCCCTCCAAGGTTTGGGGAACATCTTGACTGAAAGGGTAGAGAGAATGCAAGAGCTGCAGGATAGTTGGGGGAGCTGCTGCACTCTCGGGAGTGGTAGCTACCTGTACATGATGGGCCATGGGCCAGTCAACATTCCATCGTGCAGGGGGAGGGCACAAAAGGCCTCACCCCTCCCTGAGGAGCAGTTAGTCATTGCAATGGGAGGGAGAGGAATATTCTTCAGTGGTGTAACCACTCATGAATGGCCCTTGCTCAAGTAAATAACTCCCCATTCATGTTCATGTAAGCAACTCTACTTAACTGAAATAGGGTGCACAAACACACACACACACACACTCACAAACACACACAGACATGAAAGTAGAAGTGGGGCTTGTACAGAAGGGGGTTAGTGTTGGGGGAAAAAGATAAGATAGAATGCATGTTGAGTGCTATCAATGAAAGCGCACTATGCATATATAACAACTATAAACCTTGTACTTGACAAAAAATCATCACTATATTTAATTATTTTACCCCAGAAAAAATTATGTATGAATGCTGTCTGATCAAATAATTCAAAATGAAAATTGTAATGTAATCATTTGCTCTGATAGAAAATCAATGACTGCCTCTCAATCAATTAATTTTTGTCAGTTACAGGTTTTTTTTAATGGTCAAAAGACTGACACACAAAAGCATCAAGTAGACTTATGAAAACAAGTAGCTCATTCTGAATATTCCTTTGTTTGTTTAAAAGATTTATTTTTGTTTTTAATTATGGTATGTGTTGACATGCATGTGTGTGTGTGTGTGTGTGTGTGTGTGTGTGTGTGTGTGTTTGACAGGGAGGAGCGATGCTAAGAAGAGGGTATTGATTCTTTAGGAGCTGGAGTGACAGGTGCCTCTGAGCTATCTAAGTGTGCTAGATACCAAACTCAGGTCCCCTAGAAGAACAAAAAGGACCCTTAACCATTGAGCAAGCTCTCTGGTCCAATTTTTGCTTCTTTTATGCATAATCTCATGTGGTCTTGAACTTGCTACGTTACTAAACATGGAAAATTCCAGGACATCCCTGAAGGAGTGATTGACCAGTGGACAACTCCTAGATCTCAGAGGCCAGAAGTCCTATCCAGTCATTCTCCTGCGGTGTCATCTCCATCAGCTTGTCAAGTCTGGATATGGATAATTATCATTTTCCACCTGCGTAAATAATTGGACGGGTATAGGTGCAATGTAACTATGTTGGCCACTGAGTGCGTTATCTTGTTTTACGGGTGTTATCATTATCAGCTGGTTTGGGCTGGGTCAGGCTGTGTTCTTGGTTAGCTGGACTGAAGTGTCTTTAGGAGTCAGAGATATGCACACTGTGTGAGCCCTGGGAACATGGTTAAGCGTCTGAGCTGGAGATTCAAATCTACACTCAGCTGCTTCCCACTGGCTGAGGCAACCAAACTTCCTCAGACCAAGTTGTCTCTTGTGCAAAATGAGTCACAAACAATACCTGCCCAACCACCTCATGTTGGAAAATAAGCAGTGTTAGTTTCTCATAGTAGACAAGACCCTGTGTAAAGTGTTCAGTAAGTGACTAAAAGCCATTATCCAGGGCCTTAACTGATTCCTGAAAAGATTAGTGGTCTGGGTCTGGTAGGCTGTCTGGCCCAAATCTTCTTATTGGAAAAGAGAGCTAGGAGGATGGAGGAATCTGATTTTATGATTTTGGGGGTTACTTGTGAATGTGTGATAGCTGATCCATTGAGCACCTTGCTCTGTATAAAATGTTGGACCTCAGATTTAAAGCCAGCCGATTCAGCCTGAATGTTATGCGAGTCTTATCCTGCGTGTATTCCTAGAACACTGGCGAAGACCACCCCCACCCAAACCCACATCAGTGCACCCAGCGCGGAGGGTCTCAGAAGGAACAAGAACCTGCAACAGCCTCAGTTCCAGTGGCTTTTGTCAATCACTCTGGGTCCCAAGACTTTTATTTTCTCTTCTGGGATAGTTTAGTAGTCAGAAGATGACTGAGAATCAAGAGCAGGGCAGCCTTTTGCTGAGGTGCTTTGCAAAATGGGAGTAGTTGCGTGGCAGTTTCTTCTTCCTTCCCTCCCCTCTCCCCTCTGCCCGTTTTGCCCCCTCTCTCTATGCCTCTTTGATAGGAGTCCTGGTGTCACAGAGACGCATCTGCTGCTGGCTTTTACTTTCATCACTTGGGGATCCAATTTGCTTCCTTATTGTATCACATGAAAGCTCCGGGTCCCTGATAGATCCAACTCTTGACCTCGTTTAGATGTGTTTTCCCAGCTTGTTGTAATACAAAGGATGGAATCAAGGTGAAGGATGACCTTTATCTCTGAGGGTTGTACATAGACTTCGGGACAAGGTGGTTTATAAAGTAGGCAGTATTTCAAGTCAGTTAACACTAATGAGCTAAAATAGGCACACCTACAGCTTCACCTTCCTTCACTTGAACTCCTTGGAGCTTGTGATAGAATCTTAAGAATGACAGGAAACTTAGAGACCATATTCTTGATGCAGTTTCCTTCTCATCTGGTAAACTGAGGCTCAGTAGAAGGCTCCAGTTCTTGTACAGCTAAATCAACAGTAGGAAGTGTTGAACTCTGATCATTTGGCCCCAGTTTCGTTCTTTCCAGTACTCCACAGACTCTCACCCGGTCCAAAGGGTTGGCAGCCACAGACTCACATTGTGTCCACCCACCCTCCTTTCTCTTAGTTTGGATTTCCCTCTTCCACATTCAAACATTCTTTCTGAGTCACATTCTAACAGCCAAGACAGTGCAGCCTCAGGACCATCAAGGTCAAAGGCAGACTTAGGTATTTAGCCCAGCATCACCAACATTCTGCGTTCCAACTCCCCTCCTCACAGCAGGTGCCATCTCCCTTGGAATCACACTGACTCCCTGTTTCTTCTTTGAGACTAGTCACCAAAGCTGGAGGAAGTGTGTTGCCTGCCCCAAGTCACACAGCAAGAAAGCAACAGGGCCAGGATTTAGATCCTGGTGGGTTATTCCCTTAGTGCCCATCAGCAGAGCTTTGACCTTGGGAAGGGAACCTAGTGGTTGAAGTTTATCCCAAGGGGTAATTGACTCCTGGCTCTTCCCTGGGGGTGGTGGCCCTGTGATCTTAGGCTCTGGAACATTCCTACAAGCCTAACCACATACTAAGTGGTGAGAACTAGGGCAAGTCCCTTCACTCCCCCTCAGATACGAAAAGCGATAATGCCTCCCAAACAGTTGTGAAAACCAAGAATTAGGAGACATGAAGTTCAAGCTTCAACCAGGGAGTCTGAAAGACAGGCCAGCCAGCCAGAACTTTCCAATAAATGACCCTGGCTTTTCTAATCTCTATGTTAACTAGGATGTTGTTTACATTGGTGTGTATGGAGGATGAGAAGAGAGAGCCCTTTCTTTATTTTTAAAGATTATTTGCATTTATGACTATGCATCAATGTGACTATAGGCCACCGGTGTGCCAGTGCCCTCAGAAGGCAGAAGAGGCCATTGGATACCCTAGAGCTGGAATTCTAGGCAGTGGATGTCACCTGATACAGATGCCAGAAACCAAACTCAGGTCCTCTGGAAGAGCAGGGAGGACTCTTAAATGCTAATGCATCTCGCCAGCCTCCTGTAAGCCTTTTGTAATACCTTGCTTAACTGGGCAGTCTATGTGCAATAAATGTAAGAATATTTTTGAGAAATTATTGAATTGTAATAAGCTAATACCAAAAGCTTATTTATAGCCTATCATGTCATTGTACCACTCTTTTGATCTAGACAAAAGCATGCCTTTGACACATAAACAAACATCCATTAAGCACACATTAGGGACTGAGCTAAGTTTTCTGTTTCCAATCACACCATTAGATCTTATTGTTGTTTTCATTTTTTAGGTGAGAAAACTAAAAGTTCAAAGTGTCTGAACGGCCAGTTACATGACAGTAAGTAAAAAGACTGGTCAGAGGCACATAAGATGCATTTGATGATGCCTTACGTCATCCCTACCAAAAGGAAACATTCAAGTGTCATGGGTGAGTTGCAGACTTGGAATCCAGTACATATGTAAAGCAGGAAAAATATAGCTAATCAATTGTGAACGTATGTATCTGTGTGCGTGTGTATGTGTGTGCATGCATGTGTGCATGGCGGGCATGTACTTGCTTGTACTTGTGTGTGTCTATCTGTATGTGTGTATATGTATGTGCTTGTGTGTGAGTGTGTGTGTTTACATGTTTGTGTGTATGTATGTCTTTGTGTGTGTGTGTCTGTGTATGTGTGCTTGTGTGTGTACTGTGTTTGTGTGTCTATGTATGTATGCGTATACATGTGTGTATATCTATGTGTGTGTCTGTGTGTCTATATGTGTGAGTGTGTGTATATGTGTATAATAGGGAAAGGTGGATGAATATCAGGATTGTGAGCAAATACTTAAGCTACAGAAATTATATATATCATATATATATATATATATGATAGCTATGCCTTTCACAGAGGTACATGCACACGATTTCTAACTGAAGTCATTTACAAAAATGGCTCATCACTCACTGGGCACAAGGACAAATGTGCAAGCTTTAGACAGCACGAAACACAGACACAGAGCCTCTCCCAACCTGGACCTCACAGACTTCTACAAAAATTGTTGGATGAGTATAGTCAAGTTATTTAACATAAATAACTTGCATTTAAGTAATTTCTCTAGGGTGTGCTAAAATATGTTCTTTGTGTTTGTCTGTTTGTTTGTTTTCATTTTCTAGACAGGGTTTCACTGTAGAAACACTCTAGCTGTCCTGGAACTTACTTTGTAGACCAGGCTGGTCTCAAACTCACATCGATCCGCGTGCCTCTGCCTCCTCAGTGCTGGGATTAAAGGTGTGCACCTCCAGGCCCAGCTTCAAAATTGGTTGTTAATCAAACTGCCCTTTCCTAAAATTTGCCATGGGAAGGAATTAAAGAAGAATTATCCATCTGAGGGAATGTGGACATAGGTTTGGAATAGAGAGAGATAACTTCTTCAAATGGCCAAGACATACTTTTGCCTTCAGTGGGACTTCGAACTCTTCACAAACAAGTCCAATGTCCTAAAAGCTAAATAAAGCCAAGTGGGCTTTTGATTCTCCAAGGTTCAGATTAAGAGCCCAGCTCTTCCCTGGAGGACAGCAAAACCGAGAGACGGAGTGTCCATTATAAATAACCCCAGAGTCTAGCCAATAACAATTTCTTTTGATGTCCTTTAAAAACCCTGGGATGAAGCCAGAAGAACAGTAGCCAATAGGCTAAGCCAAGAGAGTATGAAAATATCTACAGCCGATTTCATTTTCATAGCGCTTCACAACTACAGCTCACAGCTGGAGCGCCTGCTGTCCACATGTCTCCACTCTGCCGCTCAGGCCGTGTGGCATCTGCTTCTCTAGCGTGTCTGCGCTCCCTGAGTCCCTCTCCAGAAAAGACCTTTGGAATCAGAAACAATGGAGTTCCCCTCTTAGATGAGCCATGTGACAGCTATGGCCACAGACGAGCTATCGTAGCTCCCCACAAGCTTTTCTTCGTTGGTAAGTTGGTCTCACCTCTATCCAAGAGCCCAACCTTCTGAGTCAGATTACATCATCACCAAAGCCACAAGATAGATGGATGTGTTACCAGTGCGACACAATAGATGTAAAAGCGCATTGGGAGGGAATCAGGTTTTCTAAGCAGGAAAGACTATATGTTATTTAAAACCCAGGCAGTGTGAGGTGGAGAAACAGCACAGCGGCTAAGAGAGCTCCCTGTTCTTCTAGAGGACATGAGTTTGATTCCCAGCACCATGTCTGGCAGCTTACAGCTACCTGTCACTCTAGCTCTGGGGGAATCAGACACTTGCCTCAAGCCTGCATGGGCAGCAGTATTCACTTACATGGACACATATGAATACAACATAAAAAGTAAATCTTTAAAACATCTAAGAGGTGAGAGTACAGATGTCCACACCACCCACAGTTGCTAACAAAAATTGCAAGCAATGAATGATACAGAAAAATAGACAGAAATATTCTAGACTATGCAGAATGCCAAGCCAACGCTAAGAACGGTTGACATGGAGAGAGCACTTCACGTCTGTGACCTCCTTTAATCCTTTACTGCTAACCAACAATGTTAATCCCTCATTTAGCCATTGAGGAAGCAGAAGGTGAAGAGATGTCCAAGTTTATAGCCATTAAAGGGGAAAGTCAAATCGGAAGCCAGGGGTTTGTACTCTCAATTGTCTTCACTTCCATGCCTTCCTATGCCGTACACATGTAAGAATAGGAAAAGCACCTACTAAATGCTTATTCATTAAACGAAGGAACAAGTAGATAGGTGAGGAACCTGCTGGTCTTCACATATGAACGTGTCTCTCCTCCACATGGAGCCTCATGTTTCTTCTAGCCAGTGGCTGCTCAGTGAGCATTTCCGGAAGGAATTAAAGGGAGCCTGCTGGGTCTGGCTAGCCCTTATGCTTTCTTCCAGCATTTATAAGCAGGCGGCCATGTCCTGGACAGATGGCATAGCAGTAGAGAATAAATCAGACATTTGCTCTGTCCTTTGGGGACTTATCTTTGATAAAATGGGAATTAACTGGTGTTTTTCAAGTCTAGGAAGGAGACGTTTAGCAACCTATAAAGAATAAGGATTATTTGAGCTCAGGGAATGACCATGGGAGCATTAGAGGTGGCCAGTCAGGCAAGCCTCATGTTGAGCACAAACAAGCTTCCCTTCAGAGAGGAAACGGAGCTAAAATCACGAAGAATAACCAGATGACTCATCCATCAAAAATAGGAAGCTCTCTCTGGAAAGATGGTGGCCCCGAGAAGGCCTAAGCCACAAAGATCCGCTAAGGCCCTTACCACATCGGGGACTACGTTCTTGTTTCTTGGTGCCTAGGGTGGCTTGGACCCTGTCAGCCTGCCAGGGTGCCAGGGAGGCAATAAGGCAGACTAATAGGGGACCCTAAGACCTGGACTCACTTTGTCTGCCTCCAGAGCAGTGGTTCTCAACCTTCCTAATGCTGTGACCCTTTAATACAGTTCCTCATGTTGTGGTGACTGCCGACTATAAAATTACTTCATTACTGCTTTATATCTGCAATTTTGCTATTGTTATAAATCATATAAACATGCAGGATATCCAACGTGTGACACATGTAGCAGTCTCAACCTACAGGCTGAGAGCTGAGGTTCTAAACAAAGCTTCCCCAAGGCAGCAGCTGTGCAAATGAGGACACTGGGCAAAGTAGAGGCACTAACAGTTCTACCATCACCCCATTGCCTGTGAAGTACAAAGAGCAGTGGCTGGCCGCTTTTTATGATGCTTTTAACATCAACCCTGTAAACATAAAGGGAAGCATTCAGTGGATGTCAGAAGGAAGAGAAGATGTTTGCATCTCACTCAGATCTGAAAAGGTGGTATACAGCATCACTTATCTTACATCTTCCAACTGCCTTATAGCCAAGATGGCAGCTGCCCATCAGTCCAGGGACAGGTTCTCTGAATGGCCCCTTTCCATTATTTCCTACAGCCAAGCTGTGAGTGGACCATATAGTACACACTGTCTGTGAATCCTACCCTCAATTTTAAAGGGCATCAGGGAAATTATTCTTCTATAGTCACAAAGTCATATTTATTTTTACTTCACCAGACCAGCGAGTTCATCAAAACCCATGACCTATTTATGGCACACACAAAAAATATTACTCTAACCTCAAAAGTAGTTATTTTAATAAAATCATCAAACACTAATTTAAAACACATTTTAAATACACATATATATATATGTATTTATATATTATAGAAGTCATAATTTTTATGCAAACAATTTACAGCCAAATGTTAGACCTAACTTTAATGCAAAAAGTTCTTATTTTAAATTTTACAGATGGATTTAAAAAAAAACATTTTAGCACAAACAATAAATTTTAAAATTATAAATGGTGAATAAGTGTTTTCAGAAGTTTATTTGTTTATATGCATTTGTATATCACACATTTCATCTTGTCATCGAATGCTAAAGGTTTTAATTTGTCATATTAAATTAAATACAAGGACTATACCAATTAATATGGCAGATGCTCCTTGAACAGAGAAGATAACCACACTATTTTTACAAGGATTTAATTTAAAACAAACAAACTCAAGTTTATTCCACACCCAAAATAGCCATACTAGGTTTGTTGTTGAGTGAGGCGCCGAGTGAGTCTGAGACAATTTAGAGAAGATAGTAGCATCAAAATAGAACGGACGGGACCTCAAGTCTGTCACATTGGCTACACACCTGAGGAGCGTCAGCTTCCTCTAAAAGGAATCATCCTAACACTAAACCTATGAAGCTGTTACAAAGCTGGGAGCCAGCCGTACATGAAAAGCACCTTGCACATAGGAAATGCAGTTCTCAAGTGATGGAGGTAGCCCTGTGTGTTTGAGTACAGGTGTGGTGGACAGTGTGTGTCATGTGTTTTTATATTGATATTGCTTCATAATGCTGCCAAACGTTCTCTAGTCTCTACATGAAAGTACCTCAGTAAGGCATCACACCTAGCACACACTCCGTGTGTTACTTAACGACACCCCGTAGGGTTGGAGACTATGCTCACTTCTGGCTTTATCTCAAAGGGCCATGTGAACTTTGATCAGCTGCTTGTCTTTCTGGCCAGGACTTTCTCCTAGGACCCTTCCTCTAAAACTGTAACCAGAACCTAAATCAATACCAGGGAAGGGGGCGAAATCTGTTTTTAAAAAATAGTAACTTAAGGTGCTGGAGATGTTGACTGTGGTGTGTCCAACATGGTCTTATAGTCACACAGCTTTTTCAATGTTAAAGTGAGTCCCTCAAGCCCTTCTTCACTGTGACAAACTGTAGTTTCCCCAACAGCCTTCATCACAGATACCAGAGTGTGACGCTTGCACATATTGCTGCTCGTCCTGGCAGTAGGCACACACTATGCCTCAAATATAATCCTTCCTTCATGTTCTGGCCATAGGCTATATGTGGTAGGGACCTGGGGCACAATTTATAGTCACAGATTTTTGTTTTCATCAGCTGAAGTCCCACGTAGCTCCAAAGGATTGAATGCTAACTGATTACTGAGTTGTGATAATAACCGCTTCTCATAATTAAGCCAGTAAATACGTTCAGATGTGTATCTTTGGCGGCCTGAGTCTAGCCTTTAATGGCTGAGCCATCTCTCTAGCCCATCAGCTCAAATTGAAACCGTTTGACACCTAAGCTTCGCCAAACAAAGAAGGAGTCAACTTGAGAGACAGGCTATTCTCTTCTCTAGAGATACCCAAGAAGTGGATGTTTTAGTAGACGCCATATGCAAGAGATTCAAATTAGAGTAACACCCTGTGTTCCTCTGAACCCAGTGATCTTTATCATTCTCTGGTTGTATTTATGAGTACAAGGCTAAGTCTGGAAGTGGAGGTGTTAGGCTATATATTGAGGCTTTGTTGGTGTTGTTTAAATGAGTTGTGCAGCTCTATTGGGGGAAGAGAGAGATGGCAACTCAACACCCAGCTAGCTGAATCTTAGTACGGATGATTCCTGTACTCCAGGGTTCTGAGCCATGCAATTCAATTTCATATAGATGGCACTATTGCAGAGTAGAGGTAACCAACATGCCCAAACCTGGACTTGGCAAGCACAAGGGAACACAATCATCTTACTGGCATTCACAGTGCTTCCTGCAGATTACCTACTTGCTTCTCCCAGATCTTCTGAGAAGCCCAAAGCTTGCTTGGTTTGTGCCCAGTTTGGTGCCCAGGCTCACCAGATTCTCCTATAGTTTAATCAGTTCCTTCTCTTGGCATACCGCCAGGCCCGACTCAGAATTTTAAAGGTTGCACTTCCTTAAAGTGCAGCATTTGCCAACAGAACCTGCATCAATCAACTGATTCATTACGCCTGCACTGCTCACTGATGAGCGCCGGGTAATGAGCTCTGGCTTTGTCTCCTGTGAGGCTGGCCTTTCCCTCATCCACCTGAGAACCAGCTACTTAAGAGGAAGTGCACCAGATTACCTGGAATGTAGCGTAGCGGGAATAGCATCTGGTCGGGTCACCGGAGCCATCCAGAGGCGGCGGCGTTTGAAGCATCCCTCCAGATCTGGTAAGGCTGCTGAATCTCGGTTTCAACTTCAGAATTTGGTGAATGCCCTCCAAAATTAAAGAATGATATAGTGATGAAGAGGTTTCCTGGCCCGATTCTTGCTTCTCTGGGCCTTTAGAAAGCCTCACACCCTTCCTTTTCTAGATTCTGGTGGTTTACCTCAGATTTCTCTTGAGTTCCTGGCCTGATGAAGGAGTACCATAGTCCAATCAACTATCCGCAGGGCAGCTGAATCTGTGTGGATCAAGAAAGGCTTGGAGCCTTTACAGGACTTACCTTGGCTTCAGACTAAACCCAAGTCAGGGAAGAGAGGCCCATCCCTGTGAGGATTGTACCTGAAAGGCCAGGCCCGTGCTTGTCAAAGCACAGCAAGGTGTTAGGGCCTGGCTTGCTCTAGCGCTCTCTCAGGAACCACAAATGGGTGGTGACACCCAGGCTCATCGACTAGGGCTCATGTTCCTGCTCTGCCTGCTCCTGTCTGGGATTGCCGTGACCTACTCTGTTGGAAGAAAACTCTCTGGTGCTAAACTAACTTAAGCCTTGTTATCCACCAGCCCTCCAAACAGTACCACTGTATCTTTCTTCATCCCCAGCTCCGTCTGTCTTTTGTGTACAAGGCATGTTGAAGCAGGGACCCTAAATGTTTGGCGTGGTCACTAGAGAAGCCCACACGCAAGGTCTTTGAATCTGTTAGTGCAAAGGGGGAAGTGAAAGTGCCCATTTGGTTGAGCGGTGACATCAAAGAGACGCCTGTGCTCTGTGCTGTGCAGGGTGGCTGGGAGATTGGGATCCCAGAAGAAGATTAAGTAATGTAGCTTTCCAGGAAAAGAATGATGTTTTCTTTGCCCTCTCTTTATATCCCAAACCATTCAGAAAAGTAAGCATTAGATACAAAGAGATTATATTTATTTCGAGGAGAAGTCCCAATGTCATAAAGAAAATCCATATGAGAATTATAAGGGATTCAAATGATTATATTCAAATGTTCTTCTGTTAACTCTGTTGATCTCTGAACAGTGGGATATAAAAGAATGAGTTTAGATATTCTCCCAATTTTTCAGAGAGGTTTATAGATGACAGAAACAAACATCAAATATAGTACATATTTTACTAGGGATGTTTTTAATCTAGCCCAAGAGTAAGTCTGCAAGTTCTACAGATGGGCCTAAGTATCAAGGCAGAGGCTTATTTTTTGAGACTGATGCATAAGCCTACGATTACTTTTTAAGACTCATAGCAAAATCCTGCAAACCCAAACCAGGACTTCTGACATTTCTTGGCTATTACTTGTCTTAGCTGAGTGGCTAGCTGTGTTTTAGCTTGACTAGTAAGAAGCCTTTCTAGGATCAATGTACAGTTCTGGTATTTCCATGGTGACCTGGTGAGTGACTGTAGGCAAGTTCATCTCTGTTGCTAGCAAGAGCAGCAAGAGCTGACGTATGCGTAATCACACTTCTGTAGGCACCGGTTGAGACGGAGGAACAGTCAGAGCTCAGCATGCTACTATGGATACTGTAGGGCCTCTGTGAAAACATCTTAGATTAACATGCCCACCTGTGGAGAAAAGTTTCCACTTCCTATCAGTTAAGGCTGTGGTTAAATGACCATTTCTTCCATCTTCTCCTCTCTTGATTACTATCCGCACCACAAATGCAAACTTAGAGAGACTGATGTGTGGCGGGACACACTTAACTAGGAGTGTAACTCCTATATCTCTGTGGCCTTGGACAAAAGGCTCAGCTTTGTGGTCAGTAGTCCCCAGATATCCAATGAGAACTAGACCATACAGTCTGGCACTGGATTGAAGCTCTCTGTTCCCTCTACTTGCTCTTCCTCATATATAACTTTATAATCGTAGTGTGCTAGTACATTATCTTGAACTTCTTTTGTTAAAATTCATTGTATCTAAAATTGTGTGTGTGTGTGTGTGTGTGTGTGTGTGTGTGTGTGTGTGTAAATGTACACATGTGACTGCAAGTGCCCATGGAGTCTAAAAGAGGATGTAAGATTTTCTGAAGCTGTAGTCACCAATGGTTGTAAGCTCCCACAGTGTGTGCTCTGAGCACAGAACTAAAGTTCTCTGCAAGACAAATGCTCGTTCTTAACTGCTGAGCAGTCTCTTCACACCCATGTTGAACTCTTTAGAGGCAAGAAATCCTAGGAAAAGTAAGAAGTCAATGAACAATAGATATTAACGAATAATTTGTTTTCTAAGTAACTGTTTAATGTGCAAAATTAGAAAACAAGGAAATGGAATTTAAAATTATACTTCTTACTGTCTCAGAGTTCAAAGAATTCCATTATGAACATCTCAGTGAGTTTATTTTCAGTGCTTTACATATGCATATGACATACACACATTTAATATATGCACTTACATATTTATATGCTGCATGTAATACATCACACATGTATTTATTAATACTTGGTGCTGGATGTTTTAGGAGTTACTGCTGTGTGTCTGTGACTTTATATCTCTTGTCTAAGATCTAACTTCCAAAATAAATTCTTAATTCCATATTGTGGCTCAGCTTCCCTGTTTGAGAGTTCTGACTAGTACAGGAGCGAGTTTCGAAGCATTAAGATAGTATATTACAAAATAGCTCCAGGGTTAGAGAAAAAAAGCCTCCATTTGCTACTATATTTAACTTTCACCGCACATAGACTATACTCATCAGAGGCCACGCTAAGTGATTTGTAGGTATAATATTACTTAATCCTAACTCCCTAGAGGGAAGTGTATCATTGTCCTTGTTTTCAGATGAGGAAACTGGGGTTTAGGCAAGTTAGTTGGGCCAAAGTCACTAGCTAATGAGTGTCAAAATCACCACCCAAACACAGGCAGTTGGCTTCCAAAGTCCACACCATGGATTCAAGGTTTAAACCACTCATGAGCACACTGATCTGAAGGGTCCTACCCTACTGGGACCCTGGCAGGTCTTAGGGAGCTTGCTTATACTGTGGGTGTGCAACTGAGAGGCACCAGCTCTGCTGGGAAGAAGTCATGAATTCAAACAGGCCTAGAAAACCACCATGCCAACCATGTGTCCTTCAGTGTCTTAGTCACTATTCTATTGCTGTGAAGAGACATCATGATGAAGGCAACTTACAAAAGAAAGCATTTAACTGGGGGCTGGTATGCGGCTTCAGAGGCTTAGGCTAGGATCCTCATGGTGAGGAGCATGGAAGGAGGCAGTTAGACATGAGCTGGGGCAGTAGCTAAGAACTTAATGTATTGCTGATCTGTAGGCAGGAGGCAGAGAGAGTGACTGGCCTTGGTGTAGGATTTTGAAACTTCTATAGCCCACCCCCAGTGGCAACCTCCTCCAACAAGTTTACACCTCCTAATCCTTCCTAAAGAGTTCCACCAACTAGGAACCAGACATTCAAATATATGAGCCCATGAGAGTCATTCTTATTCAAACCTTCACACTGGGCATGTCAATTGTGGTGTCAATTGGAGGGTAATATGTGGAAGTATGTGGCTTGTTTCTCATGGAAGAGTAAATCTGAATAATTCAAGTAGTGTCAATCTGATCAAAAGACATTCAAGTACTGACCTGGTCTTCAGTCATCAATGGAACACAGTTGCTATGGGATTTTGAGCAAGATTCTTGCAGGACTAGTCCCTCATCTTTTTGGATGATCGCCTGGCTGTACTAGGTCAGCAGTTCTCAATGCATGGGTGGCAACCTCTTTGGGGGGGATGTCAAATAACCCTTTCACAGGGGTCACATATCAGATATCCAGCATGCCATATATTTACATTATTATTCCTAACAGTAGCAAAATTATAGTTATGAAGTAACAATTGAAATTTTATGGTTGGGGGGTCACCACCACACCAGCAACTATATTAAAGGGTCACAGCATTAGGAAGGATGAGAACCACTGGACTAGGTGATCTCTGTAAGACTTTATGGGATTCTAGGTCTTCAGTTGATCTGGAGAGGATGGGCATGGCAGGTGTCCTTACTTTTCCACCCATCTAAATGAAAGCCACTGAAGCCCTCAGGGAAGTGTGTTTGTGCCTTGCATCCTCTACCCTGGGTGGGGAGTGGAGATGAGATCTAAGTCCTTGGAACTTTCCGAGGTGCTCAGAGTATAATGAAAGTTACAGTCATTTCCCAGAAGAAGGGGTGAGGCTGTTTGTTTTGAGGGTCCAGATGCTATTGCTTTTACTTCTAGGAATGGGGGAAGCCATGGCTTTATGAATTTTACAACAATAAGAGAGGTCTAGAGAGTCGGCTCGGTAGGAGTGAGGACTACTCTTGCAAAGGGCCCTAGTTTGATTCTCAGCAGCCACACTGAATGGCTCATAACTCTCTAAGCCCAGTTCCAAATTCTATGCTCTCTTTCTACTTCTATGAGCAACTACAGTCATGTGCACACCAATTCCCCCAAATATACACATACATACACATAATTAAAAGTGAAAATAGAATCAGAATCTAAAAATCAGTTACAAATACTATGAAATGCACACATATACACAACAAACAACTTGAAAATAACAGCAACAACAACAACAAAAAACTTTACTCAACTAGAAAATAACAAATCCAAATAAATTCTTGAGCCCTTAAAGTCTGTTATTCTATATTAACCAGAAGATAAGATCCCTTAAGTCAGTGGTACAGTTTGGGCAAATCTGTAGGTTCACTTAGGTGAATGATGGATGTACAGTGGATGGATGAAGAAAGCCAAGATTGCATAGACATTCCGCACACAGCCTTAGCCTATAGATGGGAAGAGAACAGTGAGAGATCTTATTTTTTAAAAATTAAGGCACATGAAAAATTTGTAGAGCACCTACTGTGTGCTCATAGTAGGAAAAGGGGGGTATGACACCTTCCACTGGCCTCAGGAGAGCATAAGAAAAATACACAGGCAAATTTAAGTTTTAATTTCTGTAGTTAAGGCATACTTGTATTTGGAGGCATAGAAGGACAATTTTTCTTCCATGTGACTCACCCATTAAAGAGTGTTAGAGATAAGAAAGACTGAGTCATTGGGTGCACTGAACCATTTCAGATTTCAAAGTCGAGCCACATAAAGGAAAGTTACACAGTAATGCAGACGCAGACTCAAAAATAAATAAATAAATAAAACAAAAACATTCCTTCCTGGGCCACCATTGCTTTCTGAAGGAACCATGAAAAGTTTTATAAAGAGGTCTATGCAAGGATATAGAGATTTTCCTGAGGCCTAGGGGTATAATTCAGTGGTAGGATGCTTGCCTAGTGTGCAGGAAGCCAGGCTTCAGTCCCCTGCACTGCAAAAAAAGAAAGGAAGGAAGGAAGGAAGGAAGGAAGGAAGGAAGGAAGGAAAGAAGGAAGGAAGGAAGAAAAGCCTTAGTGAGGTTGAGAATCAGCAGCTTAGGCTTGGAACCTGAGTTCAGCTCCACCTCCGTTGAAATCTCCCTCTCATCTACTTATTTGCCCTCTGATCTGGAGGCTACTTCCTTGGGCTCCCAGTTTGTAAAATGTAGGTGCTGCTTTCTGTGTCTCTGCTCAGAATGAAATGAGCCACTGCATTATAAAGACATAGCAAAGTGAGTCTCCAGTCTAAGTGTTCTTAGGATTTCATCTCCCTCACTGCAGTCCTCTGCGGCCTCACACTAGGGCAAAGCACATTCTGCTATCTCCCTCATCACTTATCATCCTCGGGTGATCTAGAGGGGGGGGGGGGG
>OU015745.1:78362063-78388095 GCA_907169655.1 Acomys percivali | reverse complement strand
CACTGCATTAAATGAGTCTTTCCATCCCTCCCCTCCGCTTCAAACAGAAGGCTGAGATAATGGTAGCCCCTGTGCTTTTATGCATAGATACACCCACTGTGCCTTGCTACACTAAAGTTTCAATCTGTTACCTGCATGGTAGCCATTTCTTTTCCCTTCACAAAGGTGCAAAATGAGCATGACCCCTAGAAAGAAATACTGATGTCTCCCATGTGGGGGAGACACTTTTTGAAGACTTGACAGTATTTAAGGATGAGGTCTTTCACTGGAAAGACCTACAGCCTCGATAGGTCACTTGCTAGTTGTTCATATTTCGGCCCCGTGCATTCTCTCTCTTCTCACGCCCAAAGCTTTAGTTGTCTTTCTTTCCTATTGCCTTCTTCCAATGTTCTCTTTTCTGGGCTGAGATCACAGCTCTCCTAAGAGCTGCGGCGGTGATAGAATCTGGAAGACAAAAGAACAAAACACAGAGTCCTCTGAACTGCGATCCCTTGACTGAACACGCACAAACAAATCGGATGACGCTTGGGAACCTAGCCCTTGCTGCCAGAGGCTGTTGGGCTGCCTGTGACTTTTCCCTCATCTCTTGATTGCCTTTCTCTTGGCATTTGATGTGCTTGCCACCGGACTATGACAGAGCCAGTTCTCTTCTCCCTGAAGGGTCTCAGACTGTACCCTACGAAATGGTACTTCCTGAGCCGGACCTGATGTGACCACCAGGGCAGTACAGGATTTTGTCATTATTTCAGCAATAGACTGAGCCTGGGGCATTGCTGGCAGCCTTGTTCCTAGCCATTTCCAAACAGACACAAAGCCCAGGTTCAACTAATTCTAATAATGGAATTAAAAATTTGAAAATACCAAAGCCAGGTTTCATATTTAAATACCGACTTTCGCCACGCAGGAAAGGACGGCCAAATATAAGAGTGGCTGGAAGATTCTGGCAAAGATATCAATTGGGATTTTCCATTGTCAGAGACACCAACTAACAAACTCAACAGGTGATGCTTTGCATTCTTAGGGTTCTGGGGTTCTTAGTGACAAAAACCTGAGCCTGAAAGTGAATACCAGCATGCCTCAGTGGGAATCAATAGCTTCTCAGAAAGGCACCAGCCTTGAGCTCTTCCCCCTTTGAAAGGCAAGAACATCTACCACACAAGGCTACCGTGGAGGTGAAGTTCTCACACTGTCTCTACACACTCCCTCCCCTTGACCTGCCTTTTGAAATTCTGCACTTCATTCATAAGGGCTCTAGAGAAACAACTGAGCTTAGGCTGCAGATTTCTGGAGGCCAAATCCCAGCTCTGCTGGCCAGAGCTTCACCTTTCTGTGTATCTGTTTCCAGTCTATAAGATAGAGACGACACCACCAATGCCCTCATTTTATAAGTCATTGGTACAATGACTGAATAAATCATAAATATAGAACGTCTTCGTAACAGTCCATACTGGGTACTATGATTTTTTTTTAATTGGGCTAATTATTTCAAAGCTGGTTTTGCATCTGTTATTTCAAGGATTGTGCTTATTTTACTTTACTTCAATGTTGTGCTCAAATCTCACACCTGCAAGAAAATCCCGTAGATCTTTCTCTCTAAAGCAGTCATGTGCTTATAGTCAGCTACTGTATCATTTATCACTGATGGCTGTGGTCACTACCTTTGTTTTTGATACCTCCCTCCTGCACCAGCCTGGGAACACAACAGACAAAGGTCAACTCTTTAATCTCTCTATTCATGGTCAAAGTGTGTTAAATAGTTGTCGCCGGAAAGTATACAACTGTATACATATGGACATGCCTACACAGGCTGGAGCGTAGCACCCTTTGTTGCATAGCTATATAGTTTTTAGAAAATATTTTATCGTTGAGATTATAATTCCATCATTTCTCCCTTGCCGTTCCTACCACCAAAACTTCCTATATACACTTCCTTTCTCTCTTTTAAAATCATGCCTCAGCCAGGCGTGGTGGCACATGCCTTTAATCCCAGCACTCGGGGAGGCAGAGGCAAGTGGATCACTGTGAGTTCGAGACCAGCCTGGTCTACAACGTGAGTCTAGGACAGCCAGGGCTACACAGAGAAACCCTGTCTCAAAAAACAAAACAAACAAACAAACAAACAAACAAACCAAAAAATAAAATCATGCCTCTTTTTTTTTTTCAATTAACAAGTACACATACAGAGATGTATATACATACATATTCTTGAATATAAATCAATAGGGTTGTATAAAGTTATTTGCATATATGTTTTCAGGGTTGAGTATTTGGTATTGGATAACCAATTGATGTTCTCTTCACTGGGGAAGACATTTCTCCATCATTTCTGTTGTCTGTCGTTCTTTGCAAGGCCTCCTGGCCTTCTCTCCACCCACACTGGCTTGTCTGTTGTTGTCTTTGTTCAGCTCATGTGTAGGCAGCCATGTTGGTGAGACTTTATAGGTATAACTTCTGACATTCCTAGGAGACACAATCTCACAGTGGATGCCCTAATCCTCTGGCTTTTACAATCTTTCTGTCCCCTCTTTCAAAACGTTATGTGAGCCTTAGGTGTAGGAGTGATTTGGTAGACGTATCCATTGAGGCAGGGCTCCAGAGTTTTTGGATTTTAATTAGTTGTGGTTTTCTGTCAAGTTCTGCATCTGTTTCAAGGAGAAGTTGCTTCGTGAGAGGTGAGGACTAAACTCATCTGTGTATTTAAGGACCAATACTTAGAGTATAGTTAGGGATTATTCTTGTTTAGTCAAGGGCTGATCATAGGTTTCTCTTCCAACATCATGACTTCACCAGCCCCGATAGCTGGCTAGCTTTCCACTACCAAGTATGATTTCCTTCTTGTTGAGTGGGTCTTAAATCAAATTAGAAAGCAGTTGGTTACTGCCAAGGTGTATTTGCCACTGCTGTACCTTCAGGAGTATTGGGCCATGCTGGTGGTATGGACCCATAGCACAATTAGGTTTTAAAGACTGAACATTGCGATCCTTTGTACTTACTGACACATAATAAACTCACAGTAAATGTGTTTACATGAAAAAAAAAACCAGAAAGATAAACCAAGATATTACAAAAGGTTCAATGGAAGCTCCTATTCATTGGTTGCCTCTCTTATTCAAAACATGTAGGTAACTCTTAACTTGCACATCAGGTCTAGCTTAAGATTCCAAGGAAAAGAAGAAAAGTCTTAAACTTTACATACTCGAATTCAAAAGGAAAGAGAGCTTAATTACAAGGTAATGGTAATTGGACATGAGTGCCCCATAGTATGGACACATTGAGAATGCGCTTAAGGCTCAGGCATTATGCTAAAGTTTAGCGTTGTGGTTCTCAACCTTCCTAATGCTGTGACTCTTTGATACAGTTCCTCATGTTTTGGTGACTCTAACCGATATAATTATTTTCATTGCTACTTCATAATTAGCTACTGGACTGAATTATAATATAAATATCTAATATGCAGTATATCTGATATGGTGGCCCCCATGAGAGGGTCATTTGACACACCCCCAAGAGGTCTTGACCCAATGGGTTGAGAACCACTAGTTCAGAATATCAAATTGTACAGTTATTTCCCATCCCAGGTGACCATGCTTACTGTCCTGTTAAGTAAGACACCGGAAAGACAGCTTCTTCTTGACTTAAAAGAAGAGAAGTTAGTTCTGAGAGTGTGTTGCAGTTCTCACACCGTGGATGTGACTTTATATAAAGGGAAGGAAAGATGATGCTGCGAACCGCATCTACCAAGATAAATCCAGACAAAAGGTTTGTCTGTCTCAGCATTCTGATGTCAATCCTTGGGAATACATTATGAAATGAAAAGAGTTCTCCCCAGGCCAATAGAGTTGTTCATTCTCATCAATCCATTTTTACCAGGGACTTCATTTGTTTGGTCCCAATTTCTCAATAATTGAGAAGTTTGTTTGTAAGTGTTTCCAAGGACCATTTCACCCTTATCATTTGGAAGGTTGGTTTTGTTTCACTGAGACTGGAATTCACACTGTAACTCAGACTGACCTAGAATTCACTAGAATCTAGGGTAGCATTAAACTCATGACACCCTTCCATGCCTTCTGAGGGCTGGTATTACAAGAGTAAGCCACCGTTTCTGGCTCAGTTCTTTTTTGTTGTTGTTTGTTTTCAATTTGTCTATTACAAAAAAAAAAATCAATTCTTCTTCCTACTATCAAAAATTGATGAATTCCAAATTCATATCTCCAAACTGGTATCATTTTAAAACTCAGGTCTTGACTATGCAATTTCCTCCCTTAGATCATCCACCTCAGAGACGTCTTAAATGCATCATGTTCAAAACTGAGTTTTGAATATTGCCCCCCCAAAAGAGTTTCTTTACCTTGTTTCTGAGAGAATCGAAACAGTCATTTAGCTGCCCAATCAAAAAGTTTGAGATTTATTTTTGCCAGCCCTACTTCCTTCTTGACTTCATCCCAGCTCAGTCTGATCTATTGCTAAATCATGTGGACTCTCACCTGGAAGTGTGTCTCAAACCTTTTTATGCTTCCCCATCTACAAGGTGGTATCAGTTAGTCTGTGCTAGTTCATCTCACACCAGGGATTCTACAATAGCCTTTAAAAAACAATTCTCTTCTGACCCCTTATGTCCCTGAAACAAGTGGGATGCTATGCCGGTTAATTTTATTTGTTTGTTTCTCAACTTGTCAGGAGCTGAGGGTCATTTGGTAACATGAAACCTCAATGGAGGGGGAAATACCTCCACAAAATGAGCCTGTTAGGCAAGCCTGTGAGGAATTTTTCTTGATTGATGATTGATGAGGAGTCATCATGTAGGTTGTGCCACCTCTGAATGGCTTGTCTTGAGTTGTTTAAGAAAGCAGGTGGAGAAAGACCAGAGAAGCAAGCCGGTAAGCAGCACTCCTCCATGTCCCTTGCTTCAGTTCCTGCCTCCAGGTTCCTGTCTTAAGTTCCTGCCTTGTCTTCCCCTGAGGATGTAAATTGTAAGCCAAATAAAGCCATTCCTCCCCAACTTGCTTTTGGCCACCGTGCTTTGTCACAGAATAGTAAGCAAATTAAGACAGGATTTGCTTAAGACAAAAGTCAGATCTTGCTACTATCTTGGTAAAAACCTTATGTGAAGTCTTAATGCATTTTTAATAACCTGTAAAATCCTAACTGTGGTCTGTGAAGACCCATATGATCTACCTCCTGACCCTCTCTCTAGCTCACTTCCTACCATGCCAGCCCCTTTCAGCCACTTAAACATAGCACGAATTTACACTCTGTAACGTTTCACTCCTGTTTCCTTGGCCTGTACAAGTTCTCTCTTATTTTTGGCCTGCCTAACCCAGGCTTCTCCTTCAAATCTCATTTTAACATTTACTTAACAGATACCCCTGCACACGTGGAGAAATTGTGCCCTTCCTTAGTTCCATGGCTCTACTTATCTCCTGTATCCCAGGGGTGGCAATTTTGACAGGACAATCAGTTTGTGGATGCTTTATCTCCTCATGGAGAACCTGAGCTTCTTCCCTCATGAGGCTGTGTTTTTTGTATTTGTAAACTCAAGCCCAGAGCTCAGTATATACGAGGCACATACTTCAGGATTAACTTTTGTGCTGTGACTCTTATGGCTGCTTATTTAGTAAGGCTTGAAGATACGTATGTGTGGCTTATCCTATGCTGAAAATGGAGGACCAACTTGGTAATCTACTGGGGAAATACAGCAGGATATGATCAGTCTGTCCATCTGTTTCTGTTCTCATCTCTTCTCAGACTATCCCAGTTTCCAGTGTTGAGAATGGCATGGCTTGCCATGATGGTTCCTTTGCTATGATTCTCCTAGATTGTAGGCTCATTTGGGGTGGGAATAAGGGGCCCACAAGTATGGTTGGGTGAATGGTGTTGGGCATGGGATGATTGGAAAGGGGAAATATGGAACCATAGTGGGAGATAGCTGTCCTTTCCCAAATGGAAGGTTGTCCGGGATCCTAATTCTTGTCCTGGTTCACACATTTTCAGTTCTTAGGCCACACACAACAATATTTTTGCCTTTTTACCTCTAGGAATCAAAAAGTAAATTGTATATTGATCATGGACTTGGTGCAGACCCAACTAGCAGGTACAGGCAGGCAGGTTTCAAATTGTGGGTACTCTGATGCCATGCTATAGCCTATCACTTTTGCCCCTTTGGAGGTATGGCCCATCCATTCTTATGGAATCTCCTGAGTTTTCTATTCCATTTAGGTACTTACCATAGACTATACAATGTAGAGGATGGTCTTGACATAGTGGCACACATCTTTAATTTCAGAACTGAAGATGTAGAGGAAGGAAGGTTAGCTCTTCAAGGCCAGTCTAGGCTACATAGTGAATTTGGGGTCAACCTTTAAGAGACAGGAATAGAGGAAAGGAGAGAGATGGGGGGAAAGGGGAAAGAGGAAGGGAGGCTTTAACATTTTTACTTTGTTCATTTAGTTTTGTTTTGTGTGAATGTAGTATAGGTATATATGTTCATGTAGTATATGCACATGTGCATATGCATGCATTTGGAAACTAGAGATTGGTCTTTGATTGGCTTCCTTGATCTTCCTTGACTGTTCCCTTCCATATCTCCTGAGGCAGGGTCTCTCACTGAACCCAAAGTTCATCAACTCATGTAGGCTTGTTGGCCACTGAGCTCCAGCAATCTACCTGTCTTCAGCCATCCTCCAGCAGTGGGGTTACAGATCTACTCCACAGTGTCTGTCTTCTTTGTGGGTGCATAGTATCTGATTCTGGTCTTGATATTTGTGTCCTAAGTACTTTCTTTGGAGAGCTACTTCTCTGGCCCTCAAGGTGGGCTTTAAAAAGTGTGTGTGTGTTTGTGTGTGTGTGTGTGTGTGTGTGTGTGTGTGTTAGGGGATGGGTATATGTGCAGATGCATGGGAATAAGTGTACATGCACATGGGTGTGGAAACTGGGAGCAAACAATCAAGTCAATTGTCTTCTTTGAATGCTTTCCACCTTATGTTTTGAGACAGGGTCTCTTATTGAACCCATTTCTCATCAACTGGCCAGACTGGCTGGTCAGCAACTGAGGAGAGGCCCGACTCTTCCTGCCTGCTTGTTCTGTCCCCACATGTATACTAGGTTATAGATATACCCCACCATGCCAGGTTTCTTATGTAGTTGCTGGGGATCTGAACTTCGGTCTTCACATTTAAGCATCAGGCACCTTACTTTATCTTTATTTATCTCCGCAACCTTACAAGATGGCCTTTTTTTTTTTTTTTTTTTTGAGTAGTTACTTTACTTTATACCTTAACAAATGTCAAACTCTATTGTTGTCTTCTTCGTTGGTGGGTTGACTCTCTCCCCTCAGTACCAATGCTGGTATCTGTAATCCCTATGAAGATCCTCTTTTATTTACTGTAATGTCCTGGGGTTGGCTCTGTATTTGCTGCAGAGAGAAACAAGATAGATTCCAAGAATCTCTCACAGGATGGAGTTACAGCAGGATTTTTCTATCATGTAGGGTTTTTTTTTTTTTTGGTAGATAATTATTATCCTGCCTCATTATTTTGATAAGTCATCCATCGCTTCAATTGCTTGAGAGTTTCATAAGCAGCTGCTTTGTCGGTCTTAAAACACAAGCCCAATCAGTTGGAATTTTGCTGTACCTCTAAGAGTGAAGATGGCCTAACACAACTGCTGTTTTCCTATGTGGGTGGAGGAAAGGTGTGGGGAGGAGCTAAAGTAAAGGGGAGGGTGAAAGGGGAAGAAGGTACCAGAAACAAGGATCTAACACTGGATTTCGGTTCCCACTACAGGAAAATGGTTCGTTTCCAATTCTGCATTTCAAGAACAAAAAGACTTTCTGATGATCTTTTTAAATTTTCTTTGGCTTGGTGTTTATCTTTAGCAGAAATGTATGTCTTCTAATACTTATAGGCTTAAATCATTTGAGCAAGTGAAATCATCATATTTCAAGGATGGTTACAAAGTCAAGACAGGGCACTTGAAATACAGTTTTTCTAGAATGCAACATGGGTCTCAGAATGTGTTGCCAAATAAGGGAATGCCTTTCCCTACTATCTAGTTAGTCCTTCACCAACCACTCTGAACTATGGTTTGTTTTTTTTTTTTTTTCTGGTTGCCTCTTCCTCCATTGCCCTTCATTCTCACGAGATGCGATTAGATTCTCCTTTCATGGAAATGACCACTTTAGAGAACAAGAAACTGAGACCCAGAGACCGTAGTCAACTGTGGAGTGTCTAATCGTATCCTGGGTCCTGAGCCTTCACACTGAATTCTCTTTCAGTTCTGCCTTCTTCAGCGTAGTCAACATTTTCTAAGTGAGTGTTGTCTGTCAGACATAATGCTAAGAAAGCCAAAATGAAGTACCTCTGACCTTGAGGTTATTTACTCCAGGACAGAGATCAAGGCATGGAGGCTGTGGGTGCAGAGTGGAGGAAGCTGCATGGTTCTCTGTACATGAGATTAGAAAGAAGCTAGAGAGCCCAAAGAGCTTCGTTTTTTAAATGAAACATTGCATCCTTTGAATGTACCTTCCTAAATTATGGTCTCTTTTAATCTTTTTCTGTCTGTTTTGTTTTGAGTCTTTTGCTGAAATTTTATTGCCAGCGCTTATAAATGGCAAGGTTAATCTGGACAATTTGCGAGCTGCTGGGCTTTCAGTTAATTGTAAAAATCTCACCTAGGCAATATATATGTTCCAGTGTGTCTATGCCATCTGGATGTGGAATGCCCCCCCACACACCATAGTCTCATATGTTAAAGGCTGGACTCCATGCTGGGACTGTTAGGAGAAGGTAAGCCATTCTAAGAGGTAGCTATACTTGGAGGATTTCTAGATTATCAGGGGCATGATCTCTGTCTTTCAGCTTTCCATCCTTGAAACGAATGCACCACATTCTTCCATCATGATAAGCTGCCTTTCTATCGGGCCCAAAACAATAAACTAGATAGAGCCCTCTAAAACATGGTGAGAATCAATGTTTTCTATTTAAATCTCATTGCATCGGCATTTGTTATAGGCATGAGAAGTTGCCTACTCTACTATCTAATTTGTTTTTGCTTGGCCAAGGAAGACAACTAGTGACAGCTCCTGACTGATGGGTCCACCTGACGCAGGCTAGGTCTTGATGACTGGAATGCTGTGGAAACTTGTCTTGTTGCAGGGCTGGCACCTGGAGACAATACCTGTGGTCATGACCAAAGTTCTGGAATGCCCATAGAGCTATGGTGAACTTGACCTTTGTTGACTGCACATCATGGTGCCCTGTTTCTGCTATAAACAATGCTGGATACTAGAGTCAAGGCTGTGGATGCTACTTGAAGTTATGTGCATTGGAACAACATGATGTTGGATGATCTATGTTTATGGTACAGCCTAGTAGATATAGAACATACATGCTGGACATGTGGCTCAGGATAATAGACTTTCCAAGAAGGCTGAAATCATGAGAGCTATGATGGGGCTCTAGTCTCCTGGATTAGTGGACATTCTTAGCTGTGCTACCCTGGCCTGAAAGCTGAGCAAAAGTGGTGACGATGGAGAAAGCTGAGGCTGTGAACTGTCGCATGGCCTCTTTTCCTGGATGGTACATTGAGGTGACTGGGCTGTACTCAGGGTTCGTAAATACTACACCAAACACCTCAAAGGGTTGATGTCACGAGGGAGCCAGTGCCTCACCCTGATATTAGAGCTGTGTCCAGGAACAGCCTCTGAGAAGTCCCAGAGTTTTACTGGGCTCTGAATCAGGCAGGACAGCGTGAGGCAAGTTGTAGTGCGGGCGCCATCATTTGCATGTCTCGGCACCTTTCTGGATGTCTGCATCTGCAGCTGATGTCCAACGCCTGTGGTGAGGAGCCCATGTTACATTCATCCGGCACAGTGGCTACCTCACAAATGGTTAATAAAAAAATGAATTTGAGCAAGGAAGTAAATGTGTGAATAGACTGGATGAAAAATATGAGGAATCACATCTATAGTTTAAGAGGAGAGTCTCATCAGAAACATGGTCCTTGTTCTCAACGTCTAGCTATTGGCATCTATCCCCATGCTCTTCTTTGAGAGCCAGTGACTCTGATAATGGCATAATCTGCAAAGTTCTTAACAGCTCTGTGATTCTCAGATGATAAGACATGGAAACAATTTTTTTTCTAGCATTTTCTAGTTCAACATGTTGTCAAGAATCAAAATTAATCACCTACTGACCCAAGAGGGTCTTAGGAATTTAGCAACCAGGATAGCACATGGGTAGCTTCATTAGTACAGCACCCAGGAAAACCTTTTGACATTTGCAAAGAAATGGTTGTTAGTCGTGAAACACTAACAAACAAGAGACCCACACCACCAAGGGCGTGGGAGACAGAGCAGAGGCCTACAGGTTCATTTTCTTCCTTCGCATTCATTGCAGCGTGTTTTTGGGGAGGGCAGTATCTCCAAGAGTGTTACAGACAGTTCTCACTTTCAGTGCGAGCCTCACTTGATGTGAGTGACTGCGACTTTACGTCAAATATAGCAACTTGTTGTCTGCATGGAAAAGACATGGCTTGGGGTCTGCTGTGTCTTTGGTGTGTGCTGGTGAGACTGATGACAGACATTAGATGTTTTCAAAGACAAAAAGCAGCGAGAAAACAATCTACAACCCCTCTAGCCTAAAGCAGCCACAATACATATTTTGTTAGTTGTATACTCTTATTTATATCCAGTCTATCTTCCATAAATATTTTAGAATAGTTTTAAATGTTATATGGACCTACAACAGGTATGTTTGTGTGTATCCATCTTCATTACTTTACACGGTACCATCTGATTTTGATTGTTTGTTTGTTTGTTTTGAGACAAGTCTCTCCCAGCATGCAATTCCGGCTGGCCCGGAACTCATTATGTAGATCAGGTTGGCTGGACTTAGCAGAGATCCACACGTCTCTGCGTCCTCAAGTCCTGGGATTAAAAGCATGAGCTAGCACACCCAGCCCCATGGATGTTTTTCAGTTCCAGCCTTTCAGACTTAGTATTTTGTAACTTATTTAGCCATTCATCACCGAATAGCCACCTAATGACCAGACATGTAGATTAGTTTGAAGTTTTGATATATGATGCAATGCTAACATGAATATATTTATTCCAAAATTTGATTTCCTGCATGTTGAGTTACACGTGGAGTTATAGATTCCTAGAAGTGGAGCACTGGGTTAAAGGGCATGACTGTGTTCTTGATTGTTGACACATGTGACCAGATAGGCTTCTGGAAAAGGCACGTGAGATTCACAGCATTTCCCCCAAGTATTGTTTAAGTGTTCTATATACAGTGAACGTCAGTGCTGCTTCAAAGACTTCAAATAGTTGACACAAAGGCTGGTAGATTTGGGAAAAGCGAAAGGGGGGAGGGAGAAGGAAAAAGACACGTACTTTGAATGCGGTTTAGAAATAAAAGCCGCTGGTTCCTGACAAACAGCTAGAAATTAATGTGATATTCTAAGGCATTATGCATGCCGAGGTTGTAGTAATTGTCAGTTGACTGGAGTAGATAATGTGGCTAAATAAGTGACTCAGTGTAGATACGATGGGACACAGCCATGTAAACTTGCTAAGTGGCCTTTGTAAACTATTTCCTTGTCTGGATGTTCCCCAAAGATAGAACTTGTGAGTAAAAAGATGAGACTAGAATAAGGGGGCAAATATGCTCAAAGAATATAATACTTATAAAGCTCAGTTTAATCAAATATAGATTAAGCCTAGAAGCTTTCCCATTTAGACTATGTGGCTCTATGAAGTACATGAAGGTGAGCTCACAGCTGGGGGTTCAGTCCATGGTCGTTCTACACACCCAGAGTTACAATTCTGTTGACCCACAGTTCCACTGGACTAAGCGAGTAAACCCAGATGCTCTGGGAAGATGCCAAGGGCTCCTACAACCTCAGCATCCAAGCCCTAGGCTCTATGTGCCCCATGTGGATTGATGGCAGGTTTACTGAGAGTTTTGTTTCCATGGAGGGGTTCCACGGAGAACTGCTAGGCATGTGGATTGACGAAAGGCTTGGGTCACCTGCTCCCAGAGCTATATTTGGCCTTTGGTGTCTCCCTAGTGTTGTTCCAATGGCTCTTTATCTAGAAGGTGGCACCCAAAAACTAAGTTGATTTCCATTTAAGAGCTAGGAGAATAAACAGACAAGCTAGGGAAGACAGTTGATGACTTGAGTCAGTCACAGAACCTTGGGAGCTGAGGCAGGAAGATCACCAGGCAACTTTAGTTACATAGTGAAATCCTGTCTCCAAGAACCAAGTGAATGGATGAATAAATACTTATTACAAAAAAATAAATAAACATGCTGTCCTGATTCTGCTTTGAGTGAGAATCAGAGCCTGACTGAATTCAGTGGCAGCCCGGGTCACTATTTGGAGGTTTCTAGTATTAAAAAAAAAAAAAAAAAAAAAAAAAAAAAATCACACATAAATATTTTTGAGTTACAAGCTTTATTTTCTAAGACTAATTTTATATTAACAGAAAAGTGGGAAAACAGTCCAGAGAATAACCTTGTACCTAGTTTCCCCTACTATTCATCAGTAGTAACAGTTTCTAAACAATATTGCAAGTTGCTGTCATTGATTCAGTCTTGCTTATGTTTCTCTTATGACTTTTGCTATCCAATGATCCCAACCAGGATGCTCCTGTTTGGCTGTCACATCACCAAGGCTGCTCTCAGCTGTGCCAGTCCCTCTGACTTTTCTTGTTTCAGATGACCTTAATGATGCTAAGAATTGCTATTCAAGTGTTTGGTAGGATGCCCCTACTAGAATAGTTTGGTTTTTTCTTTCCTTATGATTAGATATGCACTATGGAGAAAAGGCTACAAAGATAAAACTCCACTTTTATGATATTGTAGGAAAGACACATACTATCAATATGATTTATTATTGTTGGCTGTGTCCTTTGTCATCTAGCTGAGATGGGGTTTTCCAGATTTTTCATGTTAACTCTCCTTTATTCATTCTTACATACTGTATCATTGGAAATGATTCTGTGAAATCCATACTTAGAAAGAAGGGTGTATGGGCCAGCTAGATAAGCAGGTGGATAAAGCCTGATGGCTTTTTGATCCCCAGGGCCCATAAGGTAGAAAGAGAAAAACTGACCCAAGCAAGTTGCCCTCTGACTACACACACATACTATGGACACACATCCCAACACACTCACAAATATGAATGAATGTCTATAAGGAGTTGGGATTTCTGCTTCCCCTATATAAATTATTTAGATTTTGCATAGAATATGTCTATTATTTTTTAATAATTTATTTACATCACATAGACTCATGGATGGTTATTTTATATCTTGGATAATAATCTGAAATATTATCCATCCATCTTTGGTACAGGAGCTCTGCACCAGGGTCCTGTGTGTGCTGTAGCTTTATTTTCAGAATTCCATACTTCATGTACTACATGCTGTTTCATTTTTATTTAGTCTCTTTCCCATTCTGATCCTAAATGTAGCTTTTTCTCCAGGCAGCCTTCTTTCTTGCCTTCTTGTTATTGAAAATGGCACTAGTGTGTTGGGTAGTGGTGGTGCATGTTTTTAGTTCAAGCACTTGGGGAGGATGAGGCAGGTGGATGTTTGAGTTCAAGGCCAGCCTGGTCTACAGAGTGAGTTCCAGGATAGCCAGGGCTACACAGAGAAACCCTTTCTTAAAACAAACAAACAAACAAAAAATAGAATTAGAAACCAAGGTTTGAGCACTAGGTATACCTGTTGCTGGTCATTGTTTTGAAGGCCAAATACATTTTTAAATCTTACACTTTAAGTACCAACACACACATGGGATTATGATGCATCTGCCTTTTTGCAAGATGCTGCAGATTAGTGATTAATAGCAAATCACGGCACTGTGTAACTCTGTGGTCCTGTATATGAGACCTATATACTATGGTCTTCTTTCAACCTTGTGACACACCACTAACAGAACACCGCTAATACTGACATGTAAAGCCAGTAGAGAGAATGTCAAAAGAGTCTCCGAGGGCCTCTGAATGTGACACACAGCAAACAGCTTTTGTACAGGACTGCCTACTCTATTCTATCTTTCTCTAATGAACAACGCAGTAAGGGTAGTTGAGTTTAGGTACTAGGCATGAGGTTTGGGACCAACTCTGTGACAGTGTATATGGTGAATGGAAGAATTCTGTCTAGGGCTCAATTTCCAGTTACATAAGATTAGCTGCACTGGCGTGGGTAACGGGGAGGTCTCTCCTACTCTAGCACAATTCTCAATAGTCTTAGGTTGAGGGAATATTTGGCTTCACCCCTCCCTCCTTACACACAGGTCCAGTAATCATACAGTCTAAGCAGAGGAAGGTTGGTAGAGAGGGCACTGCTAAAAAATTAAGGCAGCTGTATTATTTTCTGAAGATGACAGGGAAAGGTCAAAGCTTATTTAAACAATCAGGACTAAGAGACTTTAGGCCTTTCTTTTTAAAGACTAGAGATCCAACGTATGTAGGAAATAGTAATAGAAGTTATGTGTCATTCCTTTCTAGTTTGGTCTGATAGACCCTAGAATTGTCTTCCTTCCTTCCTTCTCTCTTTCTCTTTCTTCCTCCTCCTCTCTCTCTCCATCCTTAGCTCCTCAGCTCCCTCTTCTTGTTATCTCCTGATTGTAATTTCTTACACTGCATGCTGAGGTCACAGAATGACTTCCATATTGCTCTCAGCGTTCTCTCTTGGTACTTTCTCCCCCACCCCCACCCCCACCGCCCCGCGTTATCCATGAAATCTTTCCCATATCCACTAGAAGCCCTGCAGCTTAAAGACTATCCAGCTTACAGCTGTCTTTCCCTTTCTATCGTTGACTGGGGCAGATTTCCAAAACAACAACAACAACAACAACAACAACAGCAACAACAACAATATTCCTGAAAGGCATAAAAGCTTCTAGGGACTGCCACCTCTGGTCCTGAGTGAAGAAGCAAAACAACAGCACTTGGTCTCAGAACCTGCCCCTTCTGATCCTTAGTGCTTAAAAAAAAAAAAAAAAAAAAGAAAGGCAAGCCTTCACTTGGCTTTTGGACTCATTCAGCATAATCAGAGACTTTGGTCTGCAACTGGTTAAAAATTGATAAGGTGAGTATTTGAGGGTTGCCTTCCTTTACTCCAAAGCTTACATTTTAACCACTTGCTCCACCCCCAGATGCACACACAACAGACCCTTTCCGTCCCCAGTTCTAAAGTGACATAAACGCTCGTCTAGGTATGGAGTCATAGAAGTTGCAGCACACTGGCAGCCCATAAAGTCAGTGGGCTAACCTTCTTTCACACAGGTGAGAAACTGAGTCCTCACAGCGGCTTTGCCCCTTGCCTTGTAAAAACCTTCCAGGCAGAACTGTAATTAGAAACAAGGCGCTTTGGGCAGCAAGCCAGCCTTTTCTTCTCTCTCACTCAATGTACCTCAGAGCCAGGTCTGTGTCCTTCCCATGTGCACGGGCTACACAGAAACTGGCATGTAGGGCACATGCACCCAGCCACTTCAGTCTGACCTCCTCCGGGGACAGTTTAATGACTTGAATTTCAGGCAGCTGAAAAAGTTTCTGCGGGCGGAGGTTGAAATAAACAAGAAAATCCACTGTGGAGACGTGAATGGAAAAGTACCAGCCCTCCCTCCCTCTGCACATTCTTCTGCTCTCCAGCTTTCCCTGCCACCAAGCCAGCTGCAGATAGGCTTATGCACGGTCAGGTGTACAGAGGGCGGGTAGGGAAGAAGAAAGAGGAGGAGGAGGGGGAGGAGGGGGAGGAGGAGGAGGAAAGGAAAAGAAGGAGAAGGGGAAGGAGACAGGAAGGAGAAGGAGAAAGAGAAGGGGAAGAAGGAGAAGGGGGAAAAGGCACAACACGTAAATCAAGTTTTTCCACTCTTAGCCTCAGGTGGTACAGAGAGCAGCCTGGTAGACTAGCTAGCCACCTTGAGTTTACAAATCCTCCCTCCCTCCCTCTCTCATCGGTCTCACTCTATAGTCCAGTTTCCGCTTTTCCTCTTGCTAAGGTTTCATAGGAAGTGAAAAACCCTGCTATTCTAAAACAGCGATGGAATGAAAGAAAAAAAAAAAAAAACCAAATGATTGCGTGTTCCCATCCCCAACACTTCTCCATTTTAAAATCCAGATACTCGTTGCCATTTAAATAAGCGAGGAAAATGCAGGCAATCAGTACTTGTGGTGAAAAAACTCTAAGCCAGGCCGGGAAGGCCTGCGAAAGCAGGCCTTTGATGACAGTGGCAGTCAAGGAGAAAAAGAAGGGAGAAGAATCTAGAAGAAGAAGAAGAAGAGGAGGAGGAGAAAAAGGAGGAAGAGGGGAGAAAAATCTAGAAGAAAGAAGGAAAGAAGGAGGAGGAGGAAGGAAGGAAGGAAGGAAGGAAGGAAGGAAGGAAGGAAGCTGCCTTGAGCAAGAGGAGACCATGAGATGAAGCTGCCCCTCCTCAGAAGGTGGGGCTGTGCATCTGCCCAGGTCTGTCTGTCCTTCTGTCTCGATGTCTCTACATGTTTGCTAAATTTTGTCCTCTTCCCTCAATCTCCCTGAACTCTAACCTTTCTTTAAAAAAAAAAAAAAAACATACCAAGACCCTTCTCCTTTGCCTAGGGATAATAATACACAGAGGTGTTGATAGCAGGTTTCTTGTTTGTTCTTCAATGATGAGGCCTCATGTAGCCCAGGCTGGCCTCTGACTGGCTATGAAGCCAAGGATGACCCTGAACCACCCTTTCCCATTCAACTTCCACTTACAGATATATGCCTGGCTGTTTATAACAGTTCTAAATTAGGGCCTTGAAACAGAATAAAGAGGTAAACTGTAACAAACATCTCTCCTGACTTTTCAAAAGCACTGTCATGTTTTACAGCTCGGGCTGTGCACATAGCCAAATCCACAGGATCAAATTCCCATAGGCTTGCCTTGGTGTTGGTTCTCAGAACCAGCTACAGTTTACATCAGGCCTAATGCACCCTTACTGTTTCCCATTCTGCAAGAAACAAGTGACACAGCCCCAAACCCAGATTCTCAGGTCAGCCTGATCTCTAGAAATAACTATGGCCATCAAATCACATGAATTTGTTTTTCAACTGTGGCTCTGGGCTAGCAGATCCCCCTTCGCAGCGCGGGGGGGGGGGGGGGGGGGGGCGCCCCCCCCCCGGGGGGGGGGGGGGGGGGGGGGGGGGGGGGCGCACTCTAGCCTTCAGGAAGATGGATCCTGCAGGAGTGAAGTAACCATCTGTAAGGCTCCTCATTATAAAATCTATAGTCCTCTGATGTGACAGCTTAGAGACTTATGGCGGTCCCAGAAGCTCCTGACAGGTGGGATACACTTCCATTGCAAGCCTCCAAAGAGAGCAGACAGCACAACGTATACCCCACCCCACCCCACCCCCCGCCCCAGGATAGAAAGGTTCCTTTTTAACCATGGCTGAATTGTGGAAAAGGTTTTGTGATGAGAACTGGGTGAGAAACGAGTTCCATTCCTGCAATAGGTATAATATTAGGACCAGGATGTTCCATTTTGTAGTAAAGCTTATGTTTACCCAGCAGCTGTGATCAGGCATCTGTCCTAAGCTCAGTCTACTATGGGACAAGGAAGCTGGCCTGGCCCTCTTTTCTGATTATTAGCAGCCAGGCATCATTAAATCATGGCATTAGTTGGTGAGTGGTGTTCTCACGCCTGCAGAAATAATACGTAGGACCCCAGGGCATGGGATCACTCCTGTGGGTCCCTTGAGGATGATTTAAAAGAATCTGAATATATTCCAGTCTTTTCTTTAGCCCAATAATAGCTGTTAGAATTCAGAGACACAAATGGCTGGGAGTGATGGGGAAAGACCAACAGGAAGAGAAGGACGGACATTCAAGGAAGAGATTATGTTGGTATAAAACTCGATAAAGTTACTTTCTCCGGAACTGAAGAAATTGAAAGGCGAGGGAACGATTTTCCTCAACATTCATTCAGCCGAAAGAAAAGAGACTCATCTAAAAGTAGGTGCCTCCTTCCGGTCTGGTTATTTTTTTCCAACATACACACTTCTTTGAGGGGGAAAGAGGGAGCGAGATGGGGGGAAAATCAAAACACAACAACAACAAAACCACCAGGGTAATACAAAAACATGGTCCCAGGGAGGATTTATGACCCTTGGTGATGGGGATAATTATCTATAAAGCAGGCCTGGTGGGCTCTTGCTCCCTAAACTCTTCAGAGAATCAAAGCAGGCTGAAGTATGAGAAGGGTAAATTCCTTCCCAGCCCCCACTCTGGCTGGCTCTACCGCCTGAGGGAGCACATTTCCCTTTGCTCTGCAGCGCCCCCATGGGGCTAAGAGTGGAGTAGCAAAGAGAACGCAAGATGGACAGGCTGTATGTGTGTGTTTAAGGCTTGGTGGTAGGCGTCAGGGGACGAGACACACACGGTCACTTTGACAAGAAAAAAAAAAAAACAAGCAAGCAAACAAACAAAAACTTCACAAAAGCAATACGATTTATAGGGCCAACAATACACCCAAACCATACAATTCCTGTTCCGAGGCTAAGTTGCAGCTGAGAAACCTGAAATACTTATTCTAGGAAGAAGGTAGTTACCAGACAGCTAGCTACGCAGAGAAAAATCACCTCAACAAAACCAGAGTGTCATGTTGGTCCAATGGGATTTATTTAACACTCTGAAATGAGAGGGAAAGTGACTCTAAATACAAAAAATCCCAAAGCAGCTATCCTGCTTCCGGGCAGGGTGGCTCCATTTGACTAAGCCAGGTGTCACCAGAAGTAAAATGCTCATTTCTACAACAGTGATAGGATTAGGCCTATGGATATTCCTCAAAAATCCTTCACAAGATAGGCTTTTCTGCCCGAGACTGCAGTAATCCATCTGCCAATATGCCTTAAAATATTCCAATTTCTCAGGGACAGACAACGGGTTTTGTCAGTTCCAACCCCTGTGGAAAACAATCGGCTGCCCTGGACTCCCCCGGTTCTAAAACCTGTGACATCACCTTTTGAAGTGGTGGCCTCATCCTCAACAACAGCATAGCTGAAACTTCTTACAGGACCTTGAGGGGAGACAGACAGGAATCCTCGGTACCCCAGCAATCAGCAGGCTTTCTGGGCTCTGCTCACCTCTCTGTTTTTACACCCACATTCAGGGTTGTGGTCCACAGATATTCATTAGAAACTAATACGTGGAGAAATTTTTGCAGAACTCCTCTGTGATTTAACGAGCCACTTGAAGGACTTTCACAAGTTTAAGCCCAGAACAGCCTGACCTTTGAAAGTGTCTTTTGCTCCAAACACTTTGGGTTAATTCTAATTCTTAAGGAATCTGAATATTATTTACCTCACACCCTTCTTGCAAGAGACAGACGTAAAAGAAACAAGAGTCTCCTTCATCCACGGATGAGTAGGAGGGCAAAAACCCCAACCAACATTTAAAGAGGGAAAACTGGCAGCTATGAACAAACAAACCAGGGCCCACAGTAGAAGGATTCTGCTCTGCATTCGCCTTTTGAAATAAAAGAAGGGAGAGAAAGCTTTCCTCCCCTCCTCCTCTCAGCTCCGCTCCGGAGCAGAGAGGACCCGGCTGTGTGCAGTGCGCCTGGTAGGTAGTATGTAGCACAGCCTGTACTCAAGACACGCAGTATCTGTGATCCTGGCAGCCAGGCCTTTAGAATTCCCTCAGGCTGATCTCTTCAACACATACTGAAGAGATTTTCCCCCCAACGACCTTGAAACGAACGTGGGGGGGGGAGAATTTTTAAAAAAGGGGGGACGTTCAAAATCTTAAGAAAAATCAAAACACAAACATATATTTGGCTTCACAGAATTATGCATCAGACAAGCATACACGTACCCACGCACTCATTTCTAACATCATTTTCCCCCCTAAGAGTCAACAGTAAGAAGAGGAGGAACCCTACCACTTGCTCTCCTGGAAAGAACCAAACCAAACCAAACCAAATCAAATCTTTTTACATCTCTTTCAATAGCAGGAAAGCCTCCCTTAAGTAAAAGTCCAAGAGGAACAGGAAACTGCACCAAGGGCGGTGTGCGGGGCTGGGGGGTGGGGAGTAGGGGGGTTGGGGGATGTTGGGGGGGGGGGCTGGGGCTGTGGAGGTTGGGTTGTCATATGTGGCCAAAAAATTTAAGCTTCTGGCAATGGCATTGGGCTGAAAGAATGCATCTTTAAATGCCTGAGCGATTCAAAAGAACACAGAGACAATAAAACCAACGCATGACAGGTCCTACGATTTACATAACACCACAAACTTGTAAAAGGCAAAAATCAGAAGAGGAAAACCCTAAATCATCAATAGACAACGAGGAGCATTCCCAAGCCTCCACCCCAAAAGGACCCCCGCCCCCTTCCCCGCGCCAACACACTTTGTCCCAAATAAAAAGAAAACAAATGAACCCACCGAAAACTGCTTGGCAAATATTTTTCTCGTGGTGCCTAATATTTTAGCTGGAAGGAGCTGTGGTATTTATTGTTTTCTCTCTCACTCGCCTCTCTAAACCTGCCTCTAATATACTTGTTCCAAGCGGCTCAAAGCTCTCTCTCCCTTTTGTGTATTTAGCTCGAGGAGCGGAGTTTATGAGTAGGGAGAAGAAGAATTAAGCCCCAGACCCCGGGCAAGCGAAGCGCACTCCCCCTCTTATGTCACCGAATAGCAAATTAGTTCTCAGAATTCCAGAGGCCGAGCTTTGCTACAGCGAAGACGCCGACGTCACGGAGGAGGAGCCCACGTGACGGCGGCGGAGCGGGCCGTTCCATCGGCGGCTGGGGGCAGGGAGGGTCGCCTTCTAGCCGCGCGCACCCGCCGCGAGACCCCCGGTAGTCCAGGCGGTGGTGGTGCGGGGAGCCCGTTCTGCACCAGACCGCAGCCAGAGGCGCGGCTCCGAGCCCTTCTGCTGGCTGGGAGAGCGCCGCGGCGCGCGCCGCCGCCACCGAGTCCTCCCCTGCTGCGGAGCAGTGGTAAAGCCCGCAGCTCAAATTCCGAGAATTGAGCTCTGTTGATTCTTAGAACTGGGGTTCTTAGAAGTGGTGATGCAAGAAGTTTCTAGGAAAGGCCGGACACCAGGTGATTATTGCTGTTGCTGCCGCCGCCGCTGCCGCTGCCGCCGCCGCCGCTGTTGCCGCTGGTGCCGCTGCCGCCCCGCTGCTCATGATCATTATTTTACCTTTTAATTCTTTTTTTTTCCGCTTTTGCCAAATGCTTTGGCTCCAAGTTTCCTATGTGTATCTATTGATATAAATGTATCTGTTTATTGATTCTAGCTGTCAGGTGTTAAAATAAATGCCGAAGATCAGCCCCACGTCTCTCCCACTGTAGGACCTAGCTTTACGCATACGTATTCTTCTTTTGCTGTCTTGGAGCGCCTCGGCCGCCTCGGGGAGGCTGTGCCGCCCTGCCCGGTGTTGTTTCGGTGTCTGGAGAACGCAGGGGCGCGGGGCGGCGGGCGCTGGGCAGCGCGGCCTGGGAGGGCGGACCGCGGCGGCTCCGCCGGCTTCGCGCGGCTTGGCTTGCTTTTCTCTGCTCGCTTGCAAACTGCCTTCCCCGCCGCTGCCTCCCTCCCCGCTCAGTTCTCCCGGTGCCCGCGTTGGCGGCCGTCCACCGGCCCCGGCCCCGCACAGTTCCTTGCCTTGCACCGGAGCCGGGAGTCGGCAGAGGGAATGCAAGCCAACTCCTCGGCTGGTTGTTTTATTTTCCCTTTTCTTTTTGGTCATAAAGCCAGATGAAGTATCGTGTCTGCAGTTTCCTTTGAGAGCCGTGATCTTCCCAAGGAGAGACAGAGTGTTTTGGGGAGGTTTCGCTTGCACGGGGGGGCGGGGATGTTGAATACTTTGAAAATTATTCTTTCTTGGTTGGAGTCGAGGCAGTCGGGAACCCGGGTGCGCTTGGTCTGCCCTGCCCGAGGAAGGAGGCTTGAAGGCGGGACAGGGATTTTGGGGGGTGGGCGGGAGATGGGTGCGCGGTTTTTTGCACCTGCGGCGCTTTGAGCGTGCGGGACCCGCGGGGATCTTGGCCAGCCAGCCCAGAGCTCCGTGGAGGTGGCGGGATTTCTGGCGGCCGCGGTGTTTGTATTTTGGGTGCTGCGTGACTATGTTGGCTCTCAGCGGTAGTTCCCTCCCTTTCCTAAATTTAATTTCATTACCCCCCCCCCCCGCGCGCCCTTGGTGCAAGTTGTGTAAAAAGGCAGCTATAGGCCTGGGTATAGCGGGGCCCAGGCTTCAGATTCCCAAGGTCCTTATTTTGGGAAAAGGAAGAAAAAATAGCCCCAACCCGTGTTCCTGATGTGCAAGACCAGGGAGGGAAGAAGGGTTACTTTGTGACTCCGGCTTAGGGACCCAGGACGGGAGGAGCGGGTGCGAAAGGGAGATCTTTGTGAGTGATTTTGCAAAAACATATTGCGAGGTTGGTTGGATTTGCAACCTGTGGCTCTTCTCGAGGGAGAGGGAATGGAGAAAGCGGCGGCGGCGGCCCGGGGCGGGAGTGGGTTGGGAGTTGGAACCTAGGAAATCGTCTGCCTGGGGGGCAGCGGGAGCTAGCGGCCACCCCTGCCGGAAACAGGGAGCGTTTAAATGTCTTGAGAACTGGGGGTTGCGTTGCCTGTATAAATGCCGTGCTGTTGGAACCTTGGAGAGAAAGGGAATAAGTATTGCAAAAATGAGTTTTAAAACTCCCCCGTGAAAAACAGCAGCATCAAACAACATTAGTTTTTTAAAGAGTGAAATAAATAACCTCGGTGTTGTGCTCCCCCCCCCGTAGAGATTTAGTTTAAGTGCTGGGGATAGTGAAAAATGACCCCAACCCCCGCCCCGCGCTGCAAGCCCAGAGCTATTTTACAGGGTCCTTGACAAGCATTGCACCCCACCCCCTAAAAAGTGATTTTATCTTTGTCTTTTTTTTCAAACGTTGTATAGTTCCCAGGAGGAAAATATTACAATGCCAGTGGGTGCATTACTGTCCACAAAAAGAAAAGGAAAAAAGAAAAGACAGAAAGAAAAGAGAAGGAGGATTGGAGTGGGGGCACGAGAGGGATCCTCGGGAAAGACTGTTTAAAATACAGTTTGTGGCTCTGAGCTATGCCGCTGGTTTCCTCTGCAGTCCACTGGTTTCCCTTTTTCATTACGGGGTGTGTGTGGTTTTAATAAATAACTTTAAAATAGGGGAGGGGTAGCGTGATCCATCCGGAGACAGATATCAGTTTTGCTTATGATTTACTACCAAGAGGCTTTGGCACTTTCGCAGGACCTCTTAACCCTGCAGACCAAGCTGAAGTTCATCTGGCCCTAGTCCACACACTGTTCCTGGAGGTAGCAAACATAAGCTCAAAGAAGTGAGGTGAAATCATATTCTTCTTTATATACCAATTTTAATAAAAGAAGGAAAGACATTTGTCCCTGGTTTTGGGGGGGGGTGAGGAAATGGAGATAAAACACCGAGAGACAGACATTTCTCTTTCGAAAATGATTGCAGTTGAGTCCTGGGGCCAAAATAGAAACCTGTCAATGGACAACCTCCCCCGCCACACACACACACACACACACACACACACACACACACACACTGCCACCACCACAGTTTATAAATAGAAGTTTCCAGTATCCGATTTGTAAGAATTTCTTTTCTAATACTTTCAAGTGTTGGGTGATTTTAAGGATCTATTGGTAGTGACAGTAAGGCTAGATGCTGTTCAGGACAACTCAGTGACTTGAGGGAAGAGAAGACAGGCCTGGAGAAATGTTGGCTAGTCACTAACTACTCTCTTCATCCCCTCAGTTCTGAAGGGTTTACAGGAGTGTTTTCTTGAAAAGACTAATTTATTCTGGGCTTGGTGGTGAGGAATGGCATCCTAAATTTCTAAGTTGTCGTTTGCTGAGCCCCTAGGAGGACTTCCAGTTATGGGTTGAGTAAATGCCAATGACTAGATGTCAAAATTCTTCCTTCCTTCTGTCCCCTGCCGGGGGATATCCCGTTCTGTTGTGGAAAAAAAAAAAAAAAAAACAACAACCAAAAAAAAAAAAAAAAAAAACCCTGAAGTTTAAGGCGAGGTGGTGCGGCAGCGCCACCCCTTGGTCGGTGAAACTATCGCTAAAAGTCAAATATTTGAAAAAATAATTGTGAAATGATGGCAATGAGGCATGTGGTCCCCCTCCCTCTGAAAGATTTTTTTTAATTGAAGGGGTGGAACATTTAAAATCAATATTTTGCAGTTAGCCTCCCAAATAGGATAGAAACACGTTGCTTTCCAAACTAGCATGTGTCATAATAGGAGATGTCCTTCCGGGAATTTAAGGGACACTCTTGCAGGAGTGGAGGTAGGGGTGGAATGCAGTTGGCTTTTAGCCGGGACTTCTCGGGGTTAATGTGTCTATTTTCCCATACATACTTGACTTCAGGTGCCGGCAGTCGGTTGACGGTCTGACTCCGAGATAAGGAGGAATGTTTTGGTGTGAAAAACCGTAGTACTGAAAGTGCTGTAGTTTCCCCGGGGGGCTGTGGTGGCGTGTGTCGGGGTGATGGGGGAGAGGTTTGTGGACCGCAGGGAGCGGCGGTACGCTGGGCCTTGTGAGAGTCAAAGTAGCGTGGCGCGTGCTAGTTTCCTACACTGCGCAACAAGTGGGACCGCGGGGACGCTCGAGGGCTCTGCACACTGGCCCTGCGGGGAGGCTTCTTTTCGCTCCCCCAACCCTTCCTGCTTCCCAGTTCCAGACCAGTAGCACCCCCAAAGGACGTATTTGGTTCGGTATCGCACCCCTGCTTTGCTCAGAGGGTGAAGGTCTTACATCCCCCCCCCCGCCCCGTCCCCTGCTTCCTTCGTGGAGATGATCATGACTTTTGCTTTCCTTACCTCCTCCCTCCTCCTCTCTCTGTCTGTCTCCTTCTCCCGCCTTGCAAGAATCTCTCTTAATACTTTCATGTGTCATTCTTTTTGAAAGCAAGAATAACCAGCTTTGAGGAGGGGGAGGGAGGGAACAACCAACCAAATAAATAACAAAAGCAGCGCCTGAAACCGTACGGTGTTAGCTAGAAGCAGGAGCATCGGAAGAACGGAATTGCATGGGTTCGATTAAATGTTTTCCGACTTCAGTTTTGGAAGCAATCCCACCCCCACCCCCACCACCCCCCGCCCCACACCCTTAAGAGACAGAGGGGTACCGTGTCTAAGTTATGGTAACAGAGTGATTCTTGAATGGACTGAGTCCGCCACCTAGTGGTAGGTAAAGATCAAGGTTCCCGCCAGGAGCGGTGGTCTCTGGATCCGGATGCCAGGATGGGAAGAGTGCTCTGTCTCTGTCTCTGTCTCTGTCTCTGTCTCTGTCTCTGTCTCTGTCTCTGTCTCTGTCTGTCTGTCTGTCTGTCTGTCTGTCTGTCTGTCTCTCTCTCTCTCTCTCTCTCTCTCTCTCTCTCTCTCTCTCTGTGTGTGTGTGTGTGTCTCTGTCTGTCTGTCTGTCTCTCTGTCTGTCTGTCCCATCTCACGCTGTCCACATCCATAATCGCTCAGCCATCAGTATCTAGCTCAACTAAGAAACAGTTCTTACTTTGAGGACATTGGTGGCCTCTCCACAGAGAAAGTTGTTCGCAAAAAGATGACACCCAAACTCTCAGGAGCTTTATGATGTAAACCTTCATTGCAGTTGTAGAATAAGGCCTCACAGGAAGTTCCTGAATTCCAAAGAATTCATCAAGGGAGTTTATCCTAGTTCATCTACGAGAAGGGGACAGCAGTTTAACCTTAGGTCACTGGAGTCCCCGGTGTACATTAGAAACGGTTCCCTTCCAGTCTTAGTTTAAGGTTTTTGACAAGAGACAAGGAAAGGTTACAGATTATAAAGGGGGAGGGCATCTCAAAGCTGTGGCGGGCGCTTGCACTGAGAGTTGGGTGGCCAGGGACTACTTAATCTAGTTGAGGATGTGACTAGCTCTCTGTAAGCTCTTCCATCCAGTTTCTTCTTTACTTGATGGCCTGGAGATAAGCCAGGTGTGTGTGTGTGTGTGTGTGTGTGTGTGTGTGTGTGTGTGTGTGTG
>OU015745.1:78340440-78354532 GCA_907169655.1 Acomys percivali | reverse complement strand
TCTCTCTCTCTCTCTCTCTCTCTCTCTCTCTCTCTCTCTCTCTCTCTTTCTCTCACCCACACACACATAAATTTAAAATATGAAGAACAGTAGTTTATAGAGATATAAAATAATTGCTAGTGTTTAGTATTTACTGTGTGCCAAGCATCAGTCTACACCCCTAAACATTTTCATTCTTGCCGTAACCCTATTAAGCACATACACGAATATTCGCTTGCTTAGCAGTGAGGGAAATCAAGGCACAAAGAAGTCAAGGATATTAGCCACAGTTAGAGAGCTACTTACCAAGGAAGGCCTGGTTCCCTTCTGGCAGCTTACCCAGAATGAGTAGACTTGAGATGACAGTCTAGTCTAGAATTTTAGTTTTAACTGACTAGACAACATGAGCTCAAGGCATGGCTTGGGATTAGACTTGAATCTTCTAGGAATAATTGACCTTCTGGTAGTCTTTGGGCTTCGAGCAAGGCAGTGGAGCATAAATATGGATATATCTTCATCACCCATTCCCAACTCGCTTGTTCCTCGTGTATCAGACGTTTTAAAAAATAAAGCTATTGTGATAAAGCGAAGGAGATACGTGTGCCAAACACATGAGGTAAAAATAGTAGCTGCGGGTGAGTGTTAAGTTAGACAAAAGGAAAGCAGTGCAGTGCCTCCACCAGTATCTCCCATCCTTGGCTATCTCAGTTTCCCCATTTGTAAATGTGGAACATGGTGGTACACATCTTGAAGGATTAGGGAGAATCGTAGGCTGATGTAAATGTGCAAAATGCGTAAGGAATTCCTGGGATAGACTAAGCTTTCCACAAGTAAGTGTCATGGAGCTGTGGGATCTGGGCTGTGGAAAGACAAGACACTCTGATGCTTTGCGACCACTCCAGTGCCACCTCTACTTATTTGTGTTTTTCTTTTTACAGTGGCCTGTTCTACAGCATCTTCACTGACCAGTTGAAATGCAACCTTAGTGTAATCAATCTGGATCCTGAGATCAACCCTGAGGGTTTTTGCATCCTCTTGGACTTCATGTACACATCAAGGCTCAACCTACGGGAGGGCAACATCATGGCTGTGATGGCCACAGCCATGTACCTGCAGATGGAACATGTGGTGGACACATGCAGGAAGTTCATCAAAGCCAGGTGAGCCGCTGCCTAGGTAAATGCTCTGGATCCAGAAAAGCTGGGTCCACATCAGAAGTCACGCGTGCTGGGGGTACCGTCCATGATGCACGATTCCTTGATTTCTACCATCACTGCACATTTGTGTTCTTTGCTCATGTGCTCTCGGCATATGTCATGCCTTGCAGCAGATCAGATGTGTATGCCCTGTGTACCCCCCAAAACACCCACCTCCACCCTATTTTCTTTTAGTCTCTTTCTTCCCACCCACCCTTGCAAGGTCCCAGACTGGAAGTCATTTGTTTTTTCTGACTTCCCCCCCGCCTCGTCTGTGTTTGGCAGGCAGCATTTTGCATTTCCTCCTGACCTCCCTTCCCTTAGTGTTTGTCTGCATGTGCTAGTTTGTCTTTAGACTTCTACTATAACTATTTATACACGGGCCTTAGTTCCCTACCAAGGCGCAGTTTACGGAGCAGCGTTGTTCTTCATCAAATGGTCATACCCCCATGTGGAGGACACTTAAGGAACAGAATTGAGCTCACTGGCTCTGACCCTCACCCGAAGGGTAGGAGACATGACTCTTATCAGAAGGCAAGCATCCTGAGAGTCAAAGTGAAGATCCTTGGTAAATGGGGCACTTACTTGAGGCTTCACTTCTTCAGAACCACTTGACTGGGCAGCTTTTTTTTTTTGGATAGCTGCCTCTCCTTCCTTAACAGAAGAAGGGATTTCTAGTCTGTGTTTGACCACTTCCAGGGACCTCACGTTCTCAGAGCCGTACCATCTACCTTGGGGAGTTGGAAAGTCCCTCTTTACAGCTTCCCATGAGTGATCTGGCTCCGTTAACTCCCACTTTCTGATTCTAGCTCTGTTAGTGGAGACCGTGTGGAGCTGTCCTACTTTTTTTTTTTTTTTTCACCCACATAAGTCTGTTTAAGTACTTGCAGCCAATGTTTTTGTCTCCAGCGCGTGATAATGGCAGCAAGTTCATCGTGGGCTTCATTTGGGAGTGCTTTACACAGGCCAGGCCTTGCACTCTGAACGGTTAAGCAGCTTGCTTCAGGTCAGAGCTGGGTTTACAAATCAGGCCAGGTTGCTCCAAAGCCAGGGCTTCTGCACTGGCCACTGCCTACTCTCCCTCATCAAACTCTGTGTGAATCTCTTCAACATATGGGGCAGGTCTTTTACATGGTATGCTATAGTACCAACACTATGCATTCTTCTCTCCCTTTCTCCATGTGTATAAAATGGCCTGCTTTTCCTTGCAGGATTTTTTTTTTCACGTGTGAAATGAGATAAGGGCTTTAAAAGCTTTAGGTAGTCCATATAATTCTACATCATCAGGAGACTTAACAGTTCCCAAGACTCTGAGTGTGAGGCGTGCCAGGCATAGATTATACGAGTAGCTCATCTTCCTTGGTTCCCCAGACTACAGCCCAGATAGCTAGACTTCTGGGTCTAAATGCCCTATAATTGTGTTTCCCTACTCCAGAGCCACATCTCCCATGTCTAGCTGACTCAAGCACAGATGTGCTTATATAACAGTGTCACTGCAAGGTCATCTGCTTAACAGTTCTAATTTTGGGTCTTTTTTTTTTTTTCTGTTTTGTTTTTTAATCCCCCACAGTGAAGCAGAAATTGTCCCTGCACTTAAGCCTCCTCGTGAAGAGTTCCTGAACAGCCGGATGCTAATGCCCCATGACATCATGCCTTATCGAGGCCGTGAGGTTGTGGAGAACAATCTGCCACTAAGAAATAATCCTGGGTGTGAAAGCAGAGCGTTTGCCCCTAGCCTGTACAGTGGCCTGTCAACACCACCAGCCTCATATCCTATGTATAGCCATCTTCCCCTCAGCAGCTTCCTCTTCTCTGATGAGGAGCTACGAGATGCCCCCCGCATGCCTGTGGCCAACCCTTTTCCCAAGGAGCGGGTTCTCCCCTGTGATGGTGCCAGGCCAGTCCCCAGTGAGTACAGCAGGCCAGCCATGGAGGTGTCCTCCAGCTTGTGCCACAGCAACATCTACTCACCCAAGGAGGCAGTCCCAGAGGATGCCCGGAGTGACATGCACTACAGTGTGGCTGAGGGCCCCAAGCCTGCTGCCCCTTCTGTCCGGAATGTTCCATACTTCTCCTGTGACAAAGCCAGCAAAGAAGAAGAGAGACCTTCCTCAGAGGATGAAATCGCCCTGCATTTCGAGCCCCCCAATGCACCCTTGAACCGGAAGGGTCTGGTTAGTCCCCAGAGTCCCCAGAAATCCGACTGCCAGCCCAACTCACCCACGGAGTCCTGCAGCAGCAAGAACGCCTGCATCCTTCAGGCCTCTGGCTCCCCTCCAGCCAAGAGCCCCACTGACCCGAAAGCCTGTAACTGGAAGAAATATAAGTTCATTGTGCTCAACAGCCTCAATCAGAATGCCAAACCAGAGGGCTCTGAGCAGACCGAACTGGGTCGCCTCTCCCCTCGAGCCTACCCTGCCCCGCCTGCCTGCCAGCCGCCTATGGAGCCTGCGAACCTTGATCTCCAGTCTCCAACCAAGCTCAGTGCCAGTGGGGAGGACTCTACCATCCCCCAAGCCAGCCGGCTCAATAACATCGTGAACAGGTGATTTCAGAAGCCCTGTGGGTCTAAGGTCAGGGGCTTCCCAAGCACAGTTCTGGGGTGTCATAGCCTCTGATGTATGCAGAATGCAGGGCTATTTTGTTTTCTGTCTGAAATGCTTCGGGGTGTGCTGGTGGGGTTAGTACCAGAGTGAGTTAGCCTGAGTCAGAAGGCATAGTACGGCTGAAGTTGTATTTTTCTTTCGTTTTGTTTTGTTTTTCATAGCAAGAGCGAACATTCCCTTGTGTGGGAGAAAAGCATTCCACAAATCCCAAAGGCACTTCCTGTGGTCTTGAAAGAGCAGGGAACCCCTCTTTTAGCCTGAGAGAGGCTGTGGGCTACAGGCCCGAGGAGAAGCAACCAGGCCTGGAAGTGGAAGTTGGCAGCTCACTTGTTGACTTCCGCCAGTAGAAGGCCCTGAGCCTCAGAGGTGCAGAAGGCAATTCTAGCCTGTGGGCTTGCCTGAGCCTACAGAAAGAGGTCAGCATGGACATCACGTGGAGCGCTCTCCCCACATGGGCGCTGAGGCTCTTTTTTTTCTGTCCACAGGTCCCTCACAGGCTCCCCCCGAAGCAGCAGCGAGGGCCACTCGCCGCTCTACATGCACCCCCCGAAGTGCACATCCTGTGGCTCTCAGTCCCCACAGCATACAGAGATGTGCCTCCACACCGCGGGCCCCACGTTCCCCGAAGAAATGGGAGAAACCCAGTCAGAGTATTCGGATTCAAGCTGTGGTGAGCCCCTTTCTCCTCCTCCCTCTCACTGCCTAGTAGACGGGAGGGCCCCCTCAGCTCCCCCAAGATTTGTGTTTCCATTTTATTTATGCTGCTGTCTCTGGGCCATGACCCAGGTTAGAAGTACTCACCATCACCAGCAATATAGCCCTCCCTCCCTTTCTGCCTCCCAGGAAACTGGCTGATTCAAGCAAGCCATCAGATGTAGGTATTAAACTAGGGTTAACTGCAGTGGCTAAGGAGTCTTCAGTTTTGTTTCAGCACAGTGCCCTGCAGAGCTGCTGGAGCTCCCTGAGCTTTCCTCAGCCTGTCTGTGGCAAAACTACTGTACTGACCTGGATCCACAATAGCATTTCCTGGTAGGCTGCAGATTACCTGTGGATGCACATCTGGCTTTAGTCATCTGTGTGTCTTTTATGGGCCTTTAGTTGAGTCTTAGCATGGTTGGAGGTATTTAGAGCATGTTTGCTGACTTAAGCTAGTTGAACTAAATTATGAAATTAAGATGTCCATCTAGTCAGTATCGGCTCCATCAGGTTTTAACCTGGTAAAAAAGTCTCAGTCTCCCCAGGAAACAGCTAATCATGGTTAAATTGCAGTGATATACCATTCTCAAATGATAATGGTAAAAATGAAGAAGTTGTTTACAGTGAGCAGCTTAGCCGTTAAAGGGTCACAGATCAGAGGGAGAATGGGGACTCTGCCTGCCAGTCCCCAGATAATTGCCTTGTTCTGCGGTCCAGTTCCTGTCACCGATTGCCCCCCCCTCCTTTTTTTTTTTTTTTTTTTTTAAACCATCTTCTTTGGTGTCCCAGTCTTACAGATGGGTTTTGAAGACATGAAACCCAGATGGGTACAAAGATGGTCACGGAGGCTTCGCCACTTAGGCCATTAAAAGATAATTGGATTAGATCTGTGTCTCATGTCCCCATAATCTGTCGTCCTTTCTTGTTCGGTCTGATGTGTCCCTGTGAGTAGGCAGGACAAGGATTATCTCCTTTTACTTTTGGAGACAAGGCACAGAGGCTTAGAGATGTCTAGCCCCAGGGCTGCTGGGTAGGACCAGAAGTTTAACTTTGAACTGATAAGAAAACACCTCTCAAAGCTCCCGAAGGAGTAAAGCTAAGTTGTCCTCATATTGGTGAGGCCATATGACAGCCTCTGGAGCAAAATGTCTCTCGACCTTAAGATTCAGTTTGTCTCCCATCTCTCTCGTCCATGAATGAGACTCTAAATGCTAAGAAAAATAAAAGTCCCACTGGTCTTATGGGTTCCCATTAAGTGTCCAGTGAGGAGCCTGGGGTCCAGTGAGACACTGGCATAGTTCCGGAGGAGGGATGCTTTTGAGCTCTACCCTGCCTCCTCATGCTGACATGGTCCCACTCCACGCTCTGCAGAGAATGGGGCCTTCTTCTGCAATGAATGTGACTGCCGTTTCTCTGAGGAGGCCTCGCTCAAGAGGCACACGCTGCAGACGCACAGTGACAAACCGTACAAGTGTGACCGCTGCCAGGCCTCCTTCCGCTACAAAGGCAACCTCGCCAGCCACAAGACCGTCCACACGGGTATGGCCTTGTCTCATCCTGAGCGCTTCAGTTAGGGGTTACACACAGGGGGCTCTTAGGACAAGTCTAGGGTCTTGGTTGGAGTGAGGCAGGAAGCAGTCCCCACCCTGGTAGGGTTCTCAACCTGTGGGTCGGGGTCGTGACCCTTTTGCGGGAGTTGTAACCAACACCTTTCACAGGGGGCACATATCAGATATCCTGTATATCAGATATTCACCTTATGGTTTATAACAGTAGCAAATTTTACAGTTATGAAGTAGCAATGAGTATGCTTGGGGGTCACCACAACACGAGAAACTGTATTAAAGGGTCTCGGTGTTAGGAAGGTTGAGAGCCACTGAGCTAGTGGACTAACCCTGTCTTGTCTCTCCCACTCTTTTTATTCCTTGTGTTTCCTCTGTGATTTTTGTCCTGTTTTTCTGCCTTTGCTGTGGTTAGAAGTTTTAATCCCCCTGGTTGAGTGAAGAGATAAAAGGCAAAACAGGTTGGGTTTGGGTAAAGCCAGCTAAAAATAAAACCCTCCTGACGTCTATCCCTCACGGACTTACCAAGCCACTTACATTCTTTTTCCTGGGACACTTCTCGCAACCTTGTTGTTGTGGGCATTAACTAGCTCTCAGACCTTTCCGTGGCCCCATTATCCCTAAAACTTTCCATGGTGGAAGGCTCAGGCGTGGATTGGTTTCCTCTGCCAGGCCCCTGCTCAGCCCCGCACCCCGCCTTCCTTGCAGATGGAATACAGCTGTAGTTGCCACAAGCGGAAAAGTATGTTCTGAGAGAGAAACTAGAGCAGTCTGATTGTATCTCCCTGGTGACTGAGTGGATGGATTATTGCCTCCGCCTGACCAAGGGAAGAGCCAGAAGAGTCTTCCCAGATTGTCTAAATTGGCCTTGCCTAGTCAGAGAGGGAAACTGAGGCCCAGAGAAGGGCAGCGGCTTACTCAAACCCTAATGACAACAGTGGTTCTGCAGGTCAGGATTCCTGAAACCTCCCCGACTATGTGTGCCTGGCTTCCATGTCACCATGCCCATCTGCTTGTTTCTTGGCCTTGTCCCCCTGCTGGGTGTGATGGTATGTGTGGCAGGGCCCTATGTCAGTGGTTCTCAACCTTCGGGTTGTGACCCCTTGTGGGCATTGAATGACCTTTTTTAGAGGCGTCGTCTAAGAGCATCAGAAAACAGAGATTTGTATTACGATTCATAACTGTAGCCAAATTAGTTATGAAGTAGCAATGAAAATAATTTGTGTGGGGGGAGGTGTCACTACATCAGGAAGACCCATATTTAAAGGATCGAGGTGTTAGGAAGATTGCTAACCTCTGCCCTAAATTCCCTCTCTGACCTCTGTTCTAGAGAAGGGAATAAGTGGCCTCAGATGGGAGTAGTTGCCTCGAGGTTAAGGGTCAGCGTTGACCTCTATTTAATGTGACTCCTTTTTCCATTTGTCTCTGCAATAGGCGAGAAACCCTATCGCTGCAACATCTGTGGAGCACAGTTCAACCGGCCAGCCAACCTGAAGACGCACACTCGAATTCACTCTGGAGAAAAGCCCTACAAATGTGAAACCTGTGGGGCCAGGTTTGTGCAGGTGAGCAGGGTAGCTTGGAGAAGGGACCCTGTGCGGGTGAGGACGTGGTCATAAGCAGGCAGTGCCACCTGGCCTGGCTGGCTGCGCCTCTCATGCCACACTTCTTCTTCAGGTGGCCCACCTCCGTGCCCACGTGCTCATTCACACCGGAGAGAAACCGTACCCCTGTGAGATCTGCGGCACCCGCTTCCGGCACCTGCAGACTCTAAAAAGCCACCTGCGCATCCACACAGGAGAGAAACCTTACCATGTATGTAAACCCTGGGGCTCCTGGCTGACTGGGGAGGCAGGGATATGGATGGAGCAAGTAACCAGGAGAGCTGTCCATGCCAACCTCTAGTGTGCAGTGGACTTACGGTCGGGAGGTCTAGATCTGGGCCCGATTGTCCAAGTTTCCCCCTCGTCAACGATCCCTGGTCTCAGTGTGTTCGTTTGAAATGGAGGAGGCATTGGTCTGGTTGACGCAGGCCTTAGGAAAGAAGACGCAGAAATGGATCATTCATTCGTCCCACAAATACTTGCTGAAAGTCTCCAGCATCCCGCTACACTAGATGTGTATGGAAGAGTATCTAAGGTGTTAAAGGGGAGCTTAGACATAAGAGAAATATGGCAAAGAAAACCACCAAAACCAGAACCAAAAACAAACATAGAAAACCCCGTTTTAAGAAAGAAAAGGCAAAAAAAAAAAAAAAAAAAAAAAAAAAAAGAAAGAAAGAAAGAAAGAAAGAAAGAAAGAAAGAAAGAAAGAAAAGGCTAGGACTGGAAGGTGGTCCACAAGTTAATAGCACTTGCTGCTGTTTTGGAAGATGTGGGTTCAGTATCCAGCACTCAAATTGGGTGGTTCACAACCACCTTTAAATCCAGTTCAGGGGATACATCGCCCCCTTCTGGTCTCTCCAGGTACCCGCAAGCATGTGGTGCAGATACAGATAACCATGCCTACATGTGAATAAAAACACATTCCAAAGAGAGAGCATTTGCCTGCATGCTTAGTGCAGCACTAAGAATAAGCTGTTGGAATGGGTCGTGTCCCAGAGCAAAGTGTCAGCATGCCACAGCCTGCTGGCAAAGCTCTGAATGTTTTGTAAGCTAAAACTGTGATGCTGTAAATTGGGTGATGTAAATAAATTATAATTGGAGCACAGCCACACATATACTTTTATGTATTATATGGGCCTGCTGTAAGGCATCAATGGCAGCATTTCTGGTGCTGCCAGGCACAAGAACTAATCAATGATTCACTCACACCCAGCTGTTAAGTATCTGAGTGTAGCAATTTTCATTCCCTTGCTTTTAAGGCTTTGAATGAAAATCTCTCTACCTGTTGTTTTGTTTTTGTTTTTGTTTTGTTTTGTCTTGCATATTAGTTATTTTCACCCTCAGGGTCTTACTTTCCTCATCTGTACATTGATTTGGAAAATAGTGCCTTCTTCATAAAAGTGGCCCTATTTAGGGAACTAATTCATTTGGTGCTTTGAGGTATACGAGCACATAGCTGTGTCATGAACCGCTAAGATTTCAGTCATGGAGGCAGTTGGCCCAATCCTTTACAGGAGGGGAAACCCAAAGTCTTGATAGATGATACGGCCAGGATAGACCGCAGTGGGTAGCACAGGTGCAAGTCATCTGAAAAAGCATCTCCCAGCCTCACGACTCTCCATGAATTTAGGCTAGTTCGTTCATACGTGCTCCTGCGGTCAGCATGACTTCACAATTTTCTAAGGATGCATTCTGCTAGGTTATAGGGAGCCTATATTTTTTGAATGAGCCATACTCATCACCTTCAAAGTATTAGTCACCTGATAAGGACGTTAATACACCCGGACAATTGTGGGGCAAGGCTGCAAACCTGAGAGCTGAGAAAGGATGGATCGCCCTATCTTAGGTTCAGAAATGTGTCATTAATTTGGGGAGTTGGCATCTGAACTTATCTTTTGCATGAGACTTGTACTCATGCAGTTAATTCGGGGAAGGACAGCTCAAGCCTGAGGGATATATGAGTGGCAGCGAAGCCTGAGACATTTGCACAGTGTCTCCTTAAACTCCAGTGGAAGCCAAGATTCCGACTGCTTCTGAGCGGGAGGGGTTGCCCCCACCTGTCCATCACAGAGACGGCTCTCCTCTGGGTTTTTGAGTTGATGATGGCTAACCCTCTGCTTCTGTTGTCCCTCCAGTGTGAGAAGTGTAATCTGCATTTTCGTCACAAAAGCCAACTGCGACTTCATTTGCGCCAGAAGCATGGCGCCATCACCAATACCAAGGTGCAATACCGTGTGTCGGCCGCCGACCTGCCTCCGGAGCTCCCCAAAGCCTGCTGAAGCATGGAGTGTTGACTCTCTTCCTCTCCGGCCCTTTCTCAGAATCTACCCAAAGGATGCTGTAACCCTTGACAAAGGTCATCCCATGATGTAGTGCCTCTCTCATCCACTAGTGCAAATCATAGTTGGGGGTGGGGGTGGGGGTGGGGTTCGCGGGACGGGGAGCCAAGGCAGCTCTCCTCCCCACACTGCCATAAAACATTAAGAAAATACTATTGCTTCTTCTCCTATGTGTAAGGCAAACCATGTCAGCAAACAGCAAAAAATCGTTTTCTGTATCAGTGTAGGGGAGAATGCAAAAGTTCTGACTTGACCGGTTGCAACATGAGCAATGTAAATGTTCTGTGGGAACAGAGATCTCTTTTGTATGAAAATGTGTATTGTTTTAAAAGACAAGACTTCAGTATGTTGTCAAAGAGAGGGCTTTAATTTTTTTAACCAAAGGTGAAGGAATATATGGCAGAGTTGTAAATATATAAATATATATATATAATATAAATATATAAACCTAAAAAGATATATTGAAAATATAAAACTGTGTTAAAGGCTCGATTTTGTATCTGCAGGCAGACACGGATCTGAGAATCTTTATTGAGAAAGAGCACTTAAGAGACTATTTTAAGTATTGCGTCTGTATAAGTAAGAAAATATTTTGTCTAAAATGCCTCAGTGTATTTGTATTTTTTTGCAAGTGAAGGTTTACAATTTACAAAGTGTGTATTAAAAACAAAAAGAACAAAAAAAAAGCTGCAGAAGGAGAAATGTATACTTTTGTTCTAGTTTTCAGTTTGTATATACCTGTAACGTGTCCTCACGGTGCCTTTTTTCACGGATGTTTTCAATGACGGATGAGCGTGCGCCATCCCTTTTTTTTGAAGCGTAGGCAGACACAGGGACTTGAAGTTGTCACTAACGAAACTCTCTTTGGGAATGTTTGGCTCCTCCCACATTCTGCGTCATGCTTGTTATTATAATTACTCCGGAGACAGGGTTTGGCTGTGTCTAAACTGCATTATTGCGTTGTAAAATATAGCTGTAAAAATATAAGAATAAAACATTGAAAAGTCAAGCTAGCTTTTTTTTCTGAGGCTCTGTTTTCACACGGAGATCCTAGCGGGGCCAGCCTCCTTGTCCCAGTGGGAAATGTCCTACGAGGTGGAGGGGCTGCCAGCCAGGGAGGTGTTGGAGAAGAACATTGCTTGAGGCCACACTGAGGTTTGTTCCCAGTACTTTCTGCCTGTTTTGGTCCTGGACACCTATATCAACTGCAGACCCCAGACATGGGGCCTGAAGGCCAAGCAGAAGAGCTAAATGGACCCTTCTCCAGCTCTGAGCTCTTCTCTTAGTAACTCCAGTCCTTGCTCGTTAGACGCAAACATGGCTCTTCCAACTCTGGACCTCAGTGGATGATTTCTTTTTTTTTTTTTTCTAAAGTAAGAAGTCCCATTTTGGTCCTGGCTTCATCAACAAATTTTTGTCACTTGGATACATGGGGCAGGTCAAAAGCATCGGGCTTAAGCCAAGTCCTTCTCAGCATCAGTCGGTTCAGTGTCTTCTGGGTGACACAGACACCATTTTTTGCTGCAGAGTCTCTGCTCTAGACTATCCAAGGGAAGAGAGGATTAATGAGACCATTTCTGAATCCATGACTCAGATGTCAGTTCGCAGTGGCCTGCTTTGGCACCCATTTGTATTTTACCTCAGGAAACCCCAAGGACTAAGTATGATTGACAGGCTCTCAGACCTGAGAAGACAAGTGTGGTTCGGGAATGGTCCCCCGAAGAGAAAGCCTGTATCTCCTTCCTGTTCCTGGGTGGCAGTGGGGAGGGGACATGTACTAACCAGTCGGCTCTTGGCAGTGGCTTTGCAGCAGTCTCTGAGCACGTGTCGGGAAGCGAGGGGAGCTGACCACCCAAAGCCCCAGAGAGAGCTTCAGAAAGTCATGCCACCCCGTGCCAACCGTACGGCCTTGCAGCTCAGGTTTCCTTTGAAAATGACTTTAAAGGACTTGCCAGCTCAAGGCCTCAACTCACCCTGTTCTTTGAAAAGGGAGAAAATGATCCCTCCGCTCCCATAGAAACCTGGCAGAAGAACTTACAGAACACACAGCTTCAAGAATGACAATTCACAGGCCCGAGGGAGGGCTGGCCCCAGGCTCCTTTTGCTCCCGAGAGTCTGTTTTTGTATCGTTACTATTTATGAGGGAGACTGAGGAGCAGACAGGGAGGGGTGGTGTTCCGACAAAAAGGAGATCAAAGACTGAGCTACTGCAGCCAGCTGATGATTAATACGTAAAAAGAGAGCATCTCTAAACAGAGTTATTAAGAGGACAGCAAAGGGGAGAGAGAACTTTATTACAAAGGCATGAGTGAATGCATTTTCACACACACACATACATACACACACATACACACACATACACACATACACACACAAACACACATACACACACACACGCATACAAATGGTGTCCCCAAAACCAGGATATGCTTAAAATTCTCCACATGATGACAGTTTTTAGGGGAAGGGTTTGTTAGGGTCTCAGGTTGAGGTGTGTATTAAGGTAGATGTACTAGTTTTGACTCTTGCTTGCTATCTGTTGCTGTAATAAAACATGGACCAAAAGCAATTTGGGGAGGAAAGGGTTGATCACAGTCCACCACTGAAGAAAGTCAGAGCTATCTCAAGGCAGGAACCTGGAGGCAGGATCAGAAAAAGGAACCCTGGGAGAATGCTACTTACTGGGGTGTTCCCAGTGGTTTGCTCAGCCTGCTTTCTGACACAGCCCTGGCCCATCTGCTCAGGACCCTCTCACATCAATCAACGCTCACAAAAATGTGCCCCCCTTCCCAGAAACTTGTCTACAGGCCAGTGTGAGGGCAGCATCTTCTCAGCTGAGGTTCCTACTTGCCAGATGACTCTAGGTAGTGCTGAGTTGACAGTTGAGCAGCACAGATTTCTTCCTGGCGTGACAGAATGCCCAGCATAGCAAGGAAGGCTTGAGGTCTTTAAGCTCACAGTTTTGACATCTTTAAGCTCAGGGCTTTAGATGTTTCTGTCCGCTGACCTTGGCTCTGCTAACTCTGGGCATCTGATGAGGCAGGATATCACAGCAGACGCAGACAGGAAGCCAAGAGAGAAGGACAAGACAGCGAGACGCTGTCCCAAGGGTGTGCCCCGAGTGACCTCGTTCTTCCAGAGAGGCCTCACCTTCTAAGGTTTCCAGAACCTTCTACAATAGTGCCACCAGCTGAGGAGAAGTGTTTTAAAACATTAACTTTTGGGTGCATTGTGGGCTTGCCTATACCTGAACCACAGCAGTAGGTCTGTAGATGTGAATGGGTAGGCACAAGCAGGGCTGTTTAGGACTTGGGAGATCCAGAGAGAACCCTGTCATCCAAGTGACTCTTCTCACACATGAGGTGGCCAAGGGTCTGCTGCCATCTAGTGACTGGGCACATAAGGAGACCAGGCTCCCCATTACCCCAGCCCTAGGAAAGAACAGGTGTGTGTTCTGATTTAGTAATGATAAAATGAGGAGGGCCTGTCCAAGGTCACACAGCAAAGTGTCCAGCTTGCCTGAGTCCACACACCCAGCTATTTGTAGAACTTCCAAGTTCAGTCAATGGTTAGGACCGAGGGCCCTTGCTTTCATGCCTCTGCATCGCTCGCAGTAGTAACTACTGATGAACTGTCTCGTGTTCTCCCGGAAGCATACCCAGGAAAAGATTAAGAGAACTGAAGTGGGCAAAAGACATAGGGAAAAGCTGGCCCCAGAGTGGCAGTCAGACCACATCAATGGCAGAGGCCCCAGAGCAAGGCTCTCAAAACAAGATCATCTTCTACTACTGGGCTTGCTATCGTCTGGAGGTTTCTGGACTGACTTTTCTACGAGACTGAATATTTCTTACAACTACTTATAGCAGGTACCTATGCCCAGCACCTCCTTTTCACACAGGCTACTCTGTGTGGATTCCTATTTTCCGGAATAAGAGCACAGTTTTTTTGTTTGTTTGTTTGTTTTTGTTGGCAGCCATGCTTCATATATATTATATCTTATATATAAATATATATGGGCTTTAAGTTATTTATTTACAAAGTTCTTGCTACCATAACTACTTTAATATATATATATATATATATATATATATATATATATATATATATATA
>OU015745.1:78304978-78329210 GCA_907169655.1 Acomys percivali | reverse complement strand
TCTATCTATCTATCTATCTATCTATCTATCTATCTATCTATCTATCTATCATCTATATCTATCTGTCTGTCTATCCTCTATATCTGTTTGTCTATCTATCTATCTATCTATCTATCTATCTATCTATCTATCTATCTATCATCTATATCTATCTGTCTCTCTGTCTATCTTCTATATCTGCTGTCTGTCTGTCTGTGTATCCACATATTCTCTGTAACTGTAAATGCATACATATTTAAGGTATGCACTGATTTTGCAAGATGGCTGGCTGATTGGAACTTTATGATTTCAGGTTTGGAAACTTGCAGACCCCAAACCAATTTATCTTGAATTATCTTCAGCTCCATTAACAGTCATTCCTTGCCCACTTGTGTCTCATCTAACATCCTTGTGACGGCCGTGTGAAATCTCTTGGGGTGTATTAATTTAAACCACTGGCTTCCACCAACCTGAAAGGCAACAGTTTCACCACATGAGCACTTGATTCCTATAGTGGAGTTTTTCCCCTCCTTTGCTCTAACTTGAGGTTTCCACCATCATATTTGAAAAGCACCATGATTTATGATTATTTTTTTACCTTCTTTAACTATCAAAACTTCATGAAACTGCAGTGACATTGGAACATGGTATTTAGGGTAACCTGAATCTGTGTTTCTGGGTCATAACTACCCATATCCAGCCTCAGGATAAACTAGCTTATTCCCTTTGAAACAAGAGCTCTGTTTTTTTTACTGCTGACTGTAATATATGAATAATACACTCTTCGTTGAGAGGATATATATGTTAGTATCACACATACACATATATAAGCCATATGGCTCCTATATATCCCGTGGTTCTCTTGAGAAACAAAACCAATGGGAGGGTGAGAAAATTTGGCTTGTGTGATTATGGAGGGTGGTGTCCTGGGTAGTGTTTTGTAAACTTGACAGAAGACACAGTTATCTGGAGACCTCCACTCACAAAGTATCTATTCCATTGGATTGACCTGTAGGCACTCTCTTGATTGGTGATTGATGTGGGAGGGCTCAGCCACGGTGGATGGTGCTGTATCTGGGCCAGTGGTCAGTGGATGTGGGAGATGTAAGTAAATCACAATTAATTTGGTATGGTGCCTTCAATCTCAACACTAGGGAGGCAAAGGCATGTGGATCTCTATGAGTTTGAAATAAGCCTGTGAATTCCAGGAAAGCCAGGGATACATACATAGAGAGAGCCTGTCTGACAACACAAACACAGGAGAGGAGGAAGAGAAGGAGCAAGAGCAAGAGAAGGAGAAAAAAAAGAAAGCTGAGTGTGTTACAGAAAAGCAAGCATGAAGCATCATTCCTTCCCGGGTTGTGTCTTAGTTCCTACCTCCAGGTTCCTGCCCTGCTTGAGGACCTGTGTGGGCTTCCTTCAGTGATATATTGTGACCAGGCCAGGGAAGCCAAATAAATCTTCTTTCCAGGTTGCTTTTGACCATGGTCTTTATCATGGTAACAGAATACCAAACAGGTAGAAAGTACAACGATCTTCAGCACAGTAGGGAGCAAGGGAGCTGCAATGTGCTGTACAGGTTGATTAGCCAAAGAGAAAAGGCAGGGGAGAGCTAACGTCCCCGCCAAGGAGTCAGACATAGTGAATTTAACTCTCCTACAGTGCCATTTTGTTTTACTCAGGCCGAGATTAGATGTCTACCTACACTAGAAAGGGCCACCTTATTCAGGCCATTGGTTCAATGCTGCCCTCTTCCAGAAATACCCTGTCAGTCAATACTCTGTTTCCACCAGGGTTGACACAAAGTTAATTATCACATATGGACAACAAGTCATGTCCTCATCTTACAGATTAACGATTGCTGTGGAATTGTAGTGGAGAAGCAATATTCAACGACTTCACAAGCCACCTTGAGGGGTTGAAACTGAGGCACTGATGGCAGTTTCCAGTAGAGGGCGTCTGATGGTACTCATCTCATTGCAGTGACAAAGCATCCTACAAGAAGCAGGTGCTAAGGGACAACTGGTTCACGTTGTCTCAGAACTCAAGGGTACAGCCCATCATGATAAAGGAGTTGTGGCAACAAGAGCTTGAGGCAGCTGGCCACATCTGCCCATGTGTCTGAAAGCAGGAAACAATGAGTGTGGGCACACAGTTCACCGCTTTCTGTTTATTCAGTCCAGCACACAGCTCCTGGGATGTTGCCACATGCATACACGGTGGGTCTCCCCACCTCAGTTAACCCTATCATGATAATCCCTCAAAGTCGTGCTTTCAGGCTTGTCCTCTAGGCAATTCTAGATTACGTCAATCTGACAGTCACTGTAGACCATCATGGCATCTGTTAGTAGACACGGGCTCACAAGGCTCAAATCTGTGTCTCATAGGCTATCCTATACCAAAGTGGGAAGGCATTGATGCTGAAATATTTCAAAACACCATATAAAATATAAAAATATCTTTTTAAAAATGTGTTATGCCATTACATAGATTTTTGAACTTTAATATATTTTTGAACTGTTTGAAATTTTATGATGACCAAGAAAGCTCCATGTTGAAATGCACGCAGGTGGTGCACATATGACACAGCTCCAAATGCTAGAATGAGCCTTCTGTGACCTCTAGTACACTAGCTAGCCTTTATGTGCCTTAGTTTCCTCACGTGTAAAGTGGAGAATGTCATCACAGTACACATGACCTCAAAGGGTTAATGTGTGTTGGATGAAATGACGCATGGGGTACCATGACATCGTTAACTTTTACCCTTGATGCCTGGCGAGCCCCTCCCCTACACCTGTTGGTATTTGGGTGAGCAAAGAGCCTATCATTTCCTTGTCTGGCTCCCTGTGCCTCAAGTTGTAGATTCTCCTTTTTTCTTTTTTTCTTTTTTAACATTATTACAAAGTGTTTTGGAAGAATGACTTGGATTCTCTGGTTGGGAATTGCAGATACCCAGGAGTCCTGTGAGCACTTTCCATGAATAGGTCCCCTTGGACATTGAAGCCATTCTGGACTGAAGCTCAGAGTTCCCTCTACCTCTTGGACATTTCTTACTTGCCTTTCAGGGCATCTCACAGACTGATTAAGTCATTGTGGTGGCTTTTGCAGCTTTAGGTTCTATTTTATAATTACCAAATCGACTTGGTCTTCTAAGTTACTTCTAGATCCTAATTTCCCTTTTATCCAGAATAAATCTGCCTTGACATCATTTTAGTCAAGGCTGGAGAGATGGCTCTGTGATTAAGAGAACTTACTGCTCTTTCAGAGATCCCAAGTTTGGTTCCCAGGACTCGTAAGGTGACTGACTCACAATGATCTGTAACTGTAGTTCCACGAGATCTGATGCTGTCTTCTGGCCTCTGTGAGCACCAGGAACACACGTGGTGCACATAAATATGTGTAGCCAAGACACATGCACACATGCATGCATGCATGCACACACATACACACAGCAATACACACATGTAAAATAAAAATAAATAAAAGTATAAAAGATTGTCCTGTTCTTAGTCTAAACCAGTTCTTCTCTAAAATCAGCTCAGGGATTAAAGGCAATTTGAAGGCTATACCCTTCAGCTCTCTGTCTTAGTGTGATGCTATAACAGAACGCCAGAGACTGGGTAACTTACAGACAGCACAAATTCTTTGGTCTTATAGTTCTAGGAGATGGGAGGCCGTAGGCAGGACAATGTATCTGGAAAGAACCTTTGTTCTACCTCATTCCAAGGTGGAAGGCCAAAGGGCAAGAGACAGTGAAAGTCAGAGAGCCAGAGGGAGCTGGACTTGGTGTCTTGCTCTGAGCTAGGGACTCACTATGCAGTTGAGGCTGGCCTTGAACTCAAAATGATCCTATTGCCTTTCTGAGTGCATGGGACTGTAATCATGTGCCACCATTCTCAGACAAATTGGCTTCTTTTATGTGTGTGTGGGGATATATTGTTATGTTCATGTGACTTCAGTGACCATAGAGACCAGAAGACGACACAGGCTGTGGTGAGCTAGTTGCCTGATGTGGGTTGCTGGGAACTGAACTCCCATCCTCAGCCAGAGCAGTATATTCTCTTAACCATCTCTCCAGGCTCCGACCTTATTATAACAAGTTTACTCTCATGAGAGCTAACCTACTACACATCCACTTCCTTACAGTTAGTCCCTTCAAGAGAGCTGCATCAGAGATTAACTTTCCAAGACATGACATTTGAGGGACAGATCCATTTAATAAATGTGATGTATTAACACAGACTCACATCTAGACTAGATCTATTCCTGGTCCACTGGGGCATAGGCTATAAAAACTTGTAAAACCTCATTGAGAAATTTAACATCTCTGACTCCTCTGACAAGTAATTTTAACTACTTTCCAATGTAAACATTGTCAACTATTTCTCCATCTCCATTGTAACACGTACTGTCACAAGTTTTAACTAAGAGCGAGCAAAGAGCATCCCATGATGTTTTATTGGCCAATGGAGTGAGGTGTGAGATGGGTTCATCTCCTTCAAAGAAGCCTGGAGTTTCAAGGAATTAGACCAGAAGTCAGGTGAATGTGCCAAGGGAATATGGATAAGCACCAGAGGAAGCAATGTCCTCATGCAGCCTGTTATGAACAGACAGACGTCGTCATGGAGGCACAGGCAGGAGGACCTCTGTGAATTCGAGGCCAGCCTGGTCTACAAAGAAAGTCCAGGACAGCCAGGACTACACAGAGAAGGAAAAAGAAAGTGTACTTGCTCTAAAAGGGATGGCTTGCTTGTTCTTGCTCGCTTGCACGTGGTCCTCTTCCCTTCGGGCCTCCACTGTGTGATAACCAGCAAGAAGGACTGCCCTAGATGCAAGCACCTTGACAGCGACCTTCCCAGTCTCTCCAATGGCAGAAGACATTTTATTTATCAATCCCACGATCTGTAGCATTCTTATGGTAGTAATAGTGGACAAAGATAGTAACTCTTACACTATGGCGTCTATAATACATGAGCTGTGAGAACCAAATTTACCAAGAAATGTAGAAAAGTTGCAAAATTTGTACCTTGTATCATTTACTTCATTTCAGAAATCCACCTGGCTTGTCTTCAGGTTGGAAAGCGTTTTTAGACTTCATAGACTCATGCTCTTTAACAGCAGATGAAGTGAACAGAAGCACTCGACACACATCTGACCTCACTGGAGGCTAAGACTCCTCCTGGCTGTGTGTCTACTATTTTCACACCCAGAGCTAAGGGCTTCGTGTCCAACTCCACACATGCTGCCCATCTCTATAGTGTATGTCCAGTTTGTTTGTGTGTTTATATATACATATGTATTTCTTTTGATCAACCGTGTGGGATTTTTAACCGGTTGATCCGAACAGGAATAATTTATTTACTCGATTTTTGCTCTTTAGAATCGAGCACGGGTGTCCATTTTCCTGCTGATGTGGAGGAGGATGAGAAAGAATGAGTCAGGGGTGTGGGGCGGAAGAGAGAATGGAATGAAGTGTGGTTTGCTATGCGTGATCGTGCTCCGAGTTCAGGAGCGGCGGGAAAATGTTCACGGACTACACAGCTTGGCTGTAACTGCCCCACCTTACAGTTCTCTTAACTGGTCTGGCTTGCAGATCACTAGTCAATTGTTCCCCAGAGTTTTTTTTTTTTAATAAAATTCCGCTACCCGTGTATGATAGTTCCTGTTGACCCATACTCTTGGCCCAGCCTTGACAGTATCAGGCATCTTCCCTTCTTGCCAGTGAGGTTGGTGTCTAACAATCTCTCATTGAAAGCGTCATTTGTTTCTGTTTGCTTGTTAAGTGATCTGATCTCCACTTCACCAAGACGTGGAATTTATTTGCCTATAATTTGTATAGTCACCCATACGTTTTGATTTGTATCTAATATCATCTGATGTTTCCCTTTTTATCGCATTGCATTATGAAAAGCAGTTTTTCTTGCTTGGCTCTGTATCCTCTAACAGTCTCGTTACTTTCCCTTGTTCAGTTTGAAAGCTGGGTGTATTGTGTGCCTAGTTACCCTGCAGTTATCACCTTCTTGTCACAAGCATCTTATTCATCATGACGGTGATGCCCTTGCATCCTCTGGGAGTGGTAGCCAGGCCTGGATTGCTTGCTATTCACCACTAAACTGGGCGTGGCCCTTCATGGTTCCAGCTCCCAGGGGATCTTTTTGTATCCTCTCTCTGTGTGGGCTTTGGCATCTCACTTGGCTGTGTGTGTGTGTGTGTGTGTGTGTGTGTGTGTGTGTGTGTGCATGTGTGTGTATGTGAATGTGTGTGTGTATGTGTGTGTATATGTGTGTGTGCATGTGTGTGTACGTGAATGTGTATGTGTGAATGTGTGTGAATGTGTGTATGTATGTCTATGTGAATATATGTGTATGTGTGTGTGAATGTATGTGTATATGTGTGTGAATGTATGTGTATGTGTGTATGTGTGTGTGGTATGTGTATGTTATGTACATGCCCATACCTGCATCTGGAAGCCAGAGGTCATCCTGAGATGTCTACTCAGAAGCCATCCACCTTGCTTTTTTGACACAGGGTCTCTCGGTGGGACTTGGCACTCATGGGTTAGGCTAGGCTGCTGGCTAGCGTGCCTGGGGATCCACCTGCCCTGACTCACTGGCTCTAGGACTACACGTGCAAGCCACCATGCCTGGCTTTTTAACAAAGGGCCTGGGGATCTCCCCCAGGTTACTGTCTTACACGGCAAGTGCTTCATCAGTCGAGCTATTTCCTCAGCTCCACATCTGGATCTTCTGGAGGGACAAATGCACAGCTTCATTTCCTTCACATTGGCAGCTGCCTTCCAGGAAAGCCTTCTGCTTATATGCTGAATTTCCTTCTTCATGCAAATGCTGGGCTGATGGTGCTTTCCAACCTGTTGCATCCTTGATGCTTTTTCAAGTACTATTTTAAGTCATATGTAGAAATGATGTTCAGAGATGGTTGGTCTGTCCAATCAAGTCTTCCAGTGACTGGAAGCAGACAGAGCGGCAGCCTTGTTTCTCTGTGTAGCCTTGGCTGTCCTGGACTCTGTAGGTCAGGCTGGCCTAGAACTCACAGAGATCTGACTGCCTCTGCCTCCCTGAGTGCTGGAATTACAGGCATGCAGCACTGCTCCCAATGTGTCTTTCTTTTTAATGGCATAAGAAAGTTTTGCCAGGACTTCAGGTTGGCCCTCCAAAGGTCTGGATCAATGATTCTTAACCTATAAGTTGTGACCTTTTTGAGGGTCAAATAATCCTTTCATGGGGGTCATATATCAGATATCCTGCACATTATGTACTTATATTATGATGCCTTATAGTAGCAAAGTTACAGTTATGAAGTAACAATGAAAATAATTTTATGGTGGTGGTGGGGTCACCGCAGCATGAGAATTGCATTAAACGGTTGCATCATCAGGGAGATTGAGGACCACTGACCTGAACCAAGGTTCTGCATCACTCTGTGCTGACCACAAGTACCCTCTGTCTGCTAAGCACATGAACATCATGCAGAGGGGAAGCTGTCTTGACATACAGATATTCCTGGATATTGCTCTCTGCTGGTTAAAATAGAAGTCTGGCCTTCTCAGAATGGCTGGTTCCAACGATAGCCAGTTCCACACTGCATCTATGAAGAATGGACTCCCTTTCTCGGTGAGGCCCTCACCCCAGCTAATCTGCTGATTCCAGATTTTTGTATGGGGCATCTATAAGAAAAGACAGGCCTGACCTTCCTGGATAACAAGCACAGGGAATTACAGGAAATACCCCATCCCCGTGCTGAGATCTTAGCTTCCAACAAATGGTCTTTAATTCTACCTCTGGCACCATCCCCCCTCACACATAGGATACTTAAGCGCTGTCTTCCTTCCTGTGATAAGGACCATGTGTTACTAAGGCACTGTGTCATTGTTTGTAGATGAGGTATCCTGGCACGCTGAGCCCTAGAGAATCAGATAGTCATCTAGGGTTTATAAATCCCTAATTCACAGGTAAAGTTGCCTTTGCTTCCTCACTCCACCATGACCATTTGAGAAACTACATTTACTCCAGGGGGAACTGCCACTGGATGCCCGGGGATGAGGCAGCAATGGCAGAACTGCCTTTGCAGTGCCTAGGGCCTGCCCAACCACTGCCCCTTGATAGCTCGGCTGACCCCTAGGGAAGCACTCCTGGGCCTGTGGCTCCCCTTGTCTGCAAGCAGGATTCAGGACTCCACCCCCTTCCGCTGCCATGCAGGAAGCAGGAAGCAATAGGTAGAGGAAGGAGAGAGCTGTGACACTTATGGGGCTCCTGAATTCCCCAATCTCCATTTAGACCTGCAGTCTTTCTGTAAAAGAGCTTGCTAAGCCTGCTCTAACACTCACTCATTTCCGCATCCGCTGGAGAGGCTGGGAACCTGGCTCTATGCCCAAGCCAAAAGCCTTCCCTGAACCACACCTGGAGGCCTAAGACACATGGCTTCTGTCCATAGTGAGGCTCTTGTCTACTAACCACAAAGAAGCCAGCCAAAGGAGCAACACCAGGCACCAGGCTTTGCGAATCCTGCACCACAGAACCTCTACTGACCTTCGTTCAGGTGAATGTCATGGTGGATTTTACACTTCAAAATATTCAGATTCACCCCCAAAATGCCCTCCTTTCTGCATGATTATACTCCCCTGTCCTAACATGGTGGACTTAGTGTGCCATTTACCAGTGATCTGAGGTGAAGCCTATCAGCCATGCCTCTCTGAAGGTGCAGACCTGATAGAATGAATACACACTCATACACACACTCACACACACACACAGGTATATGTATGTGTGTGTGTGTGTGTGTGTGTGTGTGTGTGTGTGTGTGTGTGTCCAGGTAGTCCAGCAATGGCTATCTCATGCTGGAAAGAACAAGAATCCAGTAGCTGTTCAGCCCTTGAAGCAGGATGTCTTAGCAGCTCCAACCCAGAGCTGTAGCCCTGAAACATTCCTGGAGAGCGGCTGGTCTTCAGTGTGTGCTGGAATCCCTAAGAAGCTGGATCTACTGTCAGTGAAGGAAGGTAGCAGCCACGTGGTCGGTAACCTTGTCAGCTAAAGGGGAATCATGTGAGAGAAAAAGCAGTGTTTCCTCCTCATCTCCGTGGTGATGCATTGTGATGGAAACACTTTCTGCATTCTGAGAGACTGGGACTTTTTGTTGGACCTCACAGCCAGAGTTATGGAGACCTCATAAGACCTATGACTGCTATCCTACTGGATGCTCAGCCTGTTTGTTTAATCTGCCTTTAAAAAGAACAATTTCACAACTAATCTTACTTGCTTTATATCCCTCACATATCAGCTTTTACAAGCTAAGGCGGATTTCTGTGAGTTCTAGGACAGCCTAGTCTACCAAGTGAGTCCAGGACAGCCAAGAGAGACACTGTCCTGAAAAAAATCCACCAATCAACCAAACAAACAGAAAACAACCAAAAAAAAAACCTGCTACAGCTTTCTCTAAAGAATCACTCATTCCTTCCCCGTGTGATGCTTTCTGTTCAATAACAGAATACACACACACACACACACACACACACACACACACACACACAGACACACACAGACATAGACACAGACACAGACATAGACACAGACATACACAGACACACAGAGACACAGACAGACACAGACACAGAGACACAGACACAGACAGACACAGACACACACAGACACAGATATAGACACACACAGACACAGACACAGAGACACAGACATAGACACAGAAACACACAGACATACACAGACACAGATACACATAGACACAGACACACACAGACACAGACACATACAGACACACAGAGACACAGACACAGACACACACAGACACACACAGACACACACACAGACACACACACACAGACAGACACAGACACCAGGAAGATGTCACAGTACAGCCTTCAATCAGGTACAGACTCAGACTCATACAACAGACGGGTGGAGGACAGAAGACAGACGGGGAGGGGAGGAGCAAGGTAGAGACACCAAAGGGATATGCTTTGGTCTCTTTCCTTAGTGTGACATGGGGCACATCACATTATTGGTGACTTGAAGCTTATCATTAATGTGTTCAAACAGACCACACATTTCCTTGATCAAGCCTGCCACCAAAATGTGGCACCCAGAGTTAGGGCAGGTGCTCCCACTTCAAATAGTCTGATCAAAAACACCCTTTGTGTTAGGTGTGATGGCGCACGCCTTTAATCCCAGCACTCGGGAGGCAGACGCAGGTGGATCTCTGTGAGTTCGAGGCTAGCCTGGTCTACAAAGTGAGTCTAGGACAGCCAAGGCTACCCAGAGAAACCCTGTCTTGAAAAACCAACAACCAACCAAAACCAAACCAAACCAAACAAAAAAGAACATCCTCTGTGGAAATCTCACATAGTGTGTGCTTTAGTTGATTCCAGATCTAGTCAGATTAACAACCAAGATGAGCTGTAAGAAGTCCACTCACTCCTTATAAAGCTGACATCACATCTCCTTATGTCATGGCATAATTTCCAACGACAACCATAACAAGATCATTACTCTACTAGACATCATATCACTATTCCTTATACAACCACAGGCACTATACATATTTCAAAAAAGAGTGCAGAAGTCTCTTGAAGAATGTTTAGCCTTTTAGTCTATTGTAACATAATTACAATAATACATACAACACTTAACCATTGGAATTATCTGTAATTGATTTTACATTGTGCAATAAAGAAATACAGGAAAGGAAATGCAAGGATCTCCTTAATAGATGTGTCTATAAGCAGAGACACAAATATGACAGAAGCATGCATGTCAATCAGGATTTTCATTCTGCACCTGATCACATGGCCTTGGCTGGTATTTATAACTACCTTCCTCTACCATCACGGTCCATGTCCTACACGTTCAGCAAGCATCTCTGCAGGTCTTGCCTCTTTTCCTGGAGGAGTGGCCCGTACCTTCATCTCTGAAGGTTCTGAGCCCTTTATCATCCTGCCTGGATGACAGTAGGCTGTTGTATTTTACCATTAACTTTAACAACTGGACACGGTAACATCAAGAGAAGCCCTAAAGGATCCCCTGCACTCTAGACATTGTCTTCCTTACCTCACTATGAAGAAGCAATCCAACTCCTCAGTGTAATCTGGATTAATCACCTCTCCCAACACATTCCTCTCATAGTGTGTTGGTTTAAGGGCATTAGAAGCCAAAAGTAGGCAGGGGACGTCTTGGCTTCTAGTCCAATGGAATGTGTGTTCTAGGCCAGCGGAACATAAGGTCATGAAAACAAAGCAGAAAATTTTCTCGTGGGTCACCATTTACCTGTGGGTTCTGGCTATAGGAGAAGCATTACCACATATTACATGCTGATTAAAAGCACATACCACTTTCTGGAGAACCCTACCCCAGCCATACAGAAAATACTACCACTGAACTGGTGCAGTAACTTCATCTTTAAAAGGTCATTCCACTGTTTTATCAAGTGAGCTGCTTTTTGTGGGGAACTTTTTTTGTTGTTGCTGCTGAGATAAAATACTGTAACCAAAAGCAACTTAAGAAAGGTAGTGTTTATTTTACCGTGTACATCTATAGGGACAGAGTCTGTCATTGGCCAGAAGGCATGGCAACAATCAGAGAGAGCAGGGAGGCAGGAGGCCAGGCTGACTGATGACAGTTTTGCTTATACACAGATATGGGACCAAGAGAGAGACAGAAAGACAGAGAGAGAGAGAGAGAGATTGAGGGGGGGGGGGGGGAGAGAGGAGAGACAGAGACACAGAGACAGAGACAGAGACAGAGACAAAGACAGAGACAGACAGAGAATAGGAAGAGGAATAAGGCTATGAACCTTAAATCACTCTCTTGGTGACGTACTTCCTCCAGCAATGCTGCATTTCCTATAGGTCCATAACTTCCCAAACAGTGTTACCAATTAGGGACCAAGGATACAAATACATGAACCTATAGATGACATTTATCATTTAAACCAGCACAGGAAGTGGCTGGTGTCATTTTAGAATGAATGCTTTAAATATGAGCACAAGCTATCTTGTGTCCCAGAGTGGGAAAGTCGTTATTTGTGTGTGTTGTATCCAGTTCAACTAGCTGCACCTGAATATAGTGAAAGGAAACTTGAACCAGCTGCACCTGCTCCAAGTGTCCCTTGCTACTCACTCAACTGCTGCCCCTATGCTTGCATAGACCTTCCTCTCCTCCCTCCTAATCTCTGGTTTGCTTACCATCCACTAGTCGTGAGATGCTCCTTTGCTGGGTCTCTGCCTAGGTCTATGTGATAGTTTGAATGATATATCCTCCATAGTTTCAGGCATCTGAATAGTTGATCCCTAGTTAATGGTGCTATTCGGGAGGCTTAGGGGGCGTGGCCTTTTTTGGAGGGAGTGTGTTAGTTGGGATGGGCTTTGGAAGTCAATTGGCTTGTGCCGTTCTCTCCCTCTCTCTCTCTGTTGGCTCTGTTTCTTAACAATTAAACTTTATTATACAACCCAACTAGCTTACACAAGAAGGAAAAAGGTTAAAGGGACAAAAGAGTGAACCTTCCGGTATCCGTTCCACGGGATGAGTCCTTAGGTGTCTCTCTGGCCCACGTGATAGTCCAGCCTGTTCGCTTTCTCCACAGGCTCTCCAACCCCTCGCTGAATCTGTTGTTTTTCTCTTCCCCACCTGCCTGAGTCACATGGGAAGGGCGGTCTCCTTCTCCCGTTGAGGGTCCATTAGGAAAACAATAGCCCAGGTGGGGTTCCCAGGTCTGCTTCCTGAATTCCAGGCCCAGGATGGCTCCACTCAGTCTATCACAAGGTATTCATGGGGTGCCCCAAGGGTAAAGCCCGCCAAGACTGCTTCCACCTGTGACAAAGCTTAATCTTTCCCACACTCTCTATTTCATGCTTAAGATTACAAAGAAAGCTGCTATGAACATTAAAAAAAAAAAAAAAAAAAAAAAAAAAGATTCAAGATGAGAGCTCGTAGCTTCCTCCTCCTGCAGCCATGCCTCCACACAGCAATCATGGACTCTTAACCCTGTGTAATTGTAAGCCAAATAAACCCCTCCTTTTATAAATTGTCTTGTTCATGGTGTTCTATCACAGCAACAGAGAACTAAATAATGCAGATAAATAGTGACCACTCTGTCTTTTTTGCAGTGTTCCTAGGGCTCAAGCTCAGGACCTTACTTACCTAGACAAGTATCCTACCACTGAGACGTATCCATGGAACAGACTGTTTTTTTTTAAATTGAAATTGATTTAAATAAATGCATGAAAGTTAAAAATTATTTGAGGGTATTATGTGATTTTTAAGATGCATGTATACACTGTGTAATGTTAAAAATGAAGACAAACTGTTGGTCTGATGTATTTTGATGCTAATTACTGCTTGCTGTCTCTCTGCTCCATACTGGGCACCAATTTGTTGCAGTTAAATTACCAATATGACCTAGTAATGTTTACCATTAGGCCTATAATTATTATTAGGGCAGTATTTTCTAACCCACTAGCAATCAGCCAAGACACAGACACTTGTTATATTTTAAAATAGCCTTAGTTAACCTGAGGCAGGGCAGATATTAATTCCATAATCTACTTCCCACAGTGGGGCAGGTATCCCAATTCCATGCCATCTGCTTCTAATGATTTCCATCAAGATACCTCCCATTCATAATCCCAAATACTTGCTAATTACCATCATCTGGGCCAAGTCTCCATCCACACCGGCCATGTGCTTCTCCTCCATCTCACCCATGGCAGCCTTCCTTCTTCTCCTCTGCTCCTCTGGTCCTTTTTCTTCCCAAGATTCTCTCTGTCTCCCCAAGCCTGGGAACCTTAGCCACACCTATCCCATTTGCCCTGCTCAGTGTGTGAAGGCCTTTTATTGGTCAAAGAGATTAGGCTCTCAGGCAAAATATAGGTGGGGCAGAGAGATAGCATCAAAATACATCAGAGCAACAATTCTCATTTTCTGTCTAAATAAAAAGGCCATTTTAAACATAGAGTAAGAACAATTATGAAAAATTATAAAAACCAATAGATAAAACTTATATACATAATGTCTAATCAAAAGGTATTTGACAACCTTGAAGAAAGTATTATCTATTTTATCTTGGTGAGTCTAAAGTTCTGAACTAAATCAATATCTATCAAAGCTCAAATCTATCAACCTAAAAGTATCTATCTAGATCTAAAAGTATCTTCTTAACTCCTAAACAACTAAACTTAATTTTAAAACTATCTGTTCTTCAAGCCCATCCGAGACTTGAGAAGGAATAAACTTAATTACCTGAATAAACAGGAAGTGTAAGTTAGGGTTTCCAAAATGAAAAAAATAACAGAGGCAGTTTGCTGCCTGAACAGTCACCCAAACCTCTCTCTAATGTCGGAGCATCATTTTCAGCCTTCTGGGAAAGTATATGTGACAGACATATTTGTGAAGCAGGGACAATTGAGGACTTGCTTACCCTGTCTTGGCCCTCAACTCTACCTGTATTCAAGGTTGCCCGTTTTAGACAGAATTCTGTCTGTAGCAGATGTAAGGACATTTTTTTGTCCAAGTTTTGCCACACTTGAAGCCATCTCCATAAGGAGGTTTTCTGATGCTCATCATCTTCTTTGAGGTAGGCTGGGTGTTGCCAGGAGTTAACCTGTCTTATTGTCAAAGAATCTTTAAAATAATAAAAACAATTTTTAAATGTCACATTCTGTAGGTGCCTGAGATTTTGGAAATCCTCATCTATCTAAAGAATTATATCTATCTATTAAAGCCAGGATGTATATTGCTATACTTAACATGACCATGAGTTGATCAAGTAACCATTAACTTGTATTACTTAATTATCCTAAATAGCCTGCAATGGCACTCTCATGAGTATTGGAAGTAAACCTTGTATTAATTGAGTTGCATGTGTACAATACCTCATATTAGAGTTGAAATGCAATGGTGAATAATAATATTAAACTTGAATGCTATTTCAATGCATCAAAATTAAACTTATTTTGTATCAATATACAAGATTCTAGATCAATAAATTAAAATCAGCTTTATTTGTCAGTAACAATTAAGGCCTTAAGTTGAGAAGTAGATTCAATAATCTACTTTTTGTCCTATCATCTCCATATATTTCTATATTCCTCTTTCTTTCTTTTCAACCCCTTTCTCCACACCTAAGAAAGAAAGATAAAAGAAAAGAGAGAAATCTCTAAGTCTAACCTCATTTTCTCTCTCAATAAGATCAATAATAACTTATAACCAACTAACTCCCAATGACAATAAACATCTATAGCCCAAGAAAGCAACCAAAAACCTACCCAACCCCCCTTAAAGGAAATGGAGCGACTTTCCCTTAAGGTTTATTCAGACTGATTTGGGGCAAATAATACCTATATAGGGGCTCAAATAAAATGGGAAGAAAATGGTTAAACAAGCTAGGAATAGTACTTGTGGCCCAGTATCTAAATGTTGAGAAATTTCAGGTTTAATATAAGCCCGGTGTGGGACAGTCTGAAATGCTGGACCAATTGTAATCATGAGCCTTCTTTGAAGCTGTCCTTTTCTGATGAAGAACAGCAACCAAAGCACTTGGGGCTGGAACATGAAGGATGCAGGATGTCAGCATCTCAGCATGCTGGAGGAATGAATCCTGTCAGGTCTGATCTAGAGTCAGTGTCCAGGTCTTTAATTCTGAAAGCATATAATTTCTCACAAGCATTATACAGTCCTAAAACTATGAATATATTAGGTGTGCAGGATGTACAGAATAATTAGGGCTAGTTCTCTGATCCTTGTATGAGCAGAAGAAAGACATCTATCTGTAAATCTTAATTCATGCCATACGAAGAATGACATCTAATAATAAATCATGAGGATTCTGTAACCAGCAAGAAGCTTTGGCTATGGATAGACATTCATGTCTCAGCCAGTCTTAGAGCTATTCCCATGTAGTGGGACTAGTAATGTAAGTTAACTGCTTGTTCTGCAATTTGAATTCATGTAAAAATAGACTGACTTAAGTTAGCAGTTTCTCTTTTATCGAGGTCTGTTTCATTTTGACCTCTTTCAAAGAGGAAATATAACATCACCATTAACAATGAACACACAATTATTGTCATATTGAAATCAAAACAAGATCGGATAGTTCTAAATGTCCTTCTCTAGGCTCTATGGCATGCCCGCTGATCCTTTCCCTGCCCAAGACTGCCTCCCCCTTGGGATTATGCAAATAATGGAGTTGAAGTCCCCTCTGGTCTCTAGAGAATTTACCACCAGGGAACTGCTGCTCACTGTTGTCTGCTCTGCAGCAGCTGAGGCAGCCTGCAGCTCAGAAGCAAAGAGATCCTTTCCCACAGCAGCAGTGAGCCTTGGGAGCAGGGAGTGGATGTTGCAACCCCGAAGTGTGAGTTGTTATAGCGCTTTTTATGGCACGTTAAACGACTTCCATCTCCCCCACTGGACTGACAATTCCCCAGCGAAGGGGTATGTGTCCTGTCTCTCTCAATCATCCTGTTAGGGGCGGAATACTCTTGCAATAAGCAACAGAATAGGTATCATTCCAGAAGGCCCAGATCTGAATTGTGGATGAGCACTTGGAGGTTATATAAGCCTTTTCCTTGGTCCTTCTTGGCTAGCGCACAGGTCAAGTAGCTTGTGCCCAGCATATGGTAAAAAAAAAATGGCCACGGTACACATCAGAAATGTGGCAGCATCAGGTCCCACATCTCCATCCTGTTTCTCCTGGCCTCCCTGGGGTATTATGGTTGCCATAGCACATGGCTGGGGAAAGTGCGGAAGAGCAGTGGGGTGAAGCAAGGCCACCCACCACTTGGCCTTATCCTCCAGGGAACCTGTGTCAGCCCTGGGCAGCTTGGGTTGGAGCTCACCTCCTATCTGCTTTCTCCACTTGGTCAGTATTACAGCTCAGTTTGTCTCTACAGTCTAGCTCAGGACTCTCCCTTGGGGCTTCTCTCCTCCCTAGCTCTGGCTCCAGGCACCTGCCTGGCTGCCATAGTAACAGGTTCCAGGGTGACAAAAGAAGGAGCTAGCTCTTGTGGGTAAGGCTTTTTTCGGACCACAGAGACTGCCCGGGCTGCACCTACCCACTCTCTGCGTGTTCTTTCTTGGCCTGAACTCACACCCTTGACACCAGCCCAAAAGGACCATGTCCACCAGCCTGACCACTTGTGAATGGAAGAAAGTCTTCTACGAGAAGATGGAGGTGGCAAAGCCAGCGGACAGCTGGGAACTCATCATAGACCCCAATCTCAAGCCCAATGAGCTGGGCCCAGGCTGGAAACAGTATCTGGAGCAGCATGCCTCAGGCAGGTGAGAAGCAGATGGGAGGGTGGCACAGGCAGCAGCCACCCCTGGGGCAGGCAGTGGCAGCGACGGTGGCGGTGGCAGTGGCGGTGGCGGTGATGGCAGTGGTGGTGGTGGTAAGGACTTTCCATGTCTGGGCCTGCAGTAGGTCTCAGTGAGTGGGCTCAGATAAAAAGCAGAGAAAGGGCTGTCAGTAGGGCCTCAGGGGCTTTGCTTCTAGCCGGAGCTGTTCGGATTTCTTGGTTACACTCAGCAAATTGTGGTGTGGGTCTCAGTTTTCCATAGAAAACCAAGAGTCGAGAAAATCTTCGGTGTCCCGGAAATTCAGATGCTTAGTGTCGTAGGAATGGAGAGGAGATGCATTAGGGATTCCAGGAAATCTCAATCTAGAAGTCAGGGGACTTGAGGTGGGGACTGTGGCCTCCATCTGCTCAACCAAATGCAACTAGACTTGAAGACAGAATGTTGTTGACCCCATGGGATGTGGAACCTATCTGGTTCTATAGCTCTGTGAACCTGGGCGTGTCCTCTTCCTTCTCTGGCTTCCAGTTTTTACATTCAAACAAGGGGCCTCAACTTATTTCATCTTAAAACATTACTCATATCTCTTCTACTTCTATTATTTGTGGATCATGAAACTACTGACTTCAGGCACGGCGTCCCCCAGGTCTACATCTTAAATGCTCCTCACATCCCACCGTGCAAGGTGTCCTTGCGTCCTTCTAAAGCCCACACCATCACACACACACACACACACACACACACACACAGAGAGAGAGAGAGAGAGAGAGAGAGAGAGAGAGAGAGAGAGAGGATTTAAGACCGGAGCCACAGTTCCCTGCTCACACCGTCTGCGGTCCACCTGCAGGAGCTAACCACTGCTCCTCTCTGGGTATTTGGATTCATGGAACACCAGCTGGTAGCTGTGTTGTCCAGGTGTGGACAAAATACAGCAGAGACTGGGTTGTCCGTAGTGTATGGTTGCGAAGCCTCTTGAGCAGAGAACAACATGAGGGTGAGAGCAGAAAAAAGGCAGGCTAAAAGTGGGGAGTGGGCATCTGGAAACAGGCCCTGCAAACAAATGAATGGATGGATCCTGTATTGACAGAGGAAAGAATGCAGAGGTTCATTGCTTTGTGTTGGCCCCTGTTATAGACAATGGACACCGGATATCTAAGTAACTGTGTGTTCTCATTTTTTATGCCTCAGTATCACCTCTCCAAAAATGCTCACCCACATCTGGTACTTGGTGTGCGGGGGGGGGGGGGGGGGGGGAGAGAAAAGGGGGGGGGGGGGGGGTTTTTTGGGGGGAAGGGAAATAATTCTGGACTGGCGTATTTTAAAAGGCATGGAGACTGAAAGCAGGGAGCAGTTGGGCCTCCTGGAGGATGAAGTGCAGAAGACTGGGAGCTGGCATGTGGGGGCGCTTCTGGAGTCCAGAGACAGCTCCAAAGGTTCACAGATCTTCTCAATTCAGGGCTTAGTCCCAGCCGGCCTCGGGGAGGGCTGGAGCGCAGCTGCTCCAGCTGCTCTGTGCACAGGCTTGCTTGCTTTTAATCTTTCAGCTGCATTACAGGCTTGGCAGTACTGGCCCTGTACAGAGGTGGGAAAAGAAACGAAGCCTATCCAGGACCAGTCAGACCTCTGCCCTATGGACCATGTGTTGGGTAGTGTTGAGTATTGTTCTACGCTCATATTGTCAGTGGCTTTGGGAGTTCAGAAGCCGGTTGTTTTCACTGCTATACCACAGTAGCCAGGTAGCACTTAAAATACCTTCGGTGCCTGATGGGCTAGATTGAATTCTTCAGAGGGCTTTCAAAGCCATTGTGCAATAGACTTAGGCAGAGCCAGCAGTGAAGACAGAATCAGCCCAGTAGACAAGCAAATGCCTGCGAAGCCTTTGAAATAGGACCTCGGAAGAGGCCATTTCAGAGGCCTAAGGAGCCTCCCAAGAGTTAGGGAGCGCTCCATCACAGAAGATATGCAAGCACTAGTGGGAGGCCGGGGGGTGAGCCCCAGGCTACCTCCCTCCATGATTTCTGAGGCCGTGGCTGTAGGAGTCCAGGTTAGACAAAGCCGCCCTAGTGAAGGGCGGGCCGGGGGTAGGCATGTTAGCGAACAAAGTCTTGTCTATTCTCACGTGGGACTGCTGGGGTGCCAAGGGATGACTGGCCAAGGGGAGCGCCTCTGTGAAGACACAACAACCCAGCTTAGCATTCTCTCCCATGCAGTCTGTTGCAGTGTGCTGTCCTTACTAACTGTGATGTAACCTGCCACCCCCCCCCCCACGCCACCCCCGACCCCAGAACTAGCGACTTTAGAGTGAGGAAAGACACCAGGTGCCTCCCTAAGGTTTCCAACTCAACGGATACTTCTGGGTGGCTCACTGCGGACCTACTGTGTGCCAGGACTTAGGGTTGCATGTACGTCTCAGAGCAAACAGGGCGCAGGAGTCAGATGGTGAGATTACCATCCCTATCGGAGGGACTAGAGGTTTGAGCACTAAATCCAGTGTGGACACCACCAAACTGCAGCTCACAGACGAGAAACGAGTTGCAGAGACTAGCGGCTGGACTAGGCACAGCTCTGCGGTACACTGGGAGGGCAACAGAAACTATATGATCGCACATAGGGGCCAGCTTCCGGAATACCGCTGGGTGCTCAATTGCCCCGGCGCTAGGCCCTCTGGTTCTCAGGTGACCATCAGGAGGAGGAGGTGGCTGGAGACCTCCCGTGCTACGGAACCCACAGACTGATAAACATGGTGCTTCCATTTTCAGCTTCCGTCTAACACGCTGGCCCTTTCTTTTCTGTACTCCCCAGGGCGGGGCTGGCCCTGAGAGTCTCACCTCTTCTCTTTCTCTTCCTTTCCCGTCAGGTTCCACTGCTCCTGGTGCTGGCACACCTGGCAGTCTGCCAATGTAGTCATCCTCTTCCACATGCACCTGGACCGTGCCCAGCGTGTTGGCTCGGTGCGCATGCGCGTGTTCAAGCAGTTGTGCTACCAGTGCGGCACCTCACGGCTGGACGAGTCCAGCATGCTGGAGGAAAACATCGAGGGCCTGGTGGACAACCTCATCACCAGTCTGCGCGAGCAGTGCTATGACGAGGATGGTGGCCAGTACCGCATCCACGTGGCCAGCCGGCCGGACAGTGGGTTGCACCGCAGCGAGTTCTGCGAGGCCTGCCAGGAAGGCATCGTGCACTGGAAACCCAGCGAGAAGCTTCTGGAGGAGGATGGCGCCTGTACCGATGCCTCCAAGAGGAAGACCCAGGCCGGTTTTGCCTACAGCTTCTTCTCATTTCGCTGGTGCCTGTTCTGGGGAGCCCTCTGCTTGGTCATTGTCTACCTGCAGTTCTTCCGAGGCCGCTCCGGCTTCCTGTAGTAGAATTGGGAGGGGTGGGAAGAGGGGACACAAGTTGAGGAGGAGAGGGACTCGGTCTCCTCCTGATCCTGCTACGCGTCCAGTCTATGACTCCTGTCATCTGCACACTGCCCATCAGTGGAAGCAGGGGTGGGTGGGTGGGTGCGGGGGGTGGGATGGTCAAGGGCACGTTGTCCAATGGATTAGCCATTGCCCACATGTGGCTCTTTCCATTTAAATTAATTAAAAGGAAAGGGAAAATTGTTCCTTAGTAGTTTCACACTCAGTTGGGCTTACACAGAATTTGTCCCCATAGGGACCATTGCTCAATAGCAGACAAGGGTGACTTCTAAGAAGATGAACGTCAAGGGTTTGGGCATCAAGTGCTCCCCAGAGGACTTTCATCCTCTGCTTTGTCTACCATGGGGACCCCAAGGCCACACTGAGCAACAGGACTGGGATACAAAGGCGCCAGCCTGCATCTCTTGCTAAAGTGTGGTTTTGTGTCTAGAAATGGTTCTTGCCAAAATTCTGTCAAGGGGACAGGTCATGTCTCAGATGTAAAAAAAAAAAAAACAAAACAAAACAACAACAACAACAACAACAACAAAAAACTAGGGTATCTGACCCTTGTATCAGAGGGAGGAAATGCGGCTGAAAATAGATGTGAGAGCAAGAAAGCTAGGATAGGTGAAAAGAAACAAGGTCAGGGCATTTCCAGAAGAAAAGCTAGTTTTTTCTCGCTAAATAATGGTTTTTGCATTTTCCTGGTTAACTAGAGTGATTGTTCCCCGACTCCGCACTCCCCTCCCCCAACTACTGCAATGCTTTCTCCGCTCAGGACGAAGGGAGTAGGTTATATTTGTTTTCTAGACTTGTCTCCTCTTTAATTCACAGAAATCTCACCTATGTGTCCCTACAGTCAGTACCCTGTACTTCACTAGCAAACATTGGACGCTTTTCTATTTGTATCTACTTCATGTGACTGCTATATTTTTCTGTAGTGGTTCTGATAATTGAAAAAAATGAGTGTTACTCTAACATCTCTCTTGCATGTATATTTTGATCACATTCATATTTCTATCACCTTTTCCTGTCCTTCCAACAAAGTCCCTCTTCCCCAAGTAATCCCTTTCCTGCTTTTGTATCTGTGTTTAGAAATCCTCGTGTGATATTTTTTCTCTTTTAGTCTATCTATATTTTGCTTAACATGGTCTCTAGTCCCATCCATTTCCCATCAAGTGGCATTGTTTCATTTTTCTTTACTATTGGATGTATTCTGTTGTGTACATGTTACTGTCAATGGGTACCTAGCCTGATTTTATAACTTGGTTATTGTGAATAGTGTCATAATAAACATGGGCGTGTAGGTACCTCTGTGGTTTGCTCACTTATGCTATTTTGAGTACGTACCCAACTATATTCTTGGTGTTCCTCCAGGAACTTCTACAGTGGCTGGAAATGTTTTGATTGTCTCTTCCCTCTGTTGCCATACTGTTTGTGGACACGTTTCTCTCGTTCATCCTTTATATGCTCAGAGTGGCCCAGATTCCCTTCTGTTCACAGAACTTGGGTTTTTTTTTTTTTTTTTTTTTTTTTTTTACCACATGTGAACCATCAGACTTTATGGCTTTCCAAGTTTTCAAGCGGAGCTCCAGACCCAAAAACCAGGTTACCTGTCGAAGACCAGCTTCGACACTCCTGGGGGGTAAACTGAGGCAGGGCATAGACCTGAGGCTGGCTGATCACCCAGCAGACTTTCTGAAGGTAACTTTCCAGGCCAGAACTGATTGCTTACTGACAGTGTCTTCCACTGATAGTGGTAAGCCAAGGGGCCAGGCCTGATTGGTGGTGGTTGTGGTCCAGAGCTTCCTGTTGGGGGCTGCCACCTGATTGTGACGGGGGTAGGGGAGAGAGCTAGAGCTGACAGCTCTTAGTAGGGGCTTCCACTGGTGGTGGCAACTGTCTAAAAAAAGGAAAGGAGAGAAAAGGAATGCGCAAACACACACACACACACACACACACACACACACACACAGACACACACACACACTCTTACACTTGATGATGAAGTAAGACAGACTCCAGCAGGTAGGTTCCAACAAGCTTCTTCTTTGTGGATGGAAAAAAATTCCAAAAACTTTATTTTTTTTTCCTCCCATGGTTTATATATCCTAGCAAAAGTCACAATGTGATTACATTCTGTTTTTCTTTAAGTGAACAATTACAATGAGTATATGTAAGAAAAACATGTTTCCCCAATACCCTCACATGATCAAGTGTTTTACCCATTATGGGTGAGAAACAAATATGAAAACCAAATTACTCCCAAGAACCCATATACATTTGAATCTAAATAACATGTACTATATTAACAAAGTGTGGGCAAGCGAGATCATTTTTCAGCCAGCTTTTCTTTACTGGCAGGCTGCAATTTGCAGTTACCAAGAAAAAAAAAGAATCAATTATCTTAAAAGGTAATCTTTTTTAAAAATTACAAAAAAATGAATAAATCACAAATTTAAATTTTTATATATAAAAACAGCCATTTCTAACTTTAAATCTTTAAAGTAGATTTAATAATTAATTTTTATGAACTTATATCAGAAAGCTGGGGGCAAAAATGAGTATAAGAAAATTAGTCATCATATCAGTCACCACCCCAGCTTGAAAGAGTCACATCAGCCAGTGCTAGTCTGGGCTATCATTCTTGCTTGCCAACTTCAAAATGTCCCTAGCTTTACTCTTAAGAGTGTACTTTTCTGAACCTCAAATTGTTCTGTAAGACTTTTTTTTTTTTGCATCACAGCCACTAGCAAAAATATCTCATCCTGACCTTACTAAACAATCTATTTTTCCTAAGATTGCCTACATCAAAGGCACTAGCAAAAACATCTTCGCCTAACCTTGTTAAACAGTATATTTTTTCCAAATTCTTTCTAAGGGTAGTGGTCATTGCTAACAGTCTACATCTGCAGGTTCTTTTCGAGGGTGGTGGTTGGATCATTGATTGGCTCTAGCAGCAGTGCCTGAAATACATCAAGCATTGTGACTGTGACTGCCAGTGATACTGCCCAGCGAGGGGCTGGAAGCCCCCTTAGAGTTCTCATACAACTCATAGATTAGGAATATTAGAAAGGCTTCAGGGATAACAAGCAGAGCGATGCTCCATAACAGCACTCAGTCCTCAGGGCCTGCCTCTCTGAGGCCCACCCACTGTGGTTATGATACCTGATGGGGGGCTGCATTCCATGAGTTTTAAAGCCAGTTTGCTGTTTGTTCCTCCTGCATGGCCCCAACAGTTACCCAACCACCAGGAGCTCTCTTTCACAAGAGCCTGGCCAAACCTAGTCCTCAGGTTCTTAGGAATCTAGTGGTGTCTTCCTATTTCTCTTCATCTCCCTGCCTCACTCCACAGTATTTTTCCATCATGCCTCATGTCATGTTGAGTGTTGTTGCCTTCTTATCTCTTTCATTGCATTACCAACCCCACACTCCTTGGCCACCATTTCCCATGTCATGTTGGTTGTATGCAGTCTTCTATTCTCATTCATGGCCCCACCCCACCACACACCACACCCCTTGGCCACCATTTCC